>CM076579.1:217015483-217399776 GCA_034641835.2 Pinus albicaulis
CACACTGGCACCAGAAGAAAAGTGGAATTTACTCCAGATTCTATGAGAATTTATGATATGAAAACCAACTTGAAGATTTCATCTGGAAAGGTAAATGATTAGTCTCATCTATATACATTTTTACTTTTGTTCCTCAGTCAGATTCTATTTTGCTACTTATGCATGAAAATGAAGAAAGCAGGATTTTGCATGAGAGATTTGGGCACTTGAATTTCATATATATAAAACAAAATAGAAAGAAAGGGATCATTAAATGATTTTCGACCATTGAATTTTAAATGGTGTTTGTAATGGCATGTTTTCGAGAAGGGACATGCATGGATAGCCTCTTCACATTTGGAGCTTGTACATAGTGATCTCATGGGTCAATTTCCAGTACCTTCAATGAGAAAAACAAGATATGTGTTTTCATCTATAGATAATTACATGATATTCACTTGAGTTTACTTCTTGAAACTCAAGTATGATGTTTTTCAACATCTAAAGATTTTCAAAGCGCATGCGGAAAATTAATTTAAAAAACGCATCAAGATCCTCTGAAAAGATAATGGGAAGGAATATCTCAACAAATATATCCTGAATATTTGTAATTAAGAAGGCATACAATTTCAACATACAGTTCCTTACACTCCGCAACAAAATGGGGTGGCCGAAAGGAAGAATATATATTTGAAAGAGATGGCCAATTTCATGTTGCATGTAAGATATCTTCCATCAAAATTGTGGGTTGAAGCTATCAATTGTGCCTCGTACATCCAAAATATATCTCTTGATAAATATTTTAATAGAAAACCACCTTTTGAGGCTTGGATTAGCATGAAACCTGAAGTTGGTCATTTTCACATTTTCAGATCTCAAGCTTGGGATCCTATTTCTACAGAGAAAAAGGATTTTGATCATCTGAGGAATGCATGTATGTATTTTGGGTATTATGATGATGTCAAAGGGTAAAAATTGCTTGATATCCTCACTAAAGAGCTCTTTATCGAAAGGAATGTAATGGTTGAAGAAGATACTTTGCATGCACCACCAGATGAACCTGTTACAATGTTTCCCTCTCCACTAGTTGATGGGTATTCAGATGATACTTCAAATCATAATTATGATTTATTTGAGCATTTTCCTATGGCACTTGTTAGTCCACTAGATGTTGAACATCGAGATAATTCTTCTTCATGTAGTTCGGGATATTCTCGACCAGCTTCGGCACAAAAATGGCACAACATCACTCTCTTAGATTATCGTGCCACTATACCTCAGTCATAGGAACCTCTAAAATCACTCTTAGCTATGGAGCCATTCATTCGCATGCATGCTTATATGATGCATGCATATGATCCACGAACTTATGCTGAAGTAGCTAGGCATCATGAATGGGAAGAAACTATGGATGAGTAATACAACTCTCTCATTGAGAACTAGAATTGGGACCTAGTTCTACTACCTTCCTATCGCAAAATTTTCAAGTGAAAGTGGATTTATCAGAACAAGAAAATATGAGATGGCCAAGTTAGTCGATATAAGGCACAATTGGTGGTAAAAAATTTTCAGCATGTACATGGTGTTCTCTATGATGAGACTTTTTCTCTAGTACAAAGATGGATTCCATTCGGCTAGCTCTCTCCATTGCAACAACAAGAGGATGGGAGGTGCATCATATTGGTGTGAAGGATGAATTTATTCATGGTGATATTGAGGAGGAAATATACATGGAGTAGCCATAGGGAAACGTGAAAATTTTATCTTTGGTATGAAAATTAAAGAAGTCTTTATATGGCCTCAAGTAGGCACCTAGAGTGTGGTATGCAAAGATGGATTCAAATTTGTTATCTCTAAATTTTCTATGCTCAAAATTTGATTCCAATGTTTATTTGTTGAATAAAATTGACTCATTGTTGATCATAGTACTCTACATAGACGATATTTTCATAATCGGTAGTTCAACTTCTACCATTGCTGATATTAAAACTGCATTGCATAAGCGGTTTTCTAGGAAAGATATGGGTTGGCCAAATTTTTTCCTTGGACTAGAAATCAAGTAGAGTGGTTACAGGATTAGCATTTCTCAAAAAATGTATGCTATATATATTTTGGCACGATTTCACATGTGTGACTACAAGCAAGAAACCAAACCTTTCTTATCAGGAAGAAGGATTAAGAATGAAAAATACACACCATTGGTTGACTTCACATTGTACCATTAGCTTTTTCATAGTCTTCTTTCTCTCACTCACTCCCATCACGATCTCTCATATTCGGTAGGAGTAGTTTCCAAATACATGCAGGAGAAATATTAGTTGCACTAGAAAGCTTAAAAGTGCATCCTTCAATATGTCAAAGGGGAAATCGCTTATGGGATTCATTATGCAAAAAGTTTTTATTTGGATCTCATTGGGTTATAAAATTTATAATGGGCTGGTGACAACCTTGATCGCGAGTTCAACTCCATTTATGTACTTAGTTTGTGTTGTGTAACCAACTCCAAAAATAGAAGGAAAGAGATAACAACGCCTTATAAATAAGCCACTTCGAGGGGGCAACCTCTAATACATTACATAAATGAACAATTCTTGGATGATACAATTTACAAAACCTCCTTTCTATATATAGGAGTCCATGTGGCCATAATGTAATCCTAGCCGACCTAACAATAATAATTTAAGGGCACAATAATAACAAAATGGGGGTTATAAAGGTACAATAATAACAATAAGGGGGTTACACTAATAATAATAAGGGACTATACTAGTAATATGTAGGGAACTAAAATTTCCCTCTCCTTCAAAAAAGTGTTGTCCTCAACAATTGAGTAGTTATGGATGCTTCTATATAAAATTCTCATCCTCCCATGTGGAATATCCAACTGGTAAGTTCTTCCACCTGATGAGATACTCTAAAATTGATCGATTCCATAGCTGTCGAGTTCTCGTTTCCGTGACCGCTTCAGGTTCCAATATGATTTTTCCTTCCTCATCAAGTTCTGGCAATATTGTTTGAACTGGAAGATTTTCACCTATAACCTTCTTTAAGCATGAAACATGGAAAACTGGATGCACTCGCGAAGAAGCAGAAAGCTCCAATTTGTATGCCATAGTACCAATATTTTGCAACACCTTGTAAGGACCATAGTACTTTGGCGATAATTTATTATCCTTCTTAGCTTGCTTGAGGGACATTTGTTTGTATGGTTGTAGCCGTAAAATACCCAATCTCCTACATCAAAACTTCTCTCGCTGCGATGTTGATCTGCCTGTTGTTTCATTCGATTTTGTGCCAAATTCAGGTTATCCTTTAAGAGTTGGAGAACTTCTTGCTGATGCTCGATGTGATCTTCCACTTCTTGAACCTTCAAATTTTCCCTTAAATATGATGTGATGGATGGTGGATGATATCCGTAAAGTGCCATAAATGGGGTCATTTTTGCTGCAGTATGGAAGGAAGTGTTATACCACCATTCAGCGAGAGGTAACCACTTGACCCATTGTGTTTATTTATAAGATACAAAACAATGAAGATATCCTTCCAAAAATTTATTTACTATCTCAGTTTGACCATCAGATTGAGGATGATAAGATGAGCTATGAGCTAATTGAGTACCCAAACAAGCAAATAACTCCGTCCAAAAATTTCTAGTAAAAATGGGATCTCTGTCGCTCACAATAACCCTTGGGCTTCCATGTAGCTTTTGAATTTTGTCCATAAATGTAGTAGCAACCGTACTTGCTTTAAATGGATGAGATAATGCACAAAAGTGTGCATACTTGGTAAGTCTATCAACTACCACCATGATGACACTCTTTCCTTCGAACTTAGGTAAGCCTGTGATAAAATCCATTGAATCTCCTCCCAACGTTGACTTGGAATGGATAAAGGTTGTAGAAGTCCCAGGGTCTTAATTGTTTCCACTTTATTCTGCTGGCAAACCAAACATTCCGCCACAAACTTTTGAATATCAGATTTAAGGCCATCCCAAAAAAATTCTTTCTTCACCCTGTGGTAAGTTTTTAAAAATTCCGAGTGTCCTCCTAAAGGAGAAGTGTGCAATTCCAGAAGAATATTTTGTTTTAGTTGGGAATTCTTACAAAGATATAAGTGATATTTGTACCATAAGGAATCATTTTTCCAACTAAATGTATCAGATGTACTAGGATCTTGCTGCAACTTTTGAATGAGTTTCCATACATCTTTGTCCTTATTCCATTCATCTCTTGCTTCGGTTATCCAATCTGGTTGGATAATAGAAATGGCACAAAGCAATGCTTCCACCTCTTCATTCTTTCTTGAGAGTGCATCTGCAACAACATTAAGCTTTCCTTTTTTTGTAGATTATTTCAAAATCATAACCCAACATCTTTGTGATCCATTTTTTCTACTCTTCTGAAGATAGTCTTTGTTCCAAAAAGTGTTTAATACTATCATGATCAGTTTTTACCTTGAAGTGTCTTCCCATTAGGTAAGTTCTCCATTTCTTTAGTGCATACAGGATTGCTAACATTTCCTTCTCATAAATAGGTTTCTGTAAATACTTTCCTTTGATTGGACGAATTTCAAAAGCAATGGGTCTTCCTTCCTGCATTAAAACAACACCAATTCCATTTCCTGAGGCATCACATTCCACAATAATGGTTTTTGTAAAGTCTGGCATAGCTAAGACCGGTGCTAGGAACATTTCCTCTCTAAGATGTTCAAAGGCCTTAGTTGCTTCAAGAGTCCATGAAAATTCATCTTTATTCAATAATGGTTTTAGAGGTGCTGCTATTCTCCCATAATTCTTAACAAACTTGCGATAATACCCTGTTAACCCAAGAAATCCTCGCAACTGCTTTATGGTTGTGGGGACTTTCCATTCTTTAATGGCTTTAATTTTGTTAGGGTCTACTTTAACACCCTCGTGAGATACAATATGACCCAGATATTCCACCTCTTGTACTCCAAAGAAACATTTATATGTTTTTACATATAATTTTTTCTCCTGCAATAGTTTTAGCACCCTGTGAACATGTTCAACATGATCCTTCCAAGACCTGCTATAGATTAGTATATCATCAAAAAATACTAGCACAAATTTTCTAAGGAAGGGTTTGAAAATGGAATTCATCAACCCTTGAAATTTAGAAGGTGCATTAGTAAGGCCAAAAGGCATGACCAAAAATTCATAATGACCCTCATGAGTTCAAAATGCTGTTTTTGGAATATCTTCAGTCTTCATTCTAATTTGATGATATCCTAAATGAAGATCCAACTTGGTAAAATAAATTGCTCCATGTAATTCATCCAATAATTCATCAATCACAGGAATAGGAAATTTATCTTTAATGGTGAGCTTATTGAGCTCCCTATAATCCGGACACATGCGCCATGATCCATCCTTCTTGTGTACCAATACTACAGGAGCTGAGAAAGAATTTTGACTGGGTTGAATTATACCCGCCTCTAACATTTCTGCAATCATACGTTCAATTTCGCTCTTTTGGAAGTAAGGATATCTATAAAGCCTGATGTTTGGAGGAACACTTCCTGGAATCAAATGAATAGCATGATCATGATCACGAATAGGTGGGAGTCCTTTGGGAGTTTCAAACACCTTGGAATGATTGTCCAAGACTTGTTGGAGATCCGCAGAAATAGATGATTTTGATGTCGGAACTTCTAGTGAGCATAATTGTGCAATTACGCCTCGTTGTTCTTTCTTTAGAAGCTTTGTCATGACATTAGAGCTTATTATCCTTCCTGGCTTCCCTTCAATACCCCGTAATTCGACTTCCTTTCCTTCTGAAAAAAATTTCAAGAAAAGTTCTCGAAAATTAAAAGCTACCGTCCCCAAAGATTGTAACCATTGTACTCCTAGTACAACATCAGCACCTCCCATAGGAATGGAAAGCATTGGACTAGTCAATACATATTCCCCCATGGTTAGCTTGATATTATGGCATTTTCCAGAGCAATTTATAGTTCCTCCATTTGCAATCATCACTTGACATTCTGGTGCTGGGTAAAGGAAACAATTTAATTCCTTGGCTACCTTACAATGAATAAAATTATGGGTGCTACCTGAATCAATCAACACTGTTACCTTTTTCTTCTTGATATGTCCTTCTATCTTGAGAGTTTGAGGAGTGGTAATTCCTGCCAGTGCATTACACGATATGGTTAGATTCATTTCTTCCTCTTCTAGGGCTGGTTCCTGGTGTATATCCTCTTCTTGTTCATTTTCTTATTCATCTTCACAATCTATGTAAAATAATTTCTTCTCAGCACACTTATGACCTTTAGTATATTTGATATCACAACTATAGCAAAGCCCTTTTTCTCTCCTTTCTTCCAATTGTTGTGTTGTCAACCTTGTAGGTTGTGAAAATCTAGGTGTAACAACACTTCCTTCTTTATAGAATTGAGTGGTAGGCTTCCTTGTCGCCATTATTTTACATTCAACTTTTCTTGCCAACCCGAATGCCTTCTCCAATGAATCCGATTCCAAAACGCGAACTTCATGTTGGATGTTATCCTTTAAAGTTCATATGAAGAGATCGATCCTGTGTTCCTCTGGAATATTAGTTACCCTTATATTCAATTTTTGGAACTCCTCAATGTGCTGCACCACTAAACCCTTTTGTTTGAGATTTACCAAATGGCTAAAGAAGGTGTTGCTCTTTGTATCCTCATAATGTGCTATCATTTCTTCCGTAAAAATTGACCAAGTGACAATTTTTTTACGGGAGCAAAGCCATCGATACTATACAAATGTATTTTGTTATAAATGTAAAGTTGCAATGCGTACCTTTTGTGTGTTTTGCACGTTATGGAGATCAAAATATTGCTCCATCTGTAGTATCCATGTTACAAGATCCTTCCCATCAAACTTCCTCATATCCATTTTTGGAATATGGTGGTTCTTCCCGCTAACATTAGAGTTTATGAAATCACGATTAGCATTTATTTTTTTCTCATCATGAGGTTCTTCTGCTATCTTTTCACCATTAGGAAGCATTTCTTCTATCAACTTTGTCAAACCTTCGATGTCTGCTTTTATATCATTCTTCATGTTTTCCATGTTGTCTTTCATGTCATCCATCTTAGCTTCCATGCCAGCTTCCATGCCATCCATCTTAGCTTCCACACCATCCATCTTAGCTTCCATGCCTTTCTTCAAACCGTCCATCTTTGCTTCCACGCCTTTCTTCAAAACTTCCATTTCATTTTTTGTTGCTCTTTGAGAGAGTGAAATTTGTTGCACTTGCTCTTGTAATTTTGATAGATCATGTTGCAATTATTCATCTTCATGAGTCATAGTAGAGCCTTCTGAAGGCTTAATGGGTGTTGAATTATTTTTACGGGGCATATTTTAGAACCCAATACTGATATCTATTCTACAATATGCCCTTGGAATAAATTCAAATTGATTCTTCAAACAAGACTTATGCAATTCAGAAAAAAAATACACACGTTTTTCTTGTTTTTTAGGAGCTCGATATTGAAATTGGATTACCTCTGTGATTGCAGCACTTCAATATCTGAATTTCAGTACCAATGTAGCTCTCTGAATTATCTTTCAAATGCCATAGGTCTGACCTGATTTGGATTCTCCAAGACAAAGTTGTGTCCAATCTCCCACAATGACCTAATTATGGACTGGTTCAGTAGAGCTAACTTGTATGACTTGCCACGTTTCACTGTTTCGTACTTTGTCTCTGAAATTGATAGCCAAGACACTAAAGTCCATGTACTTGCGACCAATTTTTACAGTACTCCAATCCGATGCCCAGAGAGAGAGTTATTGAAATTTTCCCACGATCACCTCTTTGAGATGAAATTCAGGAGCCTGAAAAAGAACTACCTTCCACAGATCATATCTCAAAAAATATTGTGAACCAAGCTCTGAAATTTTTTGACGAATTTCCTCAGGATTTCAGCTTCGCACCATATGAATTTCATATTCTGAAACTTCATAGAAAAAAATTTATAGCGCAAATTCCACGATGACCTGTTTAGGAGACGGAAAAAAGACCTAACTTCCACAGATCATATCTCCAAAAATATTGCGAACCAAGCTCTGAAATTTTTAGAAAATCTTCCTCAGGATTTCAGATTTGCACCCTAAAAATTTCAGCTTCTGAAACTTCGTAAAAAAAATTTTTATAGCGAAACTTCCACGATGACCTGTTTGGAGCAGCAAAACCCTAGAATCCAAAGCTTTGATACCAAATGTTGTGTAACCAGCTCCAAAAATAGAAGAAAAGAGATATAAACGCCTTAGAAATAAGCCACTTCGAGGGGGAAACCTCCAATACATTACATAAATGAACAATTCTTGGATGATACAATTTACAAACCTCCTTTCTATATATAGGAGTCCATGGGGCCATAATGTAATCCTAGTGGGCCACAATGTAATCCTAGCTGACCTAACAATAATAATTTAAGGGCACAATAATAACAAAATGGGGGTTACAAGGGTACAATAACAACAATAAGGGGGTTACACTAATAAAAATAAGGGACTATACTAGTAATATAGGGACCTAACAGTTTGGGATCCGACCCATTTTTTTGGCCATGCAGGAAGCAGGCTGCCATTGCTTTATCATCTTTAGAGGTTGAGTATAGAGGAGAAATCAATGCCACTATTTAGGCCATTTGGCTACAACATTTTATTTTTAAGATTGGTATAAGTGTCCATCGCTTGGCTGTCATATGGTATGATAATCAAAGTACACTAAAGTTTTTCAAAGATCCACTTTAGTGGCAATGAACCAAACATATTGAGATCCACACGCACTTCATTAGATAATAGATTCATGATGAGATCATCGATTTGCAGTACTGTCCCAGTTCTGAGAATACTGCTAACATATTCACCAAGACATTCATTGAGCATAAGTTTCAATTTCTGCCAGATCATCCCAGGGTGAAAGACACGACTGCCTAGAAGTTGTCTTTTCTATATTTTTTGCATTATATTTTGAAGGGGGGTTTTATTTCCACTCGGTTTTATCTCTTTTGTCTTTTTCATGCATTGTAAATGGGTACATAAAATGACCTTGTTTCCGGGACACATTCATTTTGCACCACACTCACCTAAGCATTGGTGTCATACACCTAATTAGTCTTAATTAGCTTTAGTTCAAATCTAGTTCTTACATGTGATGTGCACTTAGTTAGCACTAGTTAAATGTAATGCTTACATGTGGTGTGCACTTGCCTTTAGTTAGTTAACTCAAGTCTCTACATGTGGTGTGAACTTATATTTAGTTATTTAATTATAGTGCTTGTATGTGGTGAATGTGCACATTAACAAAACATGAAGCACACTTAACTTCAGTTAGCTTTAATTATCCTTAGTTATTTCATGTACAACTAATCTTAACTTAGTTGTTTAATGTATTCATTCTCATATCAATATTGTGTAATCAAATTCATTCTTAATTCCAATTTTCTTTTTCAATTCTTGTGAAATTACTATTGTGTAATCAAATTCATTCTCAATTCCAATTTTATTTTTCAATTCTTACGATTTTGTGCAATTATTCTTCAGCTAAATCCATATCTATACTCTAATAATTTTAGAATTAATAAGTTTGAATTTCTAATTATCTCAACCCCTTTTAAAATAGATAAAATATCTGGAATTTACACACATAGGTCCTTGCTAGAGAAATGAGTGGCATTGTATACTTCTCGAGAGACGGATAAATATTACGAGAAATGAGTGCGAAGGAAAAGTGTCGATAAATTTTTATGTGGTGGAAGCCAAAGTTCAGTGTTATTTCTAAACTTTGGTTGGATCTTCTCAAGCAAAGCCCTGGACAAAGTATTGGTTACTCAGTCAGAGGGAGAATATTATAGGCAGAGTTTCCAATATGATAAGAAAATCTAGGGATCCCTTTGTAAGCCTTCTTCATTCACTATATTCAGTGCCTCTCATCAAATTATCACTCATGTTTATTACATATATGTAATGTCGATTGATATGCATAAATATATTGATAAAGAGTGAAGGGCATGTTTTTCTAATCTGGAATGAGTATTATTTCCTTCATTGATTCGTTTGTTGGTGGACGCAGGTAAAACCAAAAGACAATGTACTCATACTTGTAGTGCAGCCTGGAATAGATCAAACCTTTGTTATGGGACTCGTTATTATATTTAATCACACCATTAGGAGTCAAGGGAATCAGAGTGGTAGATGGTTTCCATTTCAATTTTCATGGTTTGATCAATAACTGAATTTTTCATTGGCATAACATCAGGGAAAATTTAAGGGCTAATATTCATAAGTGGGATAATTTTCTATGAGTTTTTCAAAAAAAGGATTCACCAATTTCTATTTTTTCTACAAATTGTTTGCCCACATTTTATAGTATAATATTATTTTACCCTAAAATTCGCTAAAATTTTATATCGACTAATATAAAATCATTAGGAATGTTAATATATTTACAAAAATATTACCAAACATTTTTGAATTTTCATATTAGGGACTAATAATATTCGTGAAGGTTTCTAAACTTTAAGATAAACTTCTAACCTTAAATTTTTCTAAACTTTAAGATAAACTCCAACCTTAAATTTTTCCTTATTAGAGAAAATGGATGATAACATGAGATTTTAATTCCATTCTCACCTTAGTTTTCAATTCAAGCGCCTGTGCAAATTTTTCATATATGTCATGATTTTTTTTATTAGTAGTGAGGCCATGTTTCTCTGGTTATTTGTGGAGAAATCAATCCAATGTGAGGATGGGCATCTCTGGTTATTCATGAAGAAATAAATTTTTGGGAGAGGAGACGTTCGAATCCAGAATCTTGCT
Organism: Pinus albicaulis; assembly: GCA_034641835.2. Lineage (NCBI taxonomy): Eukaryota > Viridiplantae > Streptophyta > Pinopsida > Pinales > Pinaceae > Pinus > Pinus albicaulis. The sequence continues at coordinate 217,026,291 of CM076579.1, forward strand.
GCTCATTTCTTTCATTTGCACCACAACACCTCTTGAACTGCATTGCATGGATGATTTGATAGCTGGTAACAAATGCATGTGTGCATTGTGCATTTTTGTAATGTCCTCCTACCTTGATACACATTTTTGCAATGCCCTCCTATGTTCGTTGTGAATTTTTGTAAATAGTAGTTCATGCATTTTTATAAAGTCCATGCCTACCTGGATAACCTTCACACGTAGCTGGTCCAAAATTATTGCAAGAAGATAGAGATGCTCTAAAACACGCTTCTGGCGTGATATAGTTTTTCTAAGCTTTGTTCCCTCACTGAAATTCATAAACTAGTAATTGATAATATGTAAGTTGCTACATAATAGAAGCTAAGTTTAAATCAACATGCAATTAACAAAAAAGTTGCATAGTAACATAGTTAGAATGTTGAAGTGGGCCATAAGATAATATAAACATCGTTAACAAAAAAAAAGTTTGGATAACAGTATAGTCGGTATGTTGAAACGGGCCATAAGATAATATATTTATATTATAAAATTTGTATATAGAGGGGCTATGGTTGTACAGATATTTTGGGTAAATTTGTGGGGAATAAGGAGTAAATTTATTTTAGTTTGTTTTGTACATCATGTGTAGCTAAATTTTTAGAAGTAGGGTTTGGAGTATGTCATAAAACTATTTTAATTTGGCAAAAAAATTTCTTTCTTGGATATATAAGGAAATAGGTTAATGTCCCAAGAACCAAACGTATATGGCACGAGCGAAACCCACCCCCCCCCCCCCCCCCCCTCTTATGGACCACCAACAAGTAATTTCAGGTGGTGTGTTTTTTATTGAATAACAATGATGAGTCAACCAGTGTTTGATAATAGTAGCACATGATGGATATCTCCATTTTTTGTTTGACAACTCAATTATGAGAGCGTTTCCCATGTGAATGTGTTTACCTTTTTTATTTTCAATAAATGTTTTCCTCTTTATGGTTGGATGAAGGTATTAAAGGTGAAATCCATGCTTCAATTTCATGCTCTGTCTTTACCACTCAAGTATCATTTTTCTTATCTAAACTGAACATAATTATTCTATTATATGCTTTGTTTTAAACATTTTTTTGTTATTTTCTCCTACCACTCTCAATGTCAAGGTTGTCTAAGGATATATATCAACTATCTTGCGATTATCATCTGTCACTACATCCAACATCCTAGTGACCATTGATTGATTTACGATTTCTATGACTCCATGCCCAAGGATACACTTTCTCTGCCTTACCATCATTTTCAGAACCCTATTGAACGTGTGATCTAGCCATTGTACTAAAGACATAACCAACTACTGAGGTGACACTAGGTAGCTGAATTGTAAAGGAGTGATCCCTCTTCGAGTTGGAGGGGCTAGCGATTGTCCCCGAAGTTTATTTAAAATAGTTACCTTATGGGTTTTTTCCTTTATAACCAAGTAAATACTTTGAGTGATAACAAAAGTTAATGTGTTCATATGGTAAAATCATAACAAGAAGAAATAATTAGAAAATGTTTTTGGATTTTCCCAACACTTTAAATTTAATTTTATGGAGTTCAAGTTTGAGTGAAGGATAAGTGGAAACTTGAGTCAAACTCAAAGTGTATGTAAAAAAATGAAATACCAAGAAAAAAAAAGATTGTTTTCCGGTCAGATGTAAATGGGCATAACTAGTGGGTTTGTAATATTTGAGCATGTAATCAATATCATGGAGTATTTGTCACATTGAGTTAGAAAACAAAAAGAAAAATACATGGAGTATTATCATGATAATGTATTAATACATGATAATACATTATCATGTATTATCCTCTTTCAATGATAATGTAAATATGCATATGTAATTTTTTAAAGTAAGGTGTGCATGTTCAATTTTACCCAATACCCTATAATGTTCTAGCCTTGTGGAAGTATACACATACAAGTTTTTTCCTCCTTTTAATTTGAAGACCCTTTCTGTTCAGGAAACACATGTAGTAATCATGCAATGTGTATCCTCTTATGCAAAGAGAGGATGTGACATCAAGTTGTTGAATTAACCACTATTGTATGTGCAAGGGTTTTAGGTATATTAAAGAGAGAGTTTAAGATATTGATGAATCATATTAAATAAAAGGATTCCTAGAAAACTAGTGAGTACAACGGATTTATTTTTATATTAACATCAATAATTATTTATATCTAGGAGAAATCAAAATAACAAAAAATAAAATACAATGAATCCATGACAAAAGAATATGAAAAAAATAAGTTGATCACAATGATAATCATCTAACAGTAAAGAGAAAAGAGAATAGAACGATGAATGAAGATGACCATGAAGAGAATGAAATTGATGCAAAGAGGGAGAATGATGTAATGGAAAGGAGAAAAAGACAATGAAAATATGAAATAAGATAATGGCATAGAAAATGATACATCCACGTGGTAAAATGAATGATTAAGACATAAAAAGGAAAGAAGCATGGTAACATGCAAGGGATGAATAACCAAGACACAAGATGAAAAATGTAGAACACTGTTAGGTCCCTATATTACTAGTGTAGTCCCTTATTGTTGTTAGTGTAGCCCCCTTATTGTTATTGTTGTACCCCTGTAACCCCCATATTGCTATTATTGTGCCCTTACATTATTATTGTTAGGTCGGCTAGGATGATATTGTGAGCCCATGGACTCCTATATATAGAAAGGAGATTTTTTCATTTGTATCATCCAATAATTTTTATTTTATGTAATGTAAAGGAGGTTTCCCCCTTGAAGTGGATTATTTATAAGGATTTGATGTCTCTTTTCTTCTATTTTTGGAGCTTGTTTCATAACATTTGGTTTCAGAGCTTTGGATTCTAGGGTTTCGCTACTTCAAACATATCATCGTGGAATTTTTTCTATAATTTTTTTTATACGAGGGTCTAGACACTAAAAAGGAAAACCCATTTCAAAAAAATCTTGAGGAACTTCGTGTAAAAATTTAAGATCTTGGTTCACAATATTTTCAGAGATATGATTTGTTGAATTTACGGTTTTTATAGGCTCCCAAATTTATCTAAAAGAGGCTATGTTGGGAAAATAATCATAACTCCCTCTCTGAGCATCAGATTGGAATTCTGTAAAAAGTGGAAAAACTTACACGAAATTTAATTTTTCTCGTTTATCAATTTCAGAGTTGAGGGAGGAAACATTGACACATGGCACACCGTACAAGTTTGCTCTATTGAAACATCCCATAATTAGGTCATTGTAGGAGATTGGGAATAACTTTTCCTGAAGAATAAAAATCAGGTCAGACCTGTGGTATTTGAAAGAAGATTCAATGGACTACTACAGGACCAAGTTTCAAATATTGAAGATCCGAAATCAAAGAGATTATTCCGTTTCAATATCGAGCTCCTCAAAAGCAAGAAAATGGTGTGTATTTTTTTTTCAAATTGCATAAGTCTTGATTGAAAAATTAGTTTGAAGTGATTCCAAGGGCATATTGAAGCACAGATATCAGTATTGGTTTCTAAAATTCCCCCTAAAAATAATTCAACTCCTATCAAGCCCTCATAATACTCTACTATGACTTGAATGAAGAGGAAGAAGTGCAACATGATATATCAAAATTACAAGAGAAAGGGCACCAAATTTCTCTCTCGCAAAGAGAAACAACAAATGAAATGGGAGTTTTGAAGAAAGGAGGGGAAGCTAAGAAGGATGGTTTGAAGAAAGGCATGGAAGCTAAGATGGATGGTTTGAATAATGGCTTGTAAGACATGGAAGAAAAAATGTAAGACATGACGAATGATATAAAAGCATACATGGAAGGCTTGAAGGAAGGTTTGACAATTTGATACAAGAAATGATTCCTAATGGCTAAAAGATAGTAGAGGAAGCTCATGATGAGAAAAAAATAAATTTTAATCGTGATTTCATAAACTATAATGTTGGATTGAAGACCCACCATATTCCAAATAAGATATGAGGAAGTTTGATGGCAGGAATCCCGTAACATGGATACTACATATGGAGAAATATTTTGATCTCAATAATATGCAAAACACACAAAAGGTACACCTTGCAACTTTATATTTAGAACAAAATACATTTTTATGGTATCGATGGCTTTTCTGCCGTAAAAATATTGTCACTTGGTCAATTTTTATGGAGGAAATGATAGCACATTATGAGGATACAAAGACAAACACCTTATTTACCCAACTGATAAATCTCAAAGAAAAGGGTTCAGTGGTGGAGCACATTGGGGACTTCCAAAAATTTCATATAAGGGTAGCCGATATTCCAAAGGAACATGGGATTGATTTCTTCATAGGGAATTTAAAGGATAACATCCAACATTAGTTTTGCCTTTAGGAACCTGATTCATTGGAGAAAGAATTCCGGTTGGCAAGAAAAATTGAATGTAAAGTTATGGCGACAAGGAAGCCTACCACTCACATCTATATATATGGAAGTGTTGCTACTCCTAGAATTCCACAACATACAAGGTTGACACCACAATAACTGGAATAAAAAAAAGAAAAATCACTTTGCTACAGTTGTGATAGAAAATACACTAAAGGTCATAAGTGTGCTGAGAATAAATTATTTTACATAGATTGTGAAGAGGTGTTAGGTCCCTATATTACTAGTGTAGTCCCTTATTGTTGTTAGCGTAACCCCCTTATTTTTATTATTGTACCCCTGTAACCCCCATATTGTTATTATTGTGCCCTTAAATTATTATTTTTAGGTCTGCTAGGATTACATTGTGGCCCCACTAGGATTATATTATGGCCCCATGGACTCCTATATATAGAAAGGAGGTTTTGTAATTTGTATCATCCAAGAATTGTTTATTAATGTAATGCATTTTAGGTTGTCCCCTTGAAGTGGCTTATTTCTAAGGCATTGATATCTCTTTTCTTCTATTTTTGGAGTTGGTTTCACAACATTTGGTATCAGAGGTTTGGATTCTAGGGTTTCGTTGCTCCAAACATGTCATCGTGGCATTTTTTCTATAAATTTTTTTCTACCAAGTTTCAGAAGCGGAAATTTTTAGGGTATGAAGCCGAAATCCTGAGGAACATCGTCAAAACATTTTAGAGCTTAGTTCACAATATTTTGGGAGATATGATCTGTGGAAGTTAGGTCTTTTTTTAGGCTCCTTAATTTAATCTAAACAGGTCATCGTGGAATTTGCGCTATAAAGTTTTTTCTGCGAAGGTTCAAAATCTGAAATTGTTAGGGCGCGAAGCTGAAATCCTGAGGAAACTCTTCAAAAAAATTCAGAGCTTGGTTCGCAATATTTTTCGAAGATATGATTTATGGAATGTAGTGCTTTTTCAGGCTCCTGAATTTCATCTCAAAGAGGTGATCGTGGGAAAATCTTCATAACTCTCTGAGCATCGGATTGGAGTGCCGTAAAAAGTGGTAACAAGTACATGGACTGTATTTTCTTTTCTATCAATTTCAGAGCTAAAATATGAAATAGTGATGCGTGGCAAGTCGTACAAGTTCGCTCTACTGAACCAGTCCATAATTAGGTCATTGTTGGAGATTGGACATAACTTTGGCTTGGAGAATCTAAATCAAGTCAGACCTGTGGCATTTGAAAGATAATTTAGACGGCTACCTCAGTGCCCAATTTCAAATATTGAAGAGCCGCAATAAAAAAGATAATCCAATTTCAATATCGAGCTCCTCAAAAGCAAGAAAAAGGTGTGTATTTTTTTTTTTATGAATTTCATAAGTCTTGTTTGAAGAATCAATTTGAATTGATTCCAAGGGCATATTGTAGAATGTATATCAGTATTGGGTTAAAAAAAATTCCCTGTAAAAATAATTCAACACCCATTCAGCCTTCAGAAGGCTCTACTATGAGTCATGAAGATGAAGAATTGCAACATGATCTATCAAAATTAGAAGAGCAAGTGCACCAAATTTCGCTCTCGCAAAGAGCAAAAAAAAATGAAATGGATGTTTTGAAGAAAGGCATGGAAGTGAAGATGGATGGTTTGAAGAAAGGCGTGGAATCTAAGATAGATGGCATGGAATCGAAGATGGATGACATGGAATCTAATATCGATGAAAAACTGAGAGACAATATGGAAAACATGAAGAATGATCTAAAAGCAGACATGGAAGGTTTGACAAAGTTGATACAAGAAATGTTTCCTAATGGTGAAAATATAGTAGAGGAAACTCATGATGAGAACAAAATAAATGTTAATCGTGACTTCATAAACTCCTAATGTTGGAGGAAGAACCACCATATTCCAAAAATGGATATGAGGAGAAGTTTGATGGCAAGGATCTGATAACATGGATACTATAGATGGAACAATATTTTGATCTCCATAATGTGAAACACACACAAAAGGTACGCATTTTAACTTTATATTTAGAACCCAATCAGTTTGTATGGTATTGATGATTTTGTTCTTGTAAACTTCTTTTCACTTGGTCAATTTTTACGGAGGAAATGATAACACATTATGAGGATATAAAGAGCGACACCTTCTTTAGCCAATTTATAAATATCAAACAAAAAGGGTTCAATGGCAGAGCACATTGAGGACTTCAAAAAATTTAATATAAGCGTAAATTATATTTGAGAGGAGCACCATATTAATGTCTTCATAGATACTTTAAAGGATATCATCCAACATGAAGTTCACATTTTGGAACCTGATTCACTGGAGAAGGCATTCAGGTTGGCAAGAAAAAATGAATGTAAAATTATGGAGACAAGGAAGCCTACCACTCACTTCTATAAAGAAGTAAGTGTTGCTATGCCTAGATTTCCGCAACCTACAAGGTTGACACCACAAAAACTTGGAAGAAAAAAAGAGTAAAAGGGATTTTCTACAGTTTTGATAGCAAATACACTAAAGGACATAAGTCTGTTGAGAAGAAATTATTTTACATAGATTGTGAAGAGGAAGAAGAAAATGAACAAGAAGAGGATATACACCAGGAACCAGCCCTAGAAGAGGAAGAAATGAGTTCGACCATATCGTGCAATGCATTGGCAGGAATTACCACTCCCCAAACTCTCAATATAGAAAGACATATCAAGAAGAAAAAGGTAATAGTGTTGATTGATTCAAGTAGCACCCATAATTTTATTCATTGTAAGGTAGCCAAGGAATTGAATTGTTTCCTATACCCAGCACCGGAATGTCAAGTGATGGTTTCAAATGGAGGAACTATAAATTGATCTAGAAAATGACATAATATCAAGCTAACCATGGGGGAATATCTATTTAATATTCCAATGCTTTCCATTCCTGTGGGAGGTGTTGATGTTGTACTAGGAGTACAATGGTTACAATCTTTGGGGACAGTAGCTTTTAATTTTCAAGAAATTTTCTTCAAATTTTTTTCAGAAGGAAAGGAAGTTGACTTAAGGGGTATTGCAGGGAAGCCAAAAAATATAATAAGCTCTAATGTCATGACAAAGCTTCTAAAGAAATAACACCAAGGCGTAATTTCAGAATTATGCTCATTATAAGTTCCAACATGAAAATCATCTATTTCTGCAGATCTCCAACAAGTCTTGGACAATCATTCGAAGGTGTTTGGAACTCCCAAAGCACTCCCACCTATTTGTGATCATGATCATGCTATTCATTTGATTCCAGGAAGTTTTCCTCCAAACATTAGGCCTTATAGATATCCTTATGTCCAAAAGAGCGAAATTGAACGTATGATTGCAGAAATGTTAGAGGCGGGTATAATTCAACCTAGTCAAAGTTCTTTCTCTGCTCCTTTAGTATTGGTACACAAGAAGGATGGATCATGGTGCATGTGTCTGGATTATAGGGAGCTCAATAAGCTCACCATTAAAGATAAATTTCCCATTCCTGTGATTGATGAATTATTGAATGAATTACATGGAGCAATTTATTTTACCAACTTGGATCTTCGTTCAAGATATCATCAAATTAGAATGAAGACTGAAGATATTCCAAAAACAACATTTCGAACTCATGAGGGTCATTATGAATTTTTGGTCATGCCTTTTGACCTTACCAATGCACCTTCTACATTTCAAGGGTTGACGAATTCCATTTTGAAGCCCTTCCTTAGAAAATTTGTGCTAGTATTTTTTGATGATATAATAATCTACAATAGGTCTTAAAAGGATCATGTTGAACATGTTGATAGGGTGCTCAAACTATTGCAGGAGAAACAATTGTATGAAAAAACATCCAAATGTTTCTTTAGAGTACAAGAGGTGGAATATCTGGGTCATATTGTATCTCACGAGGGTGTTAAGGTATACCCTAACAAAATTAAAGCCATTAAGGAATGGAAATTCCCCACATCCATTAAGCAGTTGCGAGGATTTCTCGGGTTAACAGGATATTATCACAAATTTGTTAAGAATTATGGGAGAATAGTAGTACCTCTAACAACATTATTGAAGAAAGATGCATTTTCATAGAATCCTGAAGCAACTAAGGCCTTTGAACATCTTAAAGAGGCAATGTCCCTAGCACCGGTCTTAGCTACGCCAGAATTCACAAAAACCTTTATTGTGGAATGTGATGCCTCAGGAAATGGAATTGGTGTTGTTTTGATGTAGGAAGGAAGACCCATTTCTTTTTAAAGTCGTCCAATCAAAGGAAAGTATTTACAGAAACCTATTTATGAGAAGGAAATGTTAGCAATACTGCATGCACTAAATAAATGGCGAACTTACCTAATGGGAAGACACTTCAAGGTAAAAAATTATCATGATAGTCTTAAACACTTTTTCGAATAAAGACTATCTTTAGAAGAGCAGAAGAAATGGGTCACAAAGATGTTGGGTTATGAATTTGAAATAATATACAAAAAAGGGAATCTTAATGTTGTTGCAGATGCACTCTCAAGAAAGAATGAAGAGGTGGAAGCATTGCTTTATGCCATTTCTATTATCCAACTAGATTGCATAACCGAAGCAAGAGATGAATGGAAGAAGGAAAAATAAGTATGGACACTCATTCAAAAGTTGTAGCAAGATCCTAGTACATATGATACATTTAGTTGGAAAAATGATTCTTTATGGTAAAAAGATCGCTTATATCTTTGTAAGAATTCCCAATGAAAACAAAATATTCTTTTGGAATTGCACACTTCTCCTTTAGGAGGACACTCAGGATTTTTAAAAACTTACCATGGGGTGAAGAAATAATTTTTTTCGGATGGCCTTAAATCTGATATTCAAAAGTTTGTGGTGGAATGTTTGGTTTGCCAGCAGAATAAATTTGAGACAATTAAGACCCCAGGACTTCTACAACCTTTATCCATTCCAAGTCAACATTGGGAGTAGATTTCAATGGATTTTATTACAGGTTTACCTAAGTCTGAAGGAAAGAGTGTCATCATGGTGGTAGTTGATAGACTTACCAAGTATGAACACTTTTGTGCATTATCTCATCCATTTAAAGCAAGTAAAACTGCTACTACATTTATGGACACAATTCAAAAGCTAGATAGAAACCCAAGGGTTATTGTGAGCGACAGAGATCCCATTTTTATTGGAAATTTTTGGTCAAAGTTATTTTCTTGTTTGGGTACTCAATTAGCTCATAGCTCATCTTATCATCCTTAATCTGATGGTCAAACTGAGATAGTAAATAAATGTTTGGAAGGATATCTTCGTTATTTTGTATCTGATAAACAAACACAATGGGTCAAGTGGTTACCTCTCCCTAAATGGTGGTATAACACTTCCTTCCATACTGCAGCAAAAATGACCCCATTTATGGCACTTTATGGATATCATCCACCATCCATCAGATCACCTTTAAGAGAAAATTTGAAGGTTCAAGCAGTGGAAGATCACATCGAGCATCAACAAGAAGTTCTCCAACTCTTAAAGGATAACCTGAATTTGGCACAAAATTGAATGAAACAACAGGCAGATCAACATTGCAATGAGAGAAGTTTTGATGTAGGAGACTGGGTATTTTTACGACTACAACCATAAAAAAAAAATTCCCTCAAGCAAGCTAAGAAGGATAATAAATTATCGCCAAAGTACTATGGTCCTTACAAGGTGTTGCAAAAGATTGGTACTATGGCCTACAAATTGGAGCTTCCTGCTTCTTCACAAGTGCATCCAGTTTTCCATGTTTCATGCTTAAATAAGGTTATAGGTGAAAATATTCTAGTTCAAACAATATTTCCAGAACTTGAGGAGGAAGGAAAAATCATATTGGAACTTGAAGCGGTCACGGAAACAAGAAATCGATAGCTACGGAATCGATCAATTTCAGAGTATCTCATCAAGTGGAAGAACTTACCCACTAAAGATTATACATGGGAGGATGAGAATTTTATACAGAAGCACCCAGAGCTACTCAAGCATTGAGGAAAACACTTTTTTGAAGGAGAGGGGCATGTTAGGTCCCTATATTACTAGTGTAGTCCCTTATTGTTGTTAGCGTAATCCCCTTATTGTTATTATTGTACCCCTGTAACCCCCATATTGTTATTATTGTGCCCTTAAATTATTGTTGTTAGGTCGGCTAGGGTTACATTGTGGCCCCACTAGGATTACATTATGGCCCCATGGACTCATATATAAAGAAAGGAGGTTTTGTAATTTGTATCATCCAAGAATTGTTTATTAATGTAATGTATTGGAGGTTGCCCCCTTGAAGTGACTTATTTCTAAGGCATTGATATCTCTTTTCTTCTATTTTTGGAGTTGGTTTCACAACAATATGAGGAAGAAAATGAAAAACAAACTTCAAAAGAAGAGGATATACACCAGGAACCAACCCTAGAGAAAGAAGAAATGAGTCTGACCATATCCTGTAAGGCATTGGCAAGAATTACCACTCAAACTCTCAATATAGAAGTACATATCAAGAAGAAAATGGTAATAATGTTGATTGTCCTGGGTAGTACCATAATTTTATTCATTGTAAGGTAGCCAAGGAATATAATTGCTTCTTATGTCCAGCACCAAAATTTCAAGTGATGGTTGAAAATGGAGGAACTATAAATTTCTCTAGAAAATTCCATAATATCAAGCTAACCATGGGGGAATATGTACTGAATATTCCAATGTTTTCCATTAGAATGGGAGGTGTTGATGTTGTACTAGGAGTACAATGGTTGCAATCTTTGGGGACGATAGCTTTTAATTTTCAAGAACGTTTCTTGAATTTTTTTCGGAAGGAAAGGAAGTTGAATAGTGAATCTGTGAAAGATAATAAGCTCTAATGTCACGAAAAATCTTCTGAAGAAAGAACAACGAGGCGTAATTGCACAATTGTGCTCACTAGAAGTTCCAACATCAAAATCATCTATTTCCTTAGATCTCCAAAAGTGTTTTACAATCATTCCAAGGTGTTTGAACTACCAAAGGACTCCCACCTATTCGTGATCATGATCATGCTATTTATTTTATTCCAGGAAGTCTTCCTCCAAACAACAGGCCTGCCAGATATTCTTATTTCAAAAAGAGTGAAATTGAACGTATGATTTAGAAAATGTTAGAGGTTGGTATAATTCAACCAATTCAAAGTTCTTTCTCTGCTCGAGTAGTATTGGTGCACAAGTAGGATGGATCATGGAGAATGTGTCTGGATTATAGGGAGCTCAATTGGCTCACTATTAAAGATAAATTTCCCATTCTTGGTATTTATGAATTATTGGATGAATTACATGGAGAAATTTATTTACCATGTTGGATCTTCATTCAGGATATCATCAAATTAGAATGAAGACTGAAGATATTCTGAAAACAACATTTTGAACTCATGAGGGTCATTATGAATTTTTGGTCATGGATTTTTTCCTTACCGATGCACCTTCTACATTTTAAGGGTTGATGAATTCCATTTTCAAACCCTTCCTTAGAACATTTGTGTTAGTATTTTTTGATGATATCCTAATCTATGTAGAAATTATATACAAGATGCATGTATATATCCATATTCTCGTGATCTAACAATATTTTATCTTCGTGCTAAATAAAAAATCCTTACACTGTTAATCTTTTGTAGAAATTAAAATCAATTGCAAACACATAAAGCAATAAAAACAATCGCACATAACATAGTTGTTTAACAGGAAAGCCTGAAGCTGAAAACCCCAACTATCATATATTATGTATCATGGAGATCATGTAACAATCTCATATAAATATTAGTACATCAAGCTCTGAGTAAAATCAATCGTCACACACTAATCAGAAGAAATCTGCAAATCCATGCATCGATTTCTTGCCACCTGCTAGCCTACCTCCACCGCATTATCCCTGCTGAAGAATAGCTCTGAATGAATTCAAATTACCCTTGCCTTGACTGCACAATCCTCATTAGCAACTTCAATGTGTGTGTGGTGCAATAAATGCATCACTATAGTCACAATAGATAGTCCATCTTTCCCTTTCACCTATCTCTCCACTAGGTCTCCACTGAAACTAGCATGCACTGTAGTTAATTTTTGTATTTGTTCAGTTGATTAATGAGTTATTATTTTCTGAATTAATTAACTAATTAATTCACTCCACTCTCACTATTGTATCATTTAGCTAATCTAGATACAACTTTCTCAATTGAGTTAAACTGAATAAAAACTCCATGAACTACTCTTCCAACTCTATCATAACTTTGCCACTTCAGTTCTAACTAAGTCCTCCATGCATGAACCACCGGTAAACCCTAGGAATTGCGTAACTTCTTCAACCCACTGATTTTCCAAATACGTATACTGAAATAAAGTGCTCCAAGAGAATAAGTTGATATTTAGAGTCTGGTTATTATTAAGGGATAATAATAATCAACACACCTATTTTTAGATCGACGATCTATAAATAGACTTCACCCAATATTCTTAAAATATAATTTCATATATTTTTCCAACTTGACCAACCATCTACAAATAGCATCCTGCAATTTTTAAAATATGATCACCATGTCTAAAAATAGACTTGCGCCAAAAATAGCTTGCGGGCCCACTTAGTGAAGGAAAATCTTTTCACTAAGCTCATCATCTTGTTGAATCTCAACACTCCCTCTCAACAAGATAGGGATTATCCTTCACCCCGATCCTACCTCTTTGGTATTCAAATTTTCTCCTGGTGAGCACCTTCGTCAGAATTTCTACATCTTTATCCTCCGTAGGAATTTACTGAAGCAATAGGATCTTCCGCTGCACATAGTCTATGATATGATGATATTGGATATCAACATGTTTATATCTATCATAAAACACAGGATTAATCGAGAGTTTAATGCAAATATGATTATCACAATGTATCATTGTAGGATCTAAATGTGAATCGAACAAAATAACTAGGATCTACCTCATCCAGATAGCCTCACATGTAGCTTGACTTGCTGCCATGTATTCTGCTTCCACTGAACTAAGTGCCACGGATCTTTGTTTCCTACTGTACCAAGAAACTGTCGTAGATCCGATATTGAAAATCCCTCCTGATGTGCTCTTTCTATCTGTTGGGCTTCCTGCCCAATCTACATTCTTGAATCCATCCAACTTCACATCATCCGTCTGTCTGTACCATAAGCCATACTCAGATGTTCCCCTGAGATATCTCAAGACATGCTTGCCTACCTTCCAAAAGAGCTTGTTAGGCTTAACCATCACTTGTGAAATCTGGTTCACTGCATAGCATATGTTCGGTCTTGTATTAACTAAATACATGAGCGAACCCACCAACTATCGATAAATAGTGGCATCCACTATCTCTGCCAATGTAGCATCCTCTTTCTTCCAATTTCCTGGAAGAGGAGTGTCGATAATCTTGCAGCCATGCATGTGAAACTTCTCAAGTATCTCCCGAGCATACTTGCCTTGAGACGGAAACAGTTCACCTTCCCGCTACCATATTTCCTATCCAAGGAAATAATGAAGGAGGCCCAAATCCTTCATCCCAAACTCCTTTGCAAGATCTGCCTTGTATGAGTGTATCAACTGCTCATCACCCATTAGTATTAAATCATCAACATAAAGAACAATGATTAAAAGCTTACCCTCCACCACAATTTGGTACAAGTTTGCATCTGCCTCACTCTTGGTGAAGCCAAGTCCAGTGAAATAGCTATCGATCCATGTGTGCCAAGCACGAGGTGCTTGCTTCAGCCCATACAACACTCTTTTGAGTCTGCACGCATGCGAATCACTACTAAAGATCTCAAATCCTTCAGGCTTCTCAATGTACACCTCTTCCTTAATGATCCCATTAAGGAACGCAGTCTTCACATACATCTGATGAATGTGCCAACCCATCCACGCTAATAGAGAAAGGATGGTCCTTATGGAAGAATACCATGCGACAGGTGCAAAGGTTCCTTCATAATCAATCCCCTCGATATGTGAGAAGTCCTAGGAACCATTAGCAGCTTTCTTTACCTTGTAGATCCATCTTGATCCTATAACTAATTTTCCCACCGGTCTTGGAACAATCTCCCAAGCACTGTTTATGATAATGGAGTCATACTCCTCCACCATGGCATCTACCCATGTGGGCTCCTGCACTACTTCCTCAAAAGAAGATTTCTCTGTCACGATACACTTGCTCATCAGAGCCATGTATCCAGTAAATCGGTCAAGTGACTATCTATGTCTGCATTGTGATGTAGTAACTCCTACATTCTGTGTCACATAAAGCTTTAGTCTCTCAACTTCTGTGATCTGCTTTCTGCCTTGTCTGATGTTTGGTTCCGCATGAGTGGACTCCTCCACTCCATGAATCTCCTCCTGTGGTTGATCCACATCTAGAGGCTCATCTTTGGGAACAAGAAGTTCCTCCCTTGCATGCAAGTGTAGCTCCCTCTCAAGAGACAACTTCATGGCTTTCACCTCATCTAATTTTATATCCCGTCGCACCACAGTCATTCGACTGTCTGGAAAATACACAAGAAAATTATGGGGTGTTTCTATGTACCCCACAAATATACCAACTTCTGCAGTCGGCTCCAGCTTCTTCCTGGCATCCTTTGTCACATGAATGTAAACAAATGAGCCAAAAATATTCAAATGAGAAATATTAGGCTTCTTACCAGTAAAATCTTGTTCAGGTGTACTCATGCCAAGTACTTTATGAGGACAACAGTTTTTCACATAAACCGCAGTGTTGCATGCTTCCACCCACAAGTGCATTGGTAGGCCCTGGTCATGCAGCATCGCTTGTGCAACATGCATGATCGTTTTGTTCTTCCTCTCCACAACCCCATTTGACTGTGGGTTATGAGGCGCTATGGGTTCTCTTCGAATTCCTTCTTTGCTACAGAAGTCTTTGAATTCTACCGAGATGTATTCACCACCATTATCGCTCCATAGAACTTTCAATTGCTTCCCCAATTCCTTCTCCACCAATGCTTTAAACTCATAGAAATTTGAGAATTTTTTGCTCTTCTTCTGCATGAATAAGATCCAGCATCTATGAGAATAGTCATCAATAAATATAACATAATACTTGTGTTTTGTTGTTGAAGCAACCGAGAAAGGTCCACACACGTCTGTGTGAATTCTCTCCAGGATCACCGAAGCGTGGTTCTCCTTCTCACGAAAGGTGGTCTTCACAAACTTAGCCATAGTCCATCCCTTGCACTGATCTAACTGTGTAAGAGTACCCTTGGGAATTCCAGTAGAAATCTGCTACAGAATCTTCAAAGCACCATGGTGAAGATGGCCCAATCTCCTATGCCATAATTCGCCCTCATACCATCTCACCACTTCTTCTGCTTTGCCCACCATTGCAGTGCGGCCATATACCTCCAGCTTGTAGAGATTCTTAACTCGAATCCCTATCCTCTTGGTTTGACCCGTTGTTTTATGTCAAAGGAAGGCTTTTCCCTCACTAAAAACAACATCATAACCTTTTTCTTCCAACATTGCGACCGAGACCAAGTTCTTCTTCAGACTTGGAACATGCATAACATCCTTCAACAAGAATGGATTAATGGAACCCCTCTCAAATGTAATGGTCCCAATGCTAGTAGCATTGTATTGAACATCTTCACCCATATCTATATGCATCTAGAGGTCCTTCTCCTCCAAGTCACTAAACAACTCCTTGTCTCCCGTCATATGGAAATACGCACCACTATCAAGATACCACACCGATCCCATATAGATTGAAACCAAGCATGCGATCAAAGAGAAATCAAGTTCAAATTGTGAGGCTAAGGCCTCTTGAGCTGCAACTCCAACAACCTTCTTTTTCTTCTTCTTCTGTGGGCAGTTAGTGGCGAAATGCCCATGTTCATGATAGTGAAAACACTTCACCTTGGAAAAATCCTGCTTCTTGCCTTTAGCATCAAATTTTGAAGAGAATTTCTTCCCCTTCCCTTTCCTTTCTTTGTCAGCCAAAGTGAAATTCTATTCATCTTCATTCTTTGATGAAGAGCCATCCATGGTACCTCGCCTTACCTCCTCCTGCACAAGATCTGATCAAAGTCGCTCCCATCCCAGCAGTTTCTCTCGTCCATTGAAAGAGTCTTCATAGCTATGCCAACTCTTCGGAAGCAAAAGGAGGGCCAAGCTCACCAAGTCTTCATCATCAATAGTAATCCCCACACTTCCTAGCTCATCTCCACAGTGGAAAAAATTCGTGAGATATTTTGGAATACTGTCGCCCTTCTCCATTTTTATTTTTCTGAGCTTGTCTTTCAGTGCCAACTTCCTCTGGTCGCTGCTAATTTGGAACAAATCTGTCAAAGCCTTCCACATTAAGAATGGAGTGGCTTTCCCATGAAGGCTGGACATAATATGGTCCTTCACACCTTCCAACAAAATTCTTCTTTTCCTTGCTATCTTCTTTTTCCATGTGTCAAGTAATGCAACATCGCTAGATCCTAGCTTAGGAACATCACTATCAATGAATTCCTTCAGTCCATAATCCTCCAGCACCGCCTCCATCCTATCCTTCCAGGCTAAGTAATTCGAGCTCCCATCAAGGGAATACTCCAATCGCAACCCATTGAAAGACATTTCAATGTATACTCAACTTCTGCACCAAGAATTTTCTGTAGCAAATTCGAATTGTCCACCAGCACAAACTCAACAATTATTCACAATTGCAATATTCAATAACTAACACTACTTTGATACCATGTAGAAATTATATACACGATGCATGTATATATCCAGATTCTCCTGATCTAACAATATTTTATCTTTTGTGGAAATTAAAGTCAATTGCAAACACATGAAGAAATAAAAACAATTGCACATAAGACAATTATTTAAAGACAAAGCCTAAAGCTAAAAATCCCAACTATCATATATTATGTATCATGGAGATGATGTAACAATCTCATACAAATCTTAGTACATCAAGCTCTCAGTACAATCAATCGTCACACACTAATCAGAAGAAATCTGCAAATCCATGCACTAATTTCTTGCCACCCGCTAGCCTACCTCCATTGCGCAATCCCTACTAAAGAATAGCTCTAAATGAATTCGAATTAACCTTGCCTTGACTGCGCAATCCTCATTGGAAAATCCAATGTGTGTGTGGTGCAATCAATGCATCAATATGAAGAAAAAGTCCAGATCTTTATATATATAAAAAAAAAAAAAAAGGGGGGGGGGGGGGATTAATGAGTTATCACTTTGTGAATTAATTAACTAATTAATTCGCTCCACTCTTACTATTGTATCATTTAGTTAGACTAGATGCAACTAGCTCAACTGAGTTTAACTCCAATAATTGAGTTAAACTGAATAACAACTCCATGAACTACTATTCCAACTCTGTCATAACTTTTCCACTTCAGTTCTAACTGGGTCCTCCATGCATGAACCACCGGTAAACCCTAGGAATTTCATAATTCCTTCAGCCCACTGATTTTCCAAATTTGTATACTAAAATAAAGTGCTCCAAGGGAATAAGTTGATATTTAGAGTCTGATTATTATTAAGGGCTAATAATAATTGACACATCTATTTCTAGATCGACGTTCTATAAACAGACTTCACCCAATATTCTAAAAATAGAATTTCATATATTTTTCCAACTTGACAAACCATCTACAAATAACATCCTGCAACTTCTGAAATATGATCACCATGTCTAAAAATAGACATAGTCTAAAAATAGACTTGTGCCAAAAATATCCTGTGGGCCCACTTAGTGAAGGAGAATCTTTTCACTAAGCTCACCATATTGTTGAATCTCAAAAATCTACAATAGTTCTTGGAAGGATCAAGTTCAACATGTTGACAGGGTGCTCAAAATATTGGAGGAGAAACAACTATATGTAAAAACCTCCATATTTTTATTTGGAGTACAAGAGGTGGAATATCTGGGTCATATTGTATCTCATGAGGGTGTTAAGGTAGACCCTAACAAAATTAAAGCCATTAAGGAATGGAAAGTCCCCACAACTATAAAGCAGTTGTGAGGATTTCTCGAGTTAACAGGGTATTATCATAAGTTTTTAAGAATTATGGGAGAATAACAGCACCTCTAACAACATTATTGAAGAAAGACGCATTTTCATGGACTCTTGAAGCAACTAAGGCCTTTGAACATCTTAAAGAGGCAATGTGCCTAACATCGGTCTTAGCTACACCAGACTTCGCAAAAACATTTAATGTGGAATGTGATGCCTCAGGAAATGAAAATGGTGTTTTTTAATGCAAGAAGGAAGACCCATTGATTTTGAAAGTCGTCCAATCAAAGGGAATTATTTACAAAAATCTATTTATGAGAAGGAAATTTTGCAATACTACATGCACTAAATAAATGACGACCTTACCTGATGGGAAGACACTTCAAGTTAAAAACTGATCATGATAGTCTTAAATAATTTTTGGAATGAAGACTATCTTCAGAAGAGCAATAAAAATGGATCACAAAGATGTTGGGTTATGACTTTGAAATCATCTACAAAAAAGGGAAGATAAATGTTGTTGCCGCTGCACTCTCAAGAAAGGATGAAGAGGTGGAAGCATTTTTTTGTGCCATTCTATTGTCCAACTAGATTGGATAACCTAAGCAAGGGATGAATGAAAAAAGGATGAAGAATTGTGGACACTCATTCAAAAGTTGCAACAATATCCTAGTAGATATGATACATTTAGTTGGAAAAATGATTCCTTATGGTACAAAGATCGCTTATATCTTTGTAATAATTCCCAACTAAAACAAAATATTCTTTTGGAATTGCACACTTCCCCCTTATGAGGACACTAAAGATTTTTAAAAACTTACCACGGGGTGAAGAAAGAATTTTTTTGGGATGGCCTTAAATATGATATTCAAAATTTTGTAGCAGAATGTTTAGTTTGACAGCAAAATAAAGTTGATGCAATTAATACCTCAGGTATTATATAACCTTTATCCATTCCAAGTCAATGTTGGGAGGAGATTTCAATGGATTCTATCACAGGTTTACCTAAGTACGAAGGAAAGAGTGTCGTCATGGTGGTAGTTGATAGACTTACCAAGTATGAACACTTTTGTGCATTATCTCATCCATTTAAAGAAAGTACAGTTGCTACTGCAATTATGGAAACAATTCAAAAGCTACATGGAAACCCAAAGATTATTGTAAGCAACAAGGATCCCATTTTTACTAGAGATTTTTGGACAAAATTATTTTTTTGTTTGGGTACTCAACTAGCTCATAGCTCATCTTATCATCCTCAATCTGATGGGAAAACTAAGATAGTGAATTTTTTTTTGGAAGGATATCTTCGTTGTTTTGTATCTGATAAACAAACACAATGGGTCAAGTGGTTACCTCTAGCGGAATGGTGGTATAACACTTCCTTCCATACTGCAGCAACAATGACCTGATTTATGGCACTTTATGGATATCATCCACCGTCCATCACATCATATTTAAGAGAAAATTCTAAGGTTCAAGCAATGGAAGATCACATTGAGAATCAACAACAAGTTCTCCAACTCTTAAAGGATAACCAACGATAAAGAATGTAAAATATACAATAACAAATAATAGTTAAGATGAATACAAAGAGCATTGAAGGTGAAACTTAATAAGGAACAATTTCAAAGATATTTGAAGAATGCATATTGAAATCAAAATTACTCATTAAGGGGGAGAAATATGGAGTAACTCTTACATGTGATACAAGAAATGAATATAGGGATGAAACATTATGTGTTTGACTCTAAAAAAATAATTTACTTTGATATAATTGATACAGTCACCTACAATTATTTTTTTCAACTATGGTTCATGGTCACTGAATGGTTGCATCCACGTGTAATAATCTGGGAAAATCCACTTGAAGGGATCTACCCACCGTATTATCTGGTCGGGCCTAACGCCAAGGGCGTGGAGGATATTTGACCCCTTGACCTCCAAATTGGCAAGGTACTTAGCAACGAGAACTCGACCAATTGAGCTATCCCTTGGGGCTAAAGTCACCTACATTTATATATGGTACAATTTGTAATATAAATGTAACACAATTGAGTGGTCTAATAATTCCATGTTTTTTGGCCTCATATCCTCTAAAAATAAACATTCCAGTATATCATAAAATACTAGTGTCATCTTATTACTAGCAATATCCACAACTAGACTATCCCATGAGATTGGAAAAAAACAAAATTGTTTGATACAGTTATTCTCCTTCATTAAAAATGTATCCAAATTTAATAACTAGCTAATCATAATAGTAAATGAACTAATGATTCTTAAACTACTCTAAATATTTCACTCGACAATTCATCACAACAAATTTGATAAAATTAAATTTAAAATTTGAAATCTACACTATTATAGTTTTATTTTCTCTTTAGATTTATAGATCTATAGATTATTATTAATATTGTATTCTTGCAAATTAAAATTATGGAAAAACATAAATAACATTGAAATAAAATCTCAAAAACACATATGACACAAGATATCACCTAGGAAATCCATTCCTGATAAAAACCTAGCTGGATGGTGAGGATGTTACGCACTCTTTCTATAAACAGATAATGTTTGTGAGTACAAATAAGTATGGCTTGTCGCCCGTGTGATCCAGAAGGATTCTCAATTTGCTTCAAGTTCAAATGTCTCATATGTTCTCATAAATAGAACAAAGTCGTAGTTGTGTCGTGTTGAATCCAATTGTGTCTTCGATTTCGCATCTGGCCTCCAGATGAAGGAGAAACTACCCATTTAATTTTATGGTGAACAGGTGAAAAAGGGTCCTTTTTGGCCATGTGGAATTCCCGTAGCTTAAAAAGTGGCAGTGGTCAAATCAACGTAGTTAAAAAGGTCAAAGTTCAGTTTTTGGGTTTGATTGGTTAATATGTGTATGGTGAGGTTAAAAACTACATTTAAAACATAAATACCATGATGGCACAGATTTCAAATGCCAAGCCATATGTTAAAACCATATAATAACTATGGCGTAGATTCATAATTGAAACCCATATATTAAACTATTTATATGGCATAGTTCTACAAACTATATGTCAAAACCTATGTACAAGTTACAAGGTGGCCATTGTTTAACCAATGGAAATGTAATATTAACCAAATTCATATGGCAGGGTTTATAATTTCTATAAAACTATGATAAACTATATCATGAATATGATGTTCATTAAACTATGGTGGAGCAGGTCTATTCATTGTCGGAGCAAACAGTTTGGTATAATGCAGAGGTGGCACAACTATGTAGCGTGGTTGTGTTGCAAAGCAGGTCAACCAGCACAGAGGAGATGGCTCACATGCGACAGGTTAAAAACCTTAACCGTCGATGCATATGCTAGATCACAGGTTTCCACCGCTACGGGTTCCATGTTTTGTGTACCACGTCACTGTTGGGGTTTTTTAACCGTTCAATTTAATACAATTACTGTCGATCCAATATGAATACACCATTTATATAGTTCTATTTAAATCCACATGCTATGTTCTATAATAATGAACCATATTAAAACTAAAAAAATTTCCAAGAAGTTATGTGTATATTTTGTATTGCACCTAACTTTAATGTTCACAACCATATGCCATGTATAGCCTAGGAGGTCTGAGGGTTTGACCCTGGAACCTGCCTGAGGCTTTATAAAAAAAATTCCACTACACCATTACATAGGTAGTTGTATATTCAAATTGAGAAATTTGATTTGTATGTGCTTGTAATTACTCTTTTCGGCATAACTTAGGCATCCTTTGGCCTGTTTGAGAACAGAGAGTGACATTGGAAAGCTGAGATAGAGACCTTCTTTCTAACAGTAACTATCAATTCCTTCATGCACATTTCAGTTGGAGAAATTCTATGTAAATAACCATTTTTAGCATTCCTAATATACTGGACACCCACTTGCAAGCGGACCTGGAGATGTAGTCCAGGAGGGACGAACTCTGTCATCAATTTTATGTGTTTGCTTCTCTTTTATCTGTTTTTTATGTGTTTTTGTTGTTATCAAGTTTATGTTACAGCATATTAACATCTCCATTTCCTTCATTCATTCACATAAATGCAACCTCAGTCAATTGTGAAAATAATAAATAATGTAGTTTTCATATCACCGTGAGATACTACAGTGCAAAAATACTCTCTATGTTCTCTATCTTCTATCCCTCTCAGTTAATTTTCTCATCTATGGAAAAAATGCACTCCAAATCATCGAATGTGATTTCCTTTTAGTGGCTTGGTTATAATGTAACCCGTGTAACACCTCCTCCCACATTTACCCACTTTCACCGACTTTCCTGGGGTAAACATGAGTTGAGGGACACTATGATATGACTCAACCTCCTAGATGAATTTAAGGAAATGGAGTTGACACAACAAGACCTTACTAACTTCCCTCAAGTGCCACAAGACCTCTAGGAGTAACCCAACCCCTCCAGGTATCCAACCCCTGTGACAACTTCATCTTTTTCCTGAAATAGAGCCCTATTCACTCCCTTTCCAAGGCCTCCAAGTGGATATCGGTTCTTAGTCACTCACATAGGCCTGCATCAATATGACTATGGCATTTTTATTTTAGCGTTGTGCTAGCGAATATGAGAGTTAAGGCTATTTTTTAGGGTTGGGGCTAGGCCTCTGCCTAGAAAACTATGAAACCTCCATAAATCATAAAAGACATGAAGATAATGCTTGTAAACCCAAAAATTAGAACAAGGAATTGACCTGACTATCCCCAACTGGGATTGATATTTTGTCAAACACTTGGTAGATATGCAAGCTATAGGTCACGAATGTAAGTCTCAATATGAGGGACTGAAAACTCATGTGAGGTTTAACAAGAAGGGCCACTACCTTCTCTCATTAGCTATCTTAATATCAATTAGCTCTTGCATTCATTATTTATTTAGTTACGAGTGAAAACAGGAAACAATCTATGACAAAAATATTTAATAAAACAATTCTTATAACTAGCATATAACTAGGTAAATAAAACTAAGAGAAAAACTATTAAAGACACATAATAACCAATATATTTCTTACCAAAATCAAGAGAAACTTTGCTTTTATTAAACATAGGAAAATACCGACCAGGTTCAGGACTTCCACATTCCACCCAACCTTAAACTGGCTGAGCCAAATCTCTTTTCATCTAATAACCTTTGTGCCATATTGTAATCATGAATGTAGAATCTCATGGGATAAAAAAATCCAAAGAAAACCAAGGGAATCTAGAGATTAAACCGCCACCACCCTTTCCATACCATGATCACACCTAAACTAGTGTCAAGATCACAAAACCAAACCGAGCTTGTTTTCCTTAGAATTTTTTCCCCATCCTTGAGGAATTTTCCTATCTCCAGCCTCAGGTTTCACTCTGTATCCTACCATTATTGGTCAATGGATTCCTAGGAATTTGAGATTTTTACTGAGACCACCTCACCCCAAATTCCGAAACCATCCAACAATCCAAAGCTCAAAACCTAGAACAATTCTATCACACCATGTCTATCTGGATATGGGAAGGCTAGGCTAAAATCCATTGTAAATCCCGGAAAAATCCCTGCCAATGACAGAAAAAGAATCATATACCAACATGCACATACCATGCATGTCAAAACCAGCTAGGAAATCACACATGCAATATGTTACCTGCAAGTATTCTTGTTGAAGTTGCTTTATCCTTTACCTCCTTTTCTTCTCTTTGTCCTTGTTTGATTTTCCTTTCCTTTCCTTGCTTTGTTTATTTATTTCTACTCTTGGTGATTTCTCCTCTCTAAGACTAATTCTAAAACTAAAATGACAAAAGGCTACCAACTGATGCTTTGAGGTCTTTTTATTGATGCTGCCTCTAGTTTCTTCAATTTTGCATTGTTTTCCTCCATTTCTCTCCTCACATGAAACCTATGACCTTTCACCTTCATTTTCTCCTAATTTCCATTATTTTCATAAATAATGTGCCAAAAATACTTTTTTTATTTTCCAATGCCTTAGCCATTGCCTTTGCCAATTTCCCTTAGCCATAAACACATTAAGTCATTCCCACTAGGATATTTTTCCCAAGATTTAGCTTGGAATAGGTGTCCCTTGCCTATGGTCTTACTTTACCTTTATTACATGAAATTTTAGCCATGGGGTTGTTACAAACCGCTCCCCCTCAGGAGAACACCATCCTCGGTGTTAAACCACAGCTAGACCGAAAAAAAACTGCTGAAAAGAAAAAACATACTTCCTCTGGAGATTTAAAAGAACTCATTGCAGTATTTACAATAACATATTGTTCAAAATAAAAAACATCATGACAAACATGAAAACATGACAACCATACCACTTATTGGAGCTTTATAACTTAACTTTTTGTAGTATTTACAATAAAAACCATACATAAATATGTAAAAATACCAAAACATATTTTCCTTCATCGAAAAATAGTGTAGGATACATTGCCCACATCTGATCCACCATCTCCCATGTGGCTTCAAATGACCCATAGTGATTCCACTGTACTTTAACCTGCTCGAGTGTTATGTTCGAGAGCATGAAATATGCATTAGGGTTCCATATGGAATTATCCTTATTAATCCACCTACAATAAAGACCAATAAATAACATTATAAAGATCCTTTACATATATTTTAAGTAATGAACATGAAAAACATCCTGGACTTTCACTGTCAGAGGAAACGAACGTCTATAAGTCACTAGTCCAATCCTCTAAAGGATCTCAAAATTCCCACAATAATGTGGTGCCAACATGCCAACAAATATTCTTGGGCTTGATGCAACAAAGAGGGTATATTCTTGGGCTTGATGCAAAAAATACAGATGCTCCCCAACCTGAAACTCCTTAAATTCTCTATCTTGGTATGCATAAATTTTATTCCTATCATGTGTTGCCTTTATATTCTTCTTTATAACCTACATTTCTTGTTCCATGTATGCCAACATGTCTATTCCAATAAGTACCCTATTCACTGGATTGCTCCAGCTTATGGAAGTGTTATAACTTTTCCCATACAACACCTCAAACAGACCCATATTCAGTGGCTCCTTATAATTGTTGTTTTATGCAAACTTAACCAATGGAAGGTACTCCTCCCATATCCTCTGCTAATGCATGACATACATCCTCAACATATCCTCCAATATCTTGTTGACCATATTTTTCTATCCATATATCATTGGATGATAAGTTGTGCTGAAGGAAAAATCTATCCAAAATCATGTAAACAACTCCTTCAAAAACTTGGAAGTGGACTTGGCATATTTTTATAACATAATATTCTTCGGAACACCTTGAAATCTCACAATCTCCCTAATGAAGAGCTATGCTACCTCACTAGTTGAATAGGTAGTCTTCACTGGAATGAGGTGAGATACCTTGATCAACCTGTCGACCCAACCATTATAGAATCATGCTTCCTTGATGTCCTCGGAATACTTGTAACGAAATCCATTGAAATTACCTGCCATTTCCACTCTGGACTCAGAATAGGCTTAAGAAACCTAAAAAGATGCTTACACTCTACTTTTATCCACTGAAATCCCAAACATCTCGCCACAAATGTTTCCACTTCCTTCCTCAGGTTCGTTTAGTAGTAAAACTTCCTTATTGATGTCAACATCTTTTGATATCCTGGGTGGCCTGCATATTATTTTTCATGAATCTCCCTAAATATAAGCTTCTTGAGTTCACTATAATACAACACATAGATATTTTCCCTAAATCTCACGAAGCTATCTGCTATGAGATGGTAATCCAAATCTAGATCACTTATAACCTTTTGTAACCTGAGCATAACCTCCCTATACCTATCATATTTTTTTCCTGTCTGTATGATCTGATCCTGTAAATATTTCCCATATGAGATCACTATCACAACATGGTTCAACTATACTTTCCTATTGAGAGCATATGAAACCATGTTCTCCTCTCCCTTAATGTACATGATCTCAAAGTAAAAATCACTAAGGGTAGCCAACCATCTAGCTTGTCTAGCATTCAAAATTGGTTGGTCAAATATATATATTAATCCACTATGATCTCTCATCAACATAAAACTCCTTCCGAGAATATAATGTTTCCACATCTTTAAGGCATGAATAATAATTGCCATCTCAAGATCATATGTCACAAATTTCTGATCTCGCTCATTCAGTTTCATGGACTCATAGTATATCACTTGTCCCTCCTTCATGAGGACTACATTAAGCCCTCCCTTGCAAGCATATGTACACACCATGAACTCCTTATCTAGATCTGCAATATTTAATATAGGAGCATTGGTCAACAGTTGATTTAATTACTCAAAATTGGTTGCACACTCCTTTTTCCATTTAAACTTCTCACCTTTCCTATCCAATGATGTAATAGGATATGAGATGCATGAGAAGTTCTTGATGAACCTCATGTAGTAACCTACAAATCCCATGAATGATTTGACTTCCTACACATTTATAGGAGCTACCCACTCCATGATAGCCTTCATCTTTTCTGGGTCTGATGCTATGCCATTCTTGGAAACAACATGTCCTAAGTAGTGCACTTTTGTCTGAAAGAAACTACACTTGCTGAGATTAGAATAAACTAATGCTATTTTATAAATCTTAACACTATTGCTAAATGTTCGACGTCCTCTTCCTCATTCTTAGAATATACCAGGATGTCATCAATGAGAATAATAACAAACTTGTCCAGATAAGTATGCAACACACTATTCATCAAACACATAGAAGTAGCTGGAGCATTAGTCAAACTGAATGGAACTAGAACAAAATTATAATGCCCATACATCGTCTTGAAGGGAGTCTTGTATATGTCCTCTTATTTGATGCATACCTGATGATATCCTGATTACAGATCTATCTTTGATAACATTGATGCTCCCTTCAACTGATCAAATAAGTCGTCAATCCTTGACAATGGGTACATGTTCTTTATCGTCACCTTGTTCAACTGCCTGTAATCAATGAAAAATCTAATATTACCATCCTTCTTCTTCATAGGAAACACTGGTTCACCCCAAGGCGATACACTTGGCATAATGTATCCCTTATCAGGCATTTCCTTCAACTGAAACTTTAGCTCTAACAATTATGGTGTGTTCATCCTGTAAGGTGCCTTTGATGTTGGTGCTGCCACTGGTACCAACTAAATAGAAAATTCTACTTCCCTGTGTGGAGGAAACTATGGAATCTTTGCTGGAAACACATACTCACACTGCTGTAATACAAGATACCTCTTTAATATTTTTTCATCCTCAACATCCTTATCCTCGTCACTGTAAATATGAATGGAAAACATCACACACCGTTTCCTGCAACTACCATTAGCATGCATAGATGTGACCATTCTCACTAATGTATGCTTCTTCTTTCCCTACAAAATTCTCTTTTCCCCATTATCATACAGACACTCAATATCATTTTCATAGCAATCTACTTTGGTCCCATGAAGATACAACCAATCCACTACAAAAAACATATTATACAATGCCAATGGAAGTACATTCAAATGTGTTGTTGTATGAATGCCATTCAACTCTAATGCACAATATCTTATCGAATGATGCACTCTCTTCTTAGTACATGTAGCCAACTACACCGACTAAGACTCTGCATGACCCTCTTTTCTCAAGCCACACCTATGAACCAAGTCAATATTAACATAACTATAATTAGAGCTAGGATCAATCAAAATAGAAATAACTTGATCACAAAGCTTACTTCCCATCCCAATTATATATGCATGGTGATCCCCATGCATGTTGTTCACAACTACATAGATATTATGAATAATATTACCAACATATCCAACTATATGCGCCTCCTAAGAACTATAGATTTGAGGCCTACCTCCCTGTTACAATGGAAAATCCTTCTTACGGTGATATTTGCCACATATCCAACACTACAATGATGCTCTACTATCACCTCTAGTATGCTTCTCTTGAGGATGTGACACATGTCCCTTCTCAGCTGCATTAAAATTCTTGTAAGGTGAAACATTTTCTTTCTCACCTACATCTTGAGGTCTTCCTTGCTTTGGTGGGAATTTTCTTTTTACATTATCATTCCCTTTCAATTGACACTTAGGCTCATATTTACGCTTTGACTACTAATAAAATACTTCAATTTACGAATGGATACTCTAACGATCTAGGCTCATCAATCTCAATATGGTTTGTATATGTTGCTGGAAATCCACTAATGAATCTCTAGATCTTATCATTTTCCTCCTTGAGATATGGCGCATAACTCAACAACTCAAATAATCAACTAGCATAGTCATCATCTATTATAGAACCCATATGTAGCTAATAAAACTCCTTATCTCTATTATCATAATACCTCTCTGATACATACTTCTTCTTGAAGATCCTTTCAAAATCATCCTAAATCAAGTATTCCTCCCAAATTCCCTTGATATTATAAACATATTCCCAACAAAGATATTCTTTCCCTTTAAGATTGAATGTGGCTATATTTTTTTTCATGTTTTTTGAATAGTTATGAAATATGAGTAATTCATTTATCCCAAGAAACCATTCCCATGCATCTTCTAGCTTCATCTCTCTATCAAATGTAGGCGGCTTCACTTTCTTGAAATTTTCAGGAAAATACTCCCTCCTCCTATAAGGATGATGATGGTGATGACTGTGATAATGTCTCCTCTATGAGTAACTAGAATTATTCCCATACATACTAGCCCTCCTGTCAGGTGCATCCAATTATCTTCCACCTCTAACTGGGTCCCCTTTATTGTAGCTCCTAGAGACAACCCCTAGGTTGAGGAGAGATTAGTTCCTAGGACAACTTAATGAGTGATTTAAATATTATCTTGAAGTTCATATCACACTCATTATTTAACATATTAGAGAGAAAATTTATTTATAACTTTCTTTCATAGTATAAATGAAAATGAAAATGCAGATGAAAAATATTTCTCACATAAGAATTAACGTTAGATTCACAGTGACCAATATCACATGAACCTGTAGCTTATCAGTCATTATAGTATATTTGGTAGAAGACTTGAGAAAGATATAAAATTGATACACAAGGCTTAAATCTAAGAATCTGGTGCATCAAAGTTTAGATTGAAATGGATGAGACAAAGATTTAAATGGAATGCAAAGATACATGGAGCACATTTTAAGGATTAGATTTCATATTAGTATATGCATCTTTCATCAGCATTAGACTTAGATGGATCCATAAATTCATGAAAACACATCCATCAGCTACTATTACATGTAATTTTAGAAGAATAGCAAGAACATATGGAATAAAAACATAAATAATGCATACTACACATTTATATGAGCAAGAATAACCAAAACAATTGGATCGATCTTCCACAGAGCATACATTGCATAGGTAGTTTACAAGACTTCTCTCTTGGAAAACCAAAATTATGAACCTTTGGATCTATATCATAAATTTTTTTTTATAGTGACTCATAAGGAGAGCCCATTACAAAGTATTCCTTCTTAATTTCTTTACATTGAATCAACAAACAAAACTTCAATGTGCTTCCTGGCACAAATATACTAACCAAAATATAACTCACTGACTGAAACAAAAATATTTACATAAAACATGAAATTAAAGTTTCATGGTTGACATGATCTGCAATATCTTTAATCATGATAGGCATGTTGTGGAGGAAAAATTGATGGTTTAACGATTTGGAGCACATGAGGATTGGTAAATTGCTCGCATATTTTCCACAATGTTAGAGCTGGCTAAGGAGCTTGAAAGAACCACCGATATGTGATTTTGATATTGGCCGGACCTTTGTAATTCAGTCTAGGATGAAACTGGGTCTTTACCATCCCCAACAATTTAAAATACCTCTTCATATAGTTAACTATAGTCTTACCCTTTAGAGTGGAATTATTCTCATGGAAATAATCTACCTTACTTCTGGCCTCCACTATTATTTAATTGTATTGCTCCCAATGGATTAGTACCCCCACAAAGTCCCAGCATCTAGGAAATCCTACTTTGAAAATCCTCTAAAACTCAACATTGAAGGCAACCACATCTTTTGATACCATCTCTAAGAACTCCTCTTCTTTGACTCTAGCTTCCTCATTCTAGAAAAATTTAGAGAGCTCCATGACTTACTTTGTTCACCACATATATGGGCCTGAACTCACTGAGTGGCCCTTCATTCACAAACTGAATGAAATTTTTGGTAATCTGGGATTTATTTTCTCAATCTTCTTTAGATGATAAAATGAATAACTCGTAATATTTTATTACAATTTTTTCTTCATCCATCACGATTATGTACTCCCACTTATTTTTCATCTCTTTAATGATCTCATCCTAGACTAGTTGCTTGGCTTGTAGCAAAGACATGTTTCCCTTCAACTTTCCCTTCATCTCAGAGACCTCCTAGTTTTCTACCTATAGGTTCTTACTGATGATATATGCATTTGTCATGGCAGTTTCAATTTGCTTCTCTTTCTGTTCTAGGATTCTTTGGGCAACATCCAAATCATTTTGCACCCTTTTAAGCTCCGCTTCTAAAATTTGGAGTTCAGTAAGGGTCTTAGTGAGCTTTTCAGTCGAGTTTTAAGGTAAAATTACTGCATATATATGTGTATATTATGATTTGTATTTTTGTTCCATGCTGCCAAAGGGATACTATTTCATTATTCCTTTCAATGAACTATTTGGATATGATTTCCTTCTATTCTTCCACCTATTCAAGTTATTTATATTGCACATGCTCTCTACCTGATATCTTTAGTTTATACCTTAGCTCCTGGATTTCTATTTGGGAACTTTAAAGGAGGGATTCGAAGGAAGTTTTGTCTTTTGGATCTATATCTAGCTTCACAATCACCTCTCTGAATCTCTTGTTCTTCATGTGGAGATCCCTGGAGGTTTCTCTTTCTTGCTTTAAATTGGTTGCATATTTTTCCAGTAAAGTATTAGCCTTGTTGTTAATCATTACATTCCTATTGAACTCATTTTATAACATCTCTCCAACCTTCTCCTAGAAATTTACCTTATCTGGAAGAGGAACACTTGTCAAATCCAATGAAACATCCAAGGCTTTGAACTGAGAACCTAAAGGTAAATATTGTGCAAGTGGATGTTGTAGTGATAATTTCATTTGATTTATTTCTAATTCAATAGAATCCAATAGTCTGGTCAGGTATGGAAATGAATGAGATGTCATTTTTTTTTCTGCATCTCCTCCCTCACCTTCATATTTATTTCTTCAATGGCCTTTCTAGTAGGCTGGCCTGAATAAGTAACATTTTCACTTTCCTTGATACCCAAAATAGTTACTTATGAATAGGATGATGCAAAATTATGTGATGGATCCTCCATGGTAACTTGGAAACCCGATTGATCTAGCCTTGTTTCCACTAACCTAGTCTCAAATTCTTCTTCTTCTCTCTCTTGGGTTTTTTCCCTTTTACTAGTGTGTCCATCCTCCAACTTTGTATCCCTAGTTTAGTCCATGATCATCTTATATGCGTTGTCCTTGGTTATTGGAGTCTTGATCACCATCTCTATATTCATAGGCCATGAATCAAGGCTATATTTCCATTCAATCTCAAGCCTATATTCATGTTCATAAGTTGAAGCCTTTATCTTCTCCCTTCTTTGGGAAATTAAACCATGAAGGTCATAATGCCAGACATCCCCTAGGTCAAAATTCATTTTTTTGAGTAATGCTTCAACTGCCTTGAAGGCCTTCATGGAATTGACAATAGAATGCATCACAATCCTTCCCAATTTAAACATATATCCCTTATTTATAGCGACAAAGTGGACTTGGTTCACATTAAGGCTTTAGGTGATGAATTCCATAGAAAAAATCCCAATAGGCATGAACATAGGTAAGTGGTAAGGAAGAAGTTCACAACCGTAGACCCTGATCTCTATGTAATTTTCAAAAAGCTACCAATCCACTTCTCTAGTGTGTTTTTTGAGATGGAGAATCTATTTTTGTCGGGGGAGAACTCTAGCGGGGGGAAACCATGGATAATATTATATGAAATGGCCATATAAGCGGATATAAATTGAGATTAACCATCAAAATTCAACCTCTTCCTAATATCAACGTACCAATCGAACACATATTTCCATTGTTTTCTACCAACAACCAAACTGAGACCCATGCACTTGAAATCATCCACCTGAGTGTACACAAAAAAATAGAACAAAAATGAATAATATCTAAAAAAGGATGTGGTAGAAAAATGGTGCAGTTGAAATCTTATGGCCTCAGATAGGTAAGATGGAATATAAAATAAATGGCTAGGCTGCATCATTTTCCTTAAGAAAACCCAGGGTGGCTTTATTTTCTATATTAGCGTCATCATCCCCCAGCATATGAGAAACTAGGGATATCATGGGTTGAATGGGCTCTGCAAAGAGGGTGATAGGGAAATTGTAAGCAATAGACAAAGATTGTAGGCCAGGGGCCAGGACCATTTGCATGAAAGATTGTTTCTCATTAGATGGAAAGGTAGAGTAATGATAGATTAGTGTGGCTTTCATAAATTTTTGGGGTTCAAGAGATCTGGGATAAAGCAGGGCCTTTTGAATAAGATCTGGGGTTACTTCAAGGATTTTGGCTCCAGAGGAAGAGACAAAGCAATTTTTCTCTTTTATGTAGGCTGCAATCGACCAAGAGATGAATTCGTGAAAATGGTGCACAGAAGGTGCAATTTGGTAGTATCAGCCGGAGTAAACTACCAGGAATGGTTGTTCTCCCCTGAAGTGGATGCCATACAAGTTGAAACGGAGGTCAACAAGGTGGTAGGCAGAGGCAGGGTTAGAAATTTGTGTGTTTGTGTCTGTGAGAAGGTCGACACTGGAGGAGGGTTTGGTCTCACAAGCCTTACGAGTCTCAGGAGTCACCTTCCTCATATTTTATGACTATTTGAACAAGTTACGGGTGGAAGGGACTTCCTGGTTACTTGGTTTTCTTGGACAGGGTTGAAAATGACGTTGTGAGGAGGTTCTTGGCCATGTGAGAGCTCAAATGATGTTATAGAAATATGGTTGCAGGGAGAGCTTACACCGGGAAATGGCATGGATTTTTGAAAATGTGAGGTAGGAAGGGTATTTTATATGTGGAGGGGGAAATGATCAGCTGACATGTGATGATTTCATGGGAGGTACAAGTGGTTTTATGGGATTTCATGATGATGAGGGAGAGGTGGACATGAGCGAGGGAAGTCAAGTTATTGTTTTACCATTAAAAATTGTGCTTGCCTAAATTGGAACTGAAAAATTGTCCCATGTGGCACATGATCACCACCATCCTCTGACGTGTTAGATAGTGGGACATTGGATCCTATATTCACCCCCTGGAATGAATCTGGGTCATTGGATTGGCAGGCCTGCTAGTCAGACTTTTCAACTTTGGGGGGGGGGGGGGACACTTGCTTTTTATACATGCAAGTTATCCCCTCTTATTTCTTCCAGGGGGTGGTCAGGTGGGGATGGACAACAATCCACCCTCAAATTGGTGGACCTTTAACCAAAAATGTGTGCCTATGCAAAAAATTCTATTTTCCTTGTTGTGATTCCATGACGGGGGTCCCATAAGCGGTGTTTTTAAAATCAAACCTTTTTTTATGGCTTAAGGGCCTAATATTTTACCCCATGTTTGATTTAATTTTTATTTTAGTTAGGATCCTTGGATCTTATTCTTTAGCTTTCTTGGAAAATTGGTGGAGGGAAACAACAATGCATCCAATTAGGGACAATGTATTGGAAACAGTGCAATGAGAACCTATAGATTAGTTTCTTACAACTTAAGCATGGATTCATTTCATTTAAACCTTCATAAATGAAAAAATAATTAAAAAAAACTCAAAGCATGATGGTTATTTACAAATGGCTCATCGGTATTTACAATGAGTGAGAGGATATTTCAGTGCTAGAAGTAAATATTGAGAAATTTCCCATTTACAGGTAGTCCTATCACTTCGCCCTCTAAAGTTTCCAACAGAGAGGTATTTTTCCCTTTGGCTTCAGTAATCCTGAAAGGCCTGAACCATAGAGGATCAAATTTCTGATGATTTCCTTTGTCTTCCCTTCTCACATCCCATCTTAGAACTAACTATCCCAGTTGCAAGTAACTGCCTTTTTCATTTTTTTCAAACAAGGACTTTGATTTTTCCTCATAATTGATCAAATTATAATTCACATGTTCTCTGCTCTCTTAAAGTTCCACCAACCCAGTTATCTTTCTTGTCAAATAATTTGGATGTTCCTCAATATCTTGCAAGATTCTAGCTACTAGCATAGCTAAATGTATGGGGAAGATTGCAGCCTTTCCATAAACCAAATAAAAGTGGATTTCCCAATGGATCTCTTGGTGGTAACTTGATTGGACCATAAGGAAAATTTTAACTATGAGTCTGAGTTCCTCTGATTTGCTGATATTTTTTTCTTTAGAATCCTTACCAAAGTTTTATTTGAGGATTCGACCAATCCATTTTCTTGTGGGTAATAGGTGGTCGAGTGGCCTACTAGAATGTTGTATTTTTTACAAAAAGGGATAATATTGGATGACTTAAAGACCTGAGAATTGTTAGTGACAAACTTATTTGGGCAACCAAAGCTATAAAGGATGTTTTCCTCCATGAACTTAATAACTACATCATTAGTTTCATTCCTGGTTGGGGTTGCTTCTACCCACTTTGTGAAGTAATCAGTAGTTATGAGTATCAATCTATGTTGAGAACTAGAAGGTAGGTGTATTTCCCGAATGATGTCTAAACCCCACTATCTGAAAGGCTCTTAAAAAAAACCAGGATTAGAGGAAAATGTGCTAATTCCTATTTTTAAGCAAACATTTGGCACTTCTCATAGGCCCGAACATAAGTATGCACCATGCAAAATAGTTTGGGCTAGTAAAATCCTACTTTGAGGATTTTGCGTGTTGTACCCTCCAACTATAATGTCCTCCATAGACACAACTATGAAATTCATCCATCACTTTGTGGATTTCTTCCTCAACCAAACATAATATCAAAATCCCCACAGGATCCTTCCAGTATAATTGGCCATTTAAGATAACATATTTTTGGGATTGTAGCTTAAAGCCCTATATTTAACTTTATCAAAATATACTAGGCACCTCAGAAAAAGAATATAATGAACAATATTTTGATAACAATGATACACAATATACTTCATCTAGGTTTTTTGGGATGGTGTTTCATTCTCTTGTTGTTGCTCCAAATTTCCACTTTCTCCATCTCCTCTAGCAAGTAACTTTATTCCCAATGCTTATCAATTTTCTTCAGATATAATTCTAGCTAGCCCCTACTCCTTTATGAGCTTTGTAGGCTTGATATCCATGTGGTAATCCTTAATTTGTAGGCTTGATATTCTAAAGGCCTTTAGGGCTTTGAAACAGCTATAAGCCTGCTTCTCCAAAATTTTATACTTTAGCTCAACATCTCATAACACTTGAATGAAGAATGCTCTTGGTTTTTCATGCCCCTGATTATTTTTCTGTAACAAAACATAAATGACTGTATGGGGGGAAGAAAAAGAAAAAAAGAAAAATGGTTTTATATAATATGGGTTTTATAATACAGGAGATTTTGAAAGAGCGATTTCATTCTATAGAAATATTTAGGAGACTCTAGAGTCCATTTCACTTCCTTGTCCTTCTTCAACATCTCCATAATTTCTTTAACTATCTCAACAAAATATTGTATGAATCTCCTTGGAACATTAATTTTTCCCAAGGAAACCTAGATCTATTTCTTATTTTGTGGTAATCAGACGTTTTTGATGGCTTCCACCCTCTTGGGATCAATCTTCACCTCCTCTTTTGGAACCATTTTCCCTAACAACTTTCCTTCACTTAGATAAAAATGAGATTTCTTAGGATTTAAGGAAAAGCCACATTTTATGCATTTCTCAAAAGTGAGTTGTATATGTTTGATATGCTCCTCACCTACTTCTAAAAAAAAATGATTTCATAGACGTAAATTACTACAAACATGTCCTATTGTCCCACAAATGTTATATCCATGGCTCCCTCGAAAGTGGCTCCTTCATTTACGAGGCCAAAAGGCATTGTGGCATACATAAATGTTCCCCAATGCATGGTGAAAGAAGTTTTCATTTGATCTTAAGGATGCAAAACTACTTGATTGTATCCAGAAAAACCATCCATCATAGACATCCAGGAAGATCCTACCACCTTCTCCAGAATGTAGTCCATTTTAGGATGAGGGTAATTTTATTTTAATGAGCCTTTGTTCAAATTCCTGAAGTCTACACATAACCTTATGTATCCATTATTTTTTCTGACAGTGACTAGATTTTCTACCAAGTCTGAATATATAAAATGTAGAATTATTTTGTATGGGAGGAAATTGATTACCTACTTTTAAATAGATGGGAGTAATAAAGGGTTAGTTTTCCTAAAATTATGCTTATATGGCTTCAACCCACCCTTGAAAGGGATCTTATGTTGAATAATAGTAGTATCAAATGTTTTTAAATCATCATAAGACCAAACAAAAACATCCATATAGTTTTTGAAAAGGTCCAAATACCTTTCCTTATACTTATGAGGAACTCATTTTTTCTGACTTGATTATTCGGGGATCTTGCTCTTAATCAATGTTACAATATTCCACTTGTTCTTCAATATCTTGCTCAGTTGGCCTGGTACCCACATCATTTGGGTTGAAAATTATTTCCAAGGGAACCAAACCCGTGGGAATAGTTTTACCCTTCAGCTATAAATAATTGTGTCTTGCAATGGTATATTCCCAACTGGCTTGTTATTCCTCTATCACTCTCTCTTCCTCCTAGTGAATTACTGAATTTTAGAATTCTCTGAAAACTTCCATAAAGCATTTAATTGGATCCTTCTCTTCAAACACCTACTAATG
This sequence comes from Pinus albicaulis, assembly GCA_034641835.2. Lineage (NCBI taxonomy): Eukaryota > Viridiplantae > Streptophyta > Pinopsida > Pinales > Pinaceae > Pinus > Pinus albicaulis. The sequence continues at coordinate 217,063,560 of CM076579.1, forward strand.
CCTCAAATTTTCTAGTACTAATGGTCAGTATCTGACCTCAACTTGATATTTGAGAAATGGATTTTTAGGAGGTTTAATGTTACTGGTAGCTATAGCCAAGGAATCAGTGATCTGATTTCTCTCCCTAGGAAGAAATTGGATATTAAAGTCTAAGAAAAAATTAACAATGAAATCCTATACCTCATTTAAGTAAGCCTTTAGTATTAGATGTTTGGTTTGGAATTGATTCTTGATTTGTTTCATGACTAGTTATGAATATCCAAACACAACCAAGCACCCAAAACTAATATTATAGTAGCTTGTAGACCTATTTGCAAGGCTTCATATTCAACAAAATTATTAGTGGCTTAAAATTGCAGCTTGAAGGAGAGAGGGATCAAGCTGCCTTCTGGGGACACCAACAACAAACTTGCCCCATTTTATTCCCTAGAATACACACCACCAAAGTATAACCTCCAAACTTTATCACACTCCAGTAATTGTGTAACAGCCCTGGTAAAAATCCATTTAAAAAAATATAAGAACACGGTTGGTGGGACACTTATTCCAAGCTAAATGTTGGGCAAAACATCCTAGTGGGTGTTAATTTTGTTTATTATGGCTAAGTAAATTGGAAAAGTCAAAGGAAAAGGCTTTGGAAAGGAAAAATGGAATTTTTTCATATTTATTTATGAAAATAATGGAAATTAGGAGAAAATGGAGATGAAAGGTCAAATTTTGCATGTCAGGTGGAAAACGAAGGAAAATAATAGAAAATGAAGAAAATAGAGGCCTATTCCATAAAAAGGCTTTTGAGGATTAGTTGGTACCTTTTTTCAGTGCATTTGTTTGGAGCTCTCTTATTATTATCTCTCTCTCACACATTCTTGGAGACTTAGAGTTTTTGGAGCACTTTAGCATTGGAGCAAGAAAGGAAAGAAAGAAGGAAAAAGGAGGAAACAAGCAAGGAGGAGCAGGAATCAAGTAGCTACATAAGATTCATAGCAAGTATCTCTTGAGATTTTGTATAAGTTGGTGTAGCATCGGGTGTGCTCTAGCCCTGAAAGTTTTTGGAGGGGCTAGGACACACTTGAACTCTGAAACCTAGAAAGTGTTTGGAGATATTTAAGTTGGTGTTCAAGTTATACAAATAATTAATTATTTTAATGGATTTCCTAAGTCTAAACTTACGAAAATTAAATAATTAAAGTGAATTAATTAACACAAGTGCTGAAATGTTCGACAAGGCATGGATCAATTAGTATTTTAAGCTCATCCATTGATGAACGTTTTAATCTTGGCTGTTGATGAGATCATAAAAAAATTATAAGAGAAAGGATTGAGGGCCAGTTGGAGACACATACACAGTTGCAGAGCTGAGAAATAGATATGGAATTCTAGGGTGGGTTTGCTAAGAATTTATGGAAGGATTTTCTACAGCGAGGGGTAGTATTGGCTAAGGGGATGATCTGATCCTAGAGCCAAGAGTCAATTAGAGGCATAGGAGCAGTAACAAGGACAACGTAGAGAAGCAGTTACGCAGCCGCTACGCAGGACAATGCAGAGGCTCCAAAGGGCTTAAAAAATTACGCAAAGGGTCTCCACGGCCAACATAAGGCCTGCGTCACCCTCTTAGGGGTTACAGAGTCTTTCTCTGGGTAAGGCAGTGTAATTCTGAGGTTAGCAAGGTTGACACTAGGGCTTCGGGCGCAACGTTGGGGTTTCTAGAGCCAGATCCAGGCTGATTCTTGTAAATCCTATTTGAGGGTGTGGATCAGTAAGATATATGGCACTAGAATAATAGGTTAGCTGCAGATTTTATTTCTTTTATTCTCTGTCGAGTTTTCCAGATCTGGAACCCAGATTTATTGTACTCAAAAATCTACTTAATAAACTAACCCTCATATATGTTGCACCGGTTTTCCTACTTTGGGTTTTTCCGAGGAATTATGTCCAAAAATACATGTGTGACTTTGTTGGATGAGCCTATTATTTAGTAAATGATATGCATGTGTAGGTTGTAGTTGTGTTTATTTCAGTATTTTTTGAATATAATTTCTAGAAATAACTTCTAATATTTTAAATCAAGTAGGAGAAATAAGCCATGATACTGCAGCATAATTTTCACATGGTATCAGAGAAATAGTAGATCAAGCTAAATCTCCAACAATCAACTGAAGAAATAATTTTTTTCAAGGTGGCAGAAGAAGCAAAAGATATGGAAAAGGAAACTTGACAGTAGAATAACGCAGAATCAGAAGAGGACAACGTTGAAGCTGCAAAAGGACAGTAGGCTTACGCAGACCCTTCCAAGGGCAACGTAAGGACTACAACACCCAGTATGGGGTTACAAAGTCCACTTCTGAGCAACGTTGAGGCTACGCTCTGCTAGTCAGTGAGATGTAGTCTAGTCATTTCTTCAACAACAAGAGAGGTTTGCCAAGATCTGGAAGCAGTTCTTTAGATATTCACCAGTGCTAGTGTGGTAGAGATTCTGTAGGTGTAGAATTGTGCCTAGATAAGTCAACAAAGGCTGGAGGAAGATAGTTACTCAACAAATCTCAGCCAAATAGATTTGAGTTTTGAGCAAGAGGAATGGAGAGTGTTTCTATTCAACAAGGAACCCAAATCTAGAGGGTGAAGAAGTATTTTTTTTATCAGATTTGAGCAAGATGTCTCAATATGGACTGAGGGATCAAGATAGATTGGACGGCATGTCCAACTATGTTATCTAGAGGGCCATGATCCTGTCAATTCCGGATGAGTATGATCTAAAATATCATGCAGAGAAGGTTCTTTTTGTACCCACCTATGCAGATCCTTTGAAGAAGTATGCAAAAAATCAAGTGCGGACTAAGCGTTTGATCATAGAAAAATGCAAGGACCACGTTATACCTCATATTGCTGGAAATAATACAGAAAATGACATGTGGGTAGCGTTGGACATGATGTACCAAGGAGGATCCATCCAAAGAAGAATGCTTCTTGAGAATTAGATGCAGTTGTTCCAAATGATGAAGGGTGAAGAGATAGATCCATTCCTCTTCAGAATTTAAACTATCCAAGATCAACTGGTTGGCATAGGTGCTACTCTAGACGAGGGGCTATTAGTGAGGACCACCTTGAATGCAGTCTCAGAATCTTTGGAAACATTTGTCTAGAGTATTCTGGGAAGGGTAGCATTACCATCATGGGCTGACATGTGGGCTATCCTCTGCTAAGAGGAGATTATTAGGGTCACCAAGAGGCAGAATATCAATGGTGGAAGCAGAAAATCCAAAGTAAAGGAAGAGGAGGATGTTGTAGCCCTTACATCAAGGGAAAAGAACCAGCAAGGGATGAAGAATAATGACCTTTCCAAGGTTTTGTGATTTAAAAGTGGTGATCTTGGACACTTCGCCAGCACTTTTCCTAAGAAGAAAGACAAAGGATATTCTAATTCCAAGGATGCAACAACAAAGGAAGATGGCTCTGATGATGATGCAACCATGAGTTCTCATGTGCCTCAAGAGAAGAGGTGGGGTGACATGGATCTGTAGAGCATCTACACACATTGGCAGGATCCTTGAGTCAACCCTACTCTTGGATCACATACGAGCTATGGGGGCCTTAAGACAGTAGCGGGATGAGTCAGGAGATGGTTGCAGAAGGTCACATTGAAGCAAAAGGGAGAGCTAAAGAGCTGAAGAGGGAGAAGCGTAATGAAAAGGAATTAGAAGCATGAAGGCAAGAACATATATGGGATGAGGGGACTTCAGCAGTGCAAAGAAGCTGTGCTCACGCAATGCAGTGTTGCAACATAACAATGCCTCCAAGAGGATAGCGTAAATTAGTATCCAGGGAGCTTTAATGAAGGAATTAAACATGGATTATCTGTTAAAAAGTTGGGAAGAATTCTTTCAGTTGCTTACTTCTCGGTAACTGAGTTGTAGTGCAGTAGTTAGTAGTGGTCGTGCTATGGGAAACGTGATGCAACAAGTTGAGAGGGAGCTACAATACAGATGTGGCAGTGCTATGGACAACATGATGTAGCAAGTTGAGAGGGAGCTGCAGTACATAAGTGGCAGTGTTAGTGACAGTGGCATGGACAATAGTACATAGATAAGGAGTACAGTGGATGGAGGGAAATAGGCCAAGCATCAACAACACATAATACAACTTCAAAACCTTGTAGTGCACGGTGTGAATGCATTGCTAAAGCACACTCTGTGCTAAGAGGGACTCTTGAGATTTTGTATAAGTTGGTGTAGCATCAATTGTGCTTTAGCCCTGAAATTTTGTGGAGGGGCTAGGACGCACTTGAACTCCAAAACCCAAAATATTTTTTGAGAAATTTCATTTGGTGTTCAAGTTATTCAAATAATTAATTATTTTAATGGATTTCCTAAGTCTAAACTTATCAAAATTGAATAATTAAAGTGAATTAATTAACACATGTGCTCAAATGTTCTACAAGGAACATATCTAGGAGTCTTTTAATCTCAGTCATTGATGAATGTTTTAATCTCATCCATTTATGAGATCATTTAAAAAGTATAAGAGAAAGGCTTGAGGATCATTTGGAGACACACACACAGTTGAAGAGCTAAGAAATAGATCTGGAATTCTAGTGTGGCTTTGCTAAGAATTTCCAAAAGAATTTTCTATAGTGAGGGGTATGTTTGTCTAAGGGGATGATATGATCCCAGATCCAAGAGTCAGTAAGAAGTACAGGAGCAGCAACAAGGACAACACAGAGAAGCAGAGAAGTAGCTACGCAGGTGTTGTGCAACTGTTACGTAGGACAGTGCAATAGCTCCAGAGGGCTTCATAAATTATGCAGAGGGTCTCTAGGGACACCGTACAGCCTACATCACCCCTCAAGGGTTACATCATCCCTCTCTGGGTAGAAAAGTGGTATTCTAAGGCTAGCAGGGATGACACTGGGGCTTTAGGGGCAGTGCTAGGGTTTCTAGGGCTAGATCCGAACTGAGTGTTGTAAATCCCATTTGGGGGTCTGGATCAATCAGATATTTGGAACTAGAACAATAGGTTAGCTAAAAATTTGATTTATTTTATTCTCTATCAGGTTTTATAGATATGGAACCAAGAATTACTGTACTCAAAATATACTTAATAAAATAAACCCTCATATATGTTGCATTGGTTTCCCACTTTGGGTTTTTCTGGGGACTTATGTCCAAAAATCCATGTGTCACTTTCTTGGATGAGCGTATTATTCACTAAATTATCTGCATGTGTAGGTTGTAGTTGTGTTTATTTTTTTATTTTCTGAATCTAATTTTTGGAAATAAATTATAATATCTAAAATCAAGTAGGAGAAATAAGCCATGATACTACAGTATAATTTTCACAGTATCGAATTTCATGTGTATTTTCCTTTCTAAATCTAACATGCATGATATTAAATGTGGTTCCTTTATATCTTGGCATGTGTTTTTCTAGGTGTAACAGTGTTTTCATCCTAGCTTTTGCATTTCTAGATAGCCATGGTGTTGTCAAGTTCTCATGTTTTGGTTTAGCTAGATTACAAAATGGATTTGAAGTTGACTGGGGTGTCTATCAGAATTGATAACAAATGGCCTAGTAATCCCTGAACCAGACTATGGGTTGTGGTAAAGTTGGATAGTGTGTTTCCTCAGTAGTTCTAACAACCCTCAACATGTGAATGGCGAGATATACGGTAAATCCAAGAGATGGTTTTCTCTCCATCAGACCTAGAAATCTTGAGTTTTGAATATATGGTAAAGACTCAAGAGAATGTCTCAAGTTAGGGCCTAGTGACCCCTGATTCAGACTGCGGGTTGCAGTAATGCTTGAGAGACTAGGAAACATGAAAATTACTCATGGTTTAGGCAGAGAGAATCTAGTGATATCCATGCCTGTGTTGGCCTAGTGATCAGGTGTAGATCAAAGTAAAGTCTGGTTTATGACTGATTAGGGTGAGGTGGTTTAGCCTCGAGATTCCTTGGTTGTTTATTCTGGTTTGAGTTCCACATTCATGCATGGAATATGGCATGGGGGTGATTGGATGAAGAGATATTTTTTGGGAAAAATACTAAGAGGGGGGGGGGTGAATCAGTATTTAAAACTCTGTTACAAGGATTAATCCCTCTTTTCAACAAGAGTGATATCCCTAGTACTCTAACGAGTAACTAGAAACAAAGGTCCATTGAATATCTCTTTCTCTAGATTATTTTTATTTTAAGATCATTACAATCAGGAAAGTAGAGAGGACATGCTCCTACCTTTCAATCCAAATGTCTGATGTAGTCCTTTGTATTTCGCTCCAAAGTAGTTATTCAATGGCGAGTAGAACCTGCAATCATAAACAAGGAAAATGATCAAAGCATATGCAATATATTATAATAATAAATACTAATGCAACTTAGTGATCAAGGAATCTGAGTATTGACGTCATTTCCATGAATTCAGAAGCAAGACAATGAGAAAAAGAGATCCATATGTATTATCATAAATTAGAAAGATAAATCTTACAACCGGATGCCTTGATGTTGTACAGATTCCTCCCGGGTGTCTGAGCAATCATTTTCCTTCAATTTGATAAGCCTTCCTCTCTAGAATGACCAGCATGAAGTCATAGGCACAAAGGTTTGATCTTCAATGTGTTAACAAAAACTCACTAGTATAGAAATTATGCACTCTATGAACTCTCTCCAGCTTAGAAACTATACAAATCAGTCTCTATTCATGTTGGTATCTACCCTTGAACTTAAAACTTGAGCTCTCAATATAGGGAGATTGAAGTAGTTTCAGATCCATTAAGAGAGGGATGGATTCCTCCTATGAATGGAATTGAGTTCCTTGGACCAAGGGATAAACTCCATGACTGGAGGAATAAAGCTCGAACTGGAATGAATCTACAGGCTTCCAGTTGGGAGAATATCCAACCAACTAGGCTTCTAGAAGTTACTTTTTATTTTTTCTCGCTTTTCATGGGGGTGCACAGGTTTTAGTGGAGAACAAAGCGGTGATCCCCGCAACTAATGGAAGAAGCATCATCCCATACATAGGGAAAGGCTAGAAAAACCATGCAAGAAATATTTTAAGGGTTTTATAGAGCTTTTCTGCAATTTCCAAGATTTGATTCAGGAACATGAGTATTTTTTACCTCTAAGGGAACATGATATGGATGGTGATAGACCCATATGAACAATCAAATTTCATGGTGAAAAAATGACATGTAATTCCCCCTAAAGTGCGAAGTATGAGAATTTTTTTTTTTATAAAGAGTGAAGTGCTTTATCATTCCAAGGATTGGATTGGAGACACTGGTCGAAAACTTGTAAAAACATTCAATGCAAATATATATCATCATTGAGGTAGGAATTCCCATACTCAGAGAAAAACTAACTAAGTGTTATGGAATAGATATGATTTCAGTATTATATCAAATGTAGACACAGTATGGGTGCAACCATCTGTCATAAGAATTCTACTATATTATGAATAAAAAAACTATTCGAAGCCTAGATGGTGGAAACTAGATCTAGGGTCTTGATTTTCGCTTCTCAGACTAGTACGAATCTATCCATGCGATTTATTATGTCGGAGTTGAACATGGTAGAAACCACCTGATTACCAGACAATGATGAGAACCATTAACAAGTGTGAGAGAAACGAATAATAATTATAATGGAACACAAAGTACTTCAGTAAAATATATGAAGTGTGAATGAATGATTTGCAGTCGAACACCCATAGAATCATTCGATCGAAGGTAAATGATGAAAAGCTGTCGTTGAAGGAGAGAACCCTACCATTAGGGAATGCAGATTCCAAGGTACTGAAAGGATTTTAGATCAACTTTCTAGATAATGAATTGATGTTTATAGAAAGTGATACATCGCAGGAAATCCTACAACATGAAGACATTAGATCAAGTTTTGAATAAATTTTTTCCAAGGACTGACTCAGGTATGGTCAACGTGAATGGTGACAAAAGTTTGCAATGAATGGTAAATTGAAATTTCTCTTGAACACATAACGACACTGTAAATGGATTGGCAGAATTTGACCTAAAGATAATACACAGAAACCAACTGAAGACTTTCAATATGGTTTGACTAACTATAAGAAAAATGATTTCCCAACCCGGTTATAAGTGTAACAAAGTGTTGTTTTCAAGAGAGACATGATGCTTTCTAAAACAAGGATGACCAATGGATTCTTTTTTCTCTCTTTTTCCCCCACCATTACTAGCAAGTACCTCTTTATTTTTGTCAAGCTTGAGGAGGATAACACTTGCTTGTTGTGTAAGTTCATCCTTCAGATCAGTCCATCTTAGTATTAAAAAATAACCCTAAGAAGGAGTGGTTTGGTCTTGTTGTGATTGACAGGTCCTATATTGTTTAGTTTTAACGAGTCCAGTATAGGAATAAATCATCGTTTTTCAGTTTTAGGGAGTCAAAAGGAAAACATAAGTAAACTCCATGATTGTTATTTTTCTTAAATTTAGTACCTCAAGCCGAAAAAAGGATAAAATAATGTAGGAGATAACTCTATTGACCATGATTAGTCAACGTATACATTTTTCATAACTAGTCCAATTCAATATAGAAAAGGGGTAAACTCATACCGAATGGATGACTGCTCATTTTATTTAACGAGTTCGAATAGTCAAGTACTCAACAATCTTTTCATTTTTAGAGAGTCTGAAAAGGGCTTAAAATAGGACTCCAGAATTTCACTTTTTCATATTTTTATAAAGCCCAAAAATGTGATAAAAGTGTACTCAATGATAAATTGATTCTTTTCACCAAAAATCCTGCGTCCTGCACAAAAACTCAAACAATTATGAATATTTGTTCTCAAAAAGGAAAAATATTTTTATTTGACTTTTTAAAAGTAAAAATAAATAAAATAAAATAATTTTATTTATTTAAAACTACAAAAAGAAGTTTAAACAATTCATTTTCACCTTTTGATTTTCAGAACATAGTAGAGAGAGTTGTTGCCCAAAAACTTCTAGAGCTGATATCAAAATAACTGACTGACCATTTCGAGAACTGACCACACTAGGTAATCCACATCATCATTGTATTTTTTTTCATCTGTTTAATTTTTAATTTTAAGCTTTCATGGAATTTTTTAGAGGGAAAATATGTTTTAAAATCCACCCTCGGGGGTGTGCGGGTTATCGTGGAGAAAACTGTGCACCCCGACGATTTGTTAATAGAGAAATCGTTAGGCCGTCATGGGTTTGGTGTATAACGCGTGCCCAAAAATGCAATGTGTAAACAAAACACCTGCACAAGCACCGTGGGGTCTTGAAAAACATAAATATCTCCATAAAAATGACTAAATTTCTCCCAACTGATTTTTAATGATTGACTTTTCCAATGTGTAGGTCTATAATAATGTTGGAATGGAAAGAAAGAGAGCATGAACTTGTGGACAATGAAGCCTTGGATGATCCAACAATAATGTGCTCATTAAAAAATTGTGGCTTGTATCAATTTTCGGCAATTCATGGCATGAAAGCACAGGTTGAGCCGATGACTTGGCTAGTGAATGCATGGGATGTCCGAGATCAATGTTTCATTATCGGAGACAATTGAATTTTGTTTGACCTGGATGACATATATTTCCTCACTAGATTTCCTCGTAGAGGGAGGGACATTTCCTTATTTGGGACCAAAAAATGAGGTCTTTCCACTGCTATGTACAAGGCTCAATATTGTAGCCGAGATTTAGAGTTAAAGGGCAGTCACATAAATAAAAAATATATTGTGCAACTAGAGATCAAGATCATAGCGTTCATGATTACTAGGTTATGTGGTAGTGTAGCTCTGCATGTGGCTACCAAAGCACAGATGCAGACCGCAGTTGAATGTTTTAGGGGAACATTTTTCAACTCGAGTGAAGGAGTGTTGGCTAATATGAAGGGCTAACTCACGAGAGCTAAGAATGGGAAAATGAAAAACTTTAGATATGGGTCCATTCTTATATCGTTTTCTTTAGAGAGGGTCCCACTCCTTGTGCCTCATCATTCTCCGGTGGATTCCACAGGTCCTCAGGAACCATGTATGGTGCGTTAGGTAGCAATGCTGGCTCACCATGGTGGCGATGGTGGTGCAGTTGTTTGTTTTACTCAGTTTTTCACATGGCTTAGGAATGAGATATTCATGATTGAATATTTTCCTTATGCAAGGATGGATTATAGAGGTGATCTTGATACATCTCTTCCACCAAGGGCATAGTGGGATGAAAGAGGTTAGCGAGTAATTTTAAAGTTTTTATGTTATGTAATTTTTATTTTATTTTTATCATCCAATACTGACAAAAATTTTAAATGCATATGTCGGTCCAACATAACCAGAAATGCTTCATCGCTTTGATAGGAAAGAGGAAAAACCTATAGCAATCCCACCTCAGAATGATGTAGCAGAGATCCTGGCAGAGCTCGAGCACCACCTAGAGAGGTTGACTATTGATATTCCAGAGACAGGGACAAATGATATACCTCTTAGGCTTCAAATACATGTGACTAGTGTCCTAGGTCCACTCAGGAGATTTCTGTGCAAGGTGGCATGTGCCATAGTTTGCTATCATGATCATCAACATGGCTAGCTGATGGTGAATGTAGATTGACATTTTCTTTTTTGTATCAGTATCTTTTAGATCATAAGGTGTTTGAACCTATGATCACAAATGATGTAATATTTTTTGACACAAACTTTTTTAACCTAATGATATTAATACCTTTGTTCTTTGAGTATCTTGTTCAACATGTGTTGAATGTTGTTTTGTTTTACTTTTTAATGTTGAAAATGTCTAGTTATAACTCGATTAGCTAATGCATCAACCAATGTTTTTAAATTTATTTAAATGTGTTGATATTCGATATAATCAAATTGTCTTTCCAAGAGACAAACCTTCAAAAACATTCTTAACAAAGCTATATTTCTGATAGCATAAAATCCATTTAAATGCAATACAAGGAGTTGCTAATCTAACCTAATGATCAAACGTCGAATACCAAATGTGATGGCATCAGATAATAACTCAATAACTGTGCTATATTCTACAATATTTTTCAATGTTTGACCAAGGCATATCCCATGTATAGAGACTAACTCATCGATGGGTGAATATATAACCCAAGTCGTGCAAGAGATGTCTCATGTACTACGATAGGCGTCGTCAACAAAACCAATGTAAGTTTGAAGGGATGTCAACATCTGCAATATTAAGAGTAATCAAGGTAATAAGCGAAAGTAGTAACAATTGTGAAACAAAAATAACTAACCCTAAGACACACTTTTCTAATATAAGGCACATTGTTCTAAAATGTAACTAATGTACAAGGGAGATCTTCACATCAAAAGTCAAGCATAATATCTCTTGAGATAAAGACCATTTCTGGATTTATCTAAAGAGACATCGTCATAATCAATTAATTCATAGGCTCCTTTTGCAAGCACATACTTAACAATATAGGGACCATGCGACATCAGTTCAAATTTACCAGCGCCCAGCTTGTCGTGAGCTTGATCATACACTAGAACTAGGTCACCTTCTGAATAAATACGAGGTTTAACACTTTGATCATACTAAGCTTTAACATGTTTTTTATGAGCTTCGACAACTAATGCAGTGGTGTGACAAGTCTCATTTAACTGTGATAGGTATAGAAATCATTTCTCCTCTTCAAAGGTACTTGGTAACAATTCAATGGCTAATTTGAGTTACGATATTTCAGATTCAATGGGTAGCACAACTTCTAAACCATAAATAAGTTGAAAATGAGTGAATGCTGTAGTAGTTTTTGCAGAGATACGATATGCTTGTAATGTCGAAAAAAACATGGTATGCTAAGTAGATTTATGAGTTTCAACAATATTCTTAATCATGGTGGTTAAAACCTTCTTGATGACCTCAACTTGACCATTAGCCTGTGGGTAATATGGTGTATAATTAGCATGAAGTAGGCCAAGTTGATCACAAAGTTTGGTCATCATAATATTTCTAAAATGGCTCCCGTGGTCCATAATGATAGTTTCAGGGACACTCAACCGAGCAATCACATGATTGAATATGGGAATAGCTGCATTTTTTCCATCAACCGTGAATGTAGGCATCACCTCGACCCATTTGGTAAAGTAATCTATGGCGAGAATAATATACCCATGCCCCCCATTCGACTAAGGATTACATGTAACGAAATCGATGCCCCATTTGGTGAAAGGACCAACATCAATGATTGGGTGAAGAGGAGCTGGAGGTGCACACATATTTCGATAAAAAATATGGCAATTGTGGAATTTTTGAATCATGATAATACATTCTTTGAATAAATATGGCCAAAAATAACCAGCGCACAATATCTTTTGGGTTGTGGAAAACCTAGACATATTACCACCACGCGCTCGAGAATGGATATCATTCAAAACCCTTTTGACCTCTTCATGATTTATACAACATTGAAACACAGAATTGGCACCACGACAATAAAGAGTGTCACCAACAATATTGTATTGTTGAGATTGGTATCGGATTCTCCGTTGATATGATCATGAAAGCTCTAGGCGAAAGGTTTAGGTCTGGAGATATATAATGGTATCTGCATACCAGGGATCTAAAGTACTGACTAGAAACAAAGATTCATTAGCGATAGGTTTTTTTGCCACTATTTCAGACTCAGTATTGGGAAAATCACACATAAGTTCGGCAAATACCAACGATTTCTTAGCCTTCGATTTCTTGAATTCCAAATAAAAATCTTGTAGGATAACGATCCATTTGGATTATTTCCCCCCGAGAAATTGTTTTTTCAATATGTACATCATTAGGTTGCAATTAGATATCACTATGGTTTTGCATAACAATATGTAATGATAGAAACGTTGAACAACTTGAACTGCTGCCAGGGCCAATTTCTCCAGATGTGAATACTTGATTTTCATGGGGTTGAGATTCTGACTTAGGTAATAGATCACATGTTTATTTTGAGATTCATCCTCTTGAACCAAAACCATTGCAATCGTGGAATTTGATGCAACTAAGTATAAAAATTAATCCTGGTGGTAATTGGGCAGATGCAATAATGGTGCATGGGTCAACACATTTTTAAGTGCATCAAAATATTTATTGGAAATCTCATCCCAAATGAATGGAGCATATTGTTTCAACAACTGGGTAAAACCTTTCTTTAACTCTGCATAGTTCGGGATAAACCAATGTAAAAATTTTTCTTTCCCTTGCAAACTCTAGAGTTGGCGAAAATTTGAAGGAGGAGGTAGGTTAATGATAGCCTCAACGTTCGATGGATCGACAAGAATGCCCTCTTTTGAAATGATGAACCCAAGTAAACATCCTGATTGTACACAAAAAAATGCGTGGATTCAAAAGAATGTTTTAATGCCTACATATCATAGAGATAGCACTTAAGTGCATACGATGATCCTCTCTGCATAAATAATGAGCAGGAAATTCGTCCAAGTAAGGTTGAACAATATGTTTGATATTGTGAAATGCGTAAGACATAGATCTTTGAAATGTTGCACCATCATTTTTCAGTCCAAAAGGTAATTTAAATTATGCAAGCATGCCCCAAGGACATATAAATGTTGTTTTAAGTTGATCGGAAGGGAGTATGTTGATTTGATTGTAACCAGAAAAACCCTCCATAAACAAGAAAATTTTGTTTCCAGTACAATCATCAACAATTTGATTGATATAGGGTGTAGGATAGTTGTCTCTGGGACAAGCCTTGTTAATATCCCGATAATTGACACATACTCTGATAGTCCATTTTTTTCGTTACGGGAACTATATTAGATACCCAATCCGTCAAAGGAATAGGATAAATAAATCCTGCATGTAATAATTTTTCAACTTTAGCTTTGATTGTTGCATATTTTCACAGATGTATAGATGTAATCTCTGTCTAATAGATTTAGCTTCTAGGTATGTCTTAATTTAATGAATAACAATCTTAGGACCGATACCTGGCATCTCTTCATAAGACCAGGAAAAAATGTCTCGGAATTATTGAAATAAGGCTTTGTAAGTTTTGATCTCTTCAACCAAACAAGAAGCACCTATATGAATGTTTTCAATTATTCCAGGTTTAATTGATATGTCAATAAGATTTGTTGTACAAATATTTCCCAAATTTTTCTCATAATCCGAATGTATAATCGATGGGGGATTTCTAGGTTCCTTGACATAATCAATCGTAAAGATGGATGAAAAATCATTTTTAGTTTTATCAAGGTCAGGCAAAAAAGAAGATCGATGATGTAGATCGTCCCACGGAAATTTTTCTGATGACAAGGTTTCTTGAATGTTTTCATCAGCTGCAAATACATGTTGAAAGGGATATGAAAATGATGTCAAAGTTGAGCTTGATATAGAAGATGATTCTTCACTCACAACATTCATTTGATTAGTAAAATTTGATATAGTGTCAGAACATGATTGTACTACTACATATACCAATTCAAAAATACTTAAAGGAATCTCACCATCATATGATTCCAATTTTGATTCTAAAGGCACAGTCCATGTGTGATCAAATGGCATTGTGCTTGATGTGATCATATTGATATTGGAAATATTTTGCAGTATGTTGGGAGAGGGCATAGCGAAATTTCCCATGAGAGCGTAATCCTTCATTAGCCCTATGCCAACATCTTCGTATGGGATAATCTATTTTCTGACTTGCTGGATACTATCTGTAGAAGCAAGGTTTGAAGTGAAGTAAGACAATTGATTGATTTTAACAAGATTTCCTTTGTGAGGAAACATTATCATCCGAAATACTGATGAAACAACAACATTCAATACGTAAGACCAACTGCGACCTAAAATAAGGTTGTAATCGAGAGGGGTATTAAGAACTTCCACCTCTAGGGTTACGATTTTCCTTCTACTTCTATAGGCAGATCCTGGAGTATTCCATATGGGTGAAAACCTCTTCCATCAAAGGCTTTAAGGATAGTTAGTGATTGTTTGATTGTTGGAGAACCAAGGGTTTTCTAACAGGGTAATGACATTATACACGTAGACACCCCATAATCAATTACAGTGAAAAAAAAATCATCTTGATTTGATTAATACTGGAATTTGAGAAGCCATTTGGTGTGGAGTCTAGGTAAAAAAATTTAGAGATCAAAGACCATTAAATTTGAGTCTTAAGGATCAATAGCTCCTATTGCTGATAATAGTAATTTTCTTTTAGATGGACAAGATTGTAGCACTTCTAGGGCCGACATTGCTGAAGGGGATATGGCCAAATCTTCAACAATGTTGTAATTATGAGCGGCTCTCGCATGTGGATTGAAAGACGATTTCTGAAGTACACCTTTGGCAGGTGGTTTAATCACTAAATCAAAATTAGGTTTCTCAATTTGTAATGGTTCGGAAACTGAAGGAGTTGTTACTGGTGTTTGACTGGATGATTTAGTCTTTTTACCAGTTACAGGACTCTTAGATCCACAATCTTGATATCATGTCGCAACCATGACCTAAGATATCATTAAAATATATGTCGATGAATTCGGAAAAGATCCAATCATTTTACTATATTAAGATATAAAAGTATCCTTCAAGATAACAGGTGTGGGTGAAACTTTGAAAAATTTGGATACCTTTACCCGATGTGGACACTCTTTGGTATAGTGATCCTCATCACATATAAGACAAGGATAACGAGGTTTCCACTTTTTTTATGATGGTTTGGTTTTTTTTGTTTTCTCTTTAGGAGATGTGTTTTGTTTATTTTTATTCTTCCCTTTCTTCTTATTACTGGATTTAGCTTTGGTCATGGATGAGTCTACAACGTGAGTTTCAGCAGAAGTTTCCAGGGAAGAATATACTGTAGGTGAATTTGGTAGATTTATAATTAGAGAAGTAGATTTAGATGACTTCTTCTTACTCTTTGTTGTACTGATTGTACCAATTACATCATCTGTAGAATGAGAACCAAAAGGAGTTGTAGCAATTTCACCTGGGCGTGGTAAATTAGGAATTTATTCATATATAGTACCAGACTGTGTGTATACAAGGTCTAAGTATTGTGCTTGAGATATGACCTGTTATTTTGTGACAACAACCCCCTTAGCTACATCTTCAGTGATAGTTGGAAGTAATGATTTAATAAACCATTCTACCAAAATTTGGTCTGGAATAAAAACCTTCACTAAATTTCATCTACATTTACATTCGTGTATGTGATCTAAAATGTACGTAGATGTACTTTTTTTTAATGAAGTTAAAAGTTTCGTGCCATTGTCATAACGGACAGGAAAATGGAAGAGATTTAGGAAGGTTGTTGGTAAATAATTGAAATTATTGAAAGATCCACATGGTAACTCAATATACCACTTTGCAGCTAAGCCGATCAATGTTATCTGAAAAAAGTCTCATTCAAATGGAATCATCAATTAAGGAGTTGGATGCACACCCAAGATGATAAGTCATCACATGATTTGAGGTATATTCTCCTGATTTTACTTCAAACTTAGGTATATCACTGGGAAACTTGGTTAGCATTTCCAGCCAGAATGGAAGATAATGAATTGGATCATTCGTGAGGCGAGACAAATATGGTAAGTATAAAGTTGCAATGAATGGTAACCGACGGTTAGGGTCCCGTTGTGCAAACTGATAACCTTGAGGAACAATACTGGTACCCAGAGGGGGATATCTAGGAAAACCTGGAATAGTCTGAGTAGATGGGATTGGAATACCTCTAGGGTATCTAGGGTTAGCCATACCAAAATGAGTTTGAGCTGGTATTTTATATGTATAACCAAGGTATGGTTGACTCTGGTAGATTGGATTTTGTCTTGTTGGTTCATATTGAAACTACCCTTGAAATGGTTGACTCTATAGAAACGGACCTACAGAAGGTTAACTTGCTTGAACTATAGTTGCACTAGGTTTTCCTACAGAGGTTTGAATAGTATAGTAAACTATAGGTCTAGTTTGATGAGTAGTAACTTGAGGGGTTTCTTGTATAAGAGGTTATGTAGTCATTTGAAGGGTTGTAGCAACAGGGACTTGAGAAACTCTAGGGATAGGTGTACTTGGTTTTTGAATAGAAGTTTGCACATCAGATTGGATAGGGGTACTTGGAGTACTCGAACCAACTTGTTGACTACTAGGTACAGATACAAGGGGGGTAATTTTGAGTGCACCCTGAATAGGCTACTGGACTTGGGTATAACCATATTATCTAATTGGCTGACCAGGTTGATTATAAGATACTTATAAAGTAGGCTTCAAATATTTTTTATTCAACAATGGAATCAACACATTATTAATGCCTGGGTAAGGAGATCCCATTAATGGTTGTGATGCATAAGGTTGACCATAACTAGTTTGATGTATTGGAACATAAGTTTGACAATTTTCCGGATAAGTTCTATTAAAGGGTTGACCTCCTTGAAAGGATAACTGCTCTAGATAAAACTACTTCCCTTGAAGAGGTTGTTGTCCTTGAGTAGGTTTTTTCCCTAGAATAGGGTACGACCCTTGAATAGGTTGTGGCCCTTGAATAGGTTAATACCCTTGAAGAGGTGGTCCTTGAGGAGTATGCTTCCCCCCAAGCAATATATAGCCACCTTGAGAACTAGTTTGAGGAATATTTCAAGACATCACATAGAATTTTTCCATTGTCAAGGATTTGGTGGTAGATTCTTTAAGACCACTTGATTGTGTAAGATTTTAGAAGAGGGAGATGCTCCTGAGAAAGTACCAGAGAGCGACTAATATCTAGTAGTAACTGATGGACCACCATAAAAAAAGGTTTTTGGTGATGAAGAAAACATGGATGACTCGGTAGACATGCTGGATGAAGCCATGTAACTACCTCTGGGTATAGAGTAAAAATGAATGAAGCATGGTGAATAATTGATACTAGTGTTATGTAGAAAGTCGGTAATTTGCTGATACCAAGGATTTGGTCTTAAAGGAATGTAAGGGTAAATCGGTTCACTATACCTTAGATATAAATATTCTTGATGCAAAGGAATTGTGATATCTTCTTCCATGTCAGTAATCTCTTCGATACTAATTAGGCCAGGAAGAACATTCTCAATAATGCGAAGTTTTACTCGAGGTGAACAAGGACAACCAGGAGTTCGGGCTATGAATTCGAAGGTGACTCAGAAGAAGTAGATTCAGATTTAGGTTTAGATATTTCGAGTTCAATGAATTGAGTATCTGAAAATTCACCGGTAATAGATCCAACTATGATTACTTTGGAAATTTATGGTTATTCTTGATTTCTTTCTATTGTCTGAGGTTGATTAAATTTGAAATCGGGATGTATTACTATATATGTTTCTCCTTGTTCAGTAGACTCATTTCCTGATTTTTGAACTCTTTTAGATTTAATATTTTCCAATTGACTGGATGTATATTGAGGGTGTTTCCCCTACATCCTATGTGAGTGTCTCGGTAATTCAGCCACGATTAATTTTTAACACACAATAAAAAAATATTTCAACAGAATACACCTAAGGTTGCTAAAAAACAAGAAATTTGAACACACGTCTACAAAATCTAAGAGAAAACCCACATAGAAACAGTGTGTTTCCACGGTAATAACACTAGTTGGTGATGAAATCCAACATCGCAAAAGTTAATTTGGAAAACCGGCAGTTGCAACAGCTATCCTGAAAACCTACTTAATGAAATAGTCTGATGAAAGTCTCTCCACTATGCCATCTAAAAGTGAAGAGTACCCTCCGGAAAGTCCAAGTGATTCTAGCCAACGTCTGTTCCAGGTACAATGGGACCTTCCCTCCACTGTCACCTTGGGAAAAATTGTAAAAATTATGGCCACTAAGGTCACCGAATGAGACAAATGCACTCGGGGGAACAATCTACGATTTGATATACACGCAAGGGCAGAGTATTAAGATCAATTCCCTTGAAATCTCCTCGACATGGTAAATTTGAGGTTTGCTAACAAGTAACCCGAGGCTCCTCGACAATGGCTAATCCAAGGTTTACCATTTGTATTACATGCACGTCTTCTATCTTCACCAATGAGATAGGTATGATTACCTCACTAGGTCGGGCATGACCTCATGCTTGAATCTTTTAAGAAGAGCTTCCCAGAGTACAAATGCAACAATTGGATTTCCCTACCGCAAGATATTACTTGTTTGTTTTGACCGCTTTGGAACATTTATTAAAACCTATTCCAAAACATTAGCCTAAGCTATATTGGTGGAATGATCCCTAGAAAATGTAAAAATGTCTAGATTGATTTTATTAGGCATTGTATTGATTTGGCTGTTATTTAACGCAAAGGGTATGGAATTGAAACTTTGATGATGTTGTGACCTGACGCAAAATACTCTAAATGCATCAAAATGACAAATGCAACTCTTTCTTTGAAATGAATTCTATTTAGGAGAAAGTTTATAGATCTTTTGAATTGAAAAACACAAACTTCCTCACACTTAAGCAAAATTATTTCTAAAAAGAAAAAAATTTCATTAACTAAATTTCTGTTTATGATCAATTTCTCTTTTCGAATAAAATTTCATTTACAACCAAGTCAAACTACAATTTCAACAAACAAACATTTCCCAAAATAAAGAAATTTCTAAAAAAATCGTAAAAGGATAAACTTCAAAATCAAATCAAAGTTATAATTTTGAACACTACCTAGGATACCTATGAATTTTTTGTAGATGATTTGTCTTAGTTGTAATCGGACTAAGAATGTTTCTACTTATCCCAGAAAAGAAGAAATCATGAAAGAGTACTTTGTGACAAATCAGGCTTCAGTGATCTAGAAGCTTTTCCGTTTTGCAAATAAATAACAAACTAATATTCATAAAAAGTAAGGTTGGTTGTAATCCTAATGGTTCAATGAGAAAAAATCATAAACTGGTGATCTGAGGCAAACAAATGTATCTTCCATATAGAGCAATAGTAAACCAAGGAAAACCCTAACTTGTAAAATGAGAAAAGGATGATTAATCAGATAAGACTCAAAAATTGCTGAAAAGGAGTTCTCACACAGGTTTTGACAACTGGAGTAGATCTGGTCAAACTTCAAGAATTTACTTATCTGGCTCTGAAAGAGAGAAATTCATTTTTTTCAAAATTTTCCAGGGGGTGAATATCCTCTCACTTAACAACAGTGCGCATGCGCACTCGACTTAACTGTCAAGTTGCATAGGCTATCCCTCTGTTTTCCACAAAAAATCGTGCAAGAAAAGAAAATGTTGGAAAAAATAAAATATAAGTGTTATTTCTCATAGATTCTAAAAATTCATCTACCCAACCACACTCAAAGAAGTAAAAATAAAAAATCTAGAATTTCAAACTAAACACAAACAAAGAAAACCAAGCCCTAGTCCCCATCGGAGTCAGCAATATTTTACTAAGATTAATCCCTTTTGCGGACAAGAGCGATCTCCCTAGTACTGCAACGAGTAACTAGAAACAAAGGTCCATTGAATATCTCTTTCTCTATATTATTTTTATTTTAAGATAATTACAATTAGGAAAATAGAGAGGAAATGCTCCTACCATTCAATCCAGATGTCTAATGTATTCCTTTGTCTTTCACTCCAAAGTCATTCTTCAATGGTGAGTAGAACCTGCAATCACAAATAAGACAAATGATCAAAGCATCTGCAATATATAATAATCATAAATACTAATCCAACTTAGTGATCAAGGAATCTAAGTATTGACATCATTTCCATGAATTCAAAAGAAATAAAATGAGAAAAAGAGATTCATATTTATTATCATAAATTAGAAAGAGAAATATTACAACCAGATGCCTTGATGTTGTACATATTCCTCTCGGATGTCTGAGAAATCGTTTTCCTTCAGTGTGATAAGACTTTCTCTCTAGAATGACTAGCATGAGGTCATAGGCACAAAGGTGTGATATTCGATGTGTCAATTGTTAGTCATCAGTAATATTTTCTATTTTGTAGATGACTAAATGCTTATCCAAGATTTCTAAAAACAAAATTCACAAATTGTAAGTTTTAGAAATCTCACTGCCTTCATTATCCTTAGGATATATTTTCACTATCTCCCTACTCTATCATGTCATAGTCAGCCTATCACTCATGGAAAATCCCTCATGGACTCATGCCTCTCATCCCTATCCCATTTTCACACCCATAATCTCATTACTCTGTTTGTCCCTTGTCTATGACTCCATTATCCAACTAGGGTTTTTGAGGGAATTTTTTATTGGTTTCATGACCTCCATGGTTAAAACATCAACAAGGCTTGTATCCTAATGCTCTTACACCTCCTCCTATCCTTAATATACCTTCATAAACACTTCCCGTCACTCCTATCCCTCAAACTCATCATTTTTCTACAAAACCTAGCATATTGATACAATTTGACACTTTTTGAGACTAGGCCTATGTTTTTCCCTTTTGGACCCTTTCCGCTCACTCAATTCTTGAAATCCCACTTTCCCCTACTCTCTAACATCTCCCTATTCCCAAAAATTTCCCCAATAATTTAGACAACCCTTAACCCCTTCATTCCCCTCCCTCTACAAGGCAGTCCTAAATCCCCTATACTAAACCCTAATTTCCTCTTCCAACTAAGCTAGGGTTTGGTATGAAAAGGAGGCATAAGAGCAAAGGATCCATTTTATATATCATTTTAGTAAGTATAACTCCATTCCAACTAATAAATATCATGCCTCCATCATTTTCCATGAATTCATTCCAAGAGACAAGCCATGTGTCACACCTAGGGCTAGTTTTGCTTCAAACTATGTTTCTAACCAAACAGATATGAATTTGACAAAAGTGAGAGAGTTTTTTATCCATAATAGGCCCAAAAAGAAACAACCCCTTCAGTGTTTACACAGGTATCATGGTTTGGGTGCAATATCAAAAATATAGGTGTCCCAAGAGAATTTCTGCACTACTGCAGTTCCCTTGGGAAAATCTGGTTTTCTCATAGCTGGAGTGTCCAAATGAATTTCTTGATGATTCAAATGAAAAATAGACTTACAACACTTTCCAATTAGCTATCATGAGCTCAATTTTGAATTAATGAAGGCCTCCAAAATTTTTCTACATCAACACTCTGCATTTATGCACCATCACTCAGCACTTCCTGACTAGTCTTGGGAAACTCAACTTTTGGCAGAGAAAATCAACTCCAATCAGGGAAAAAAATGGTATATTTGGAAATTATACAGGTTCATATTTCCAACACGCTATGAAGGGTCCAAATATGACTTCAGAAAGGTCATAAAAACTTGTCTGTAATTTGACCCCTTTTTGGAACTATGCAAATAAGTGGTGTTGTGCTAAGCCATGGGCATGACTGACCGGCGCAGCACTAATCCACGAGCAGAACTACCCAACACTATGCTAATCCATGGGAAGGACTTCCCAGCACTATGTTAATGCAGAGGCTCTTCAAACAAGGAAATTTTTTTCCCAATGGCTAAAGATCATCCTCCAAATTACCTCCAAAGCCTGCAGAAGAGTAAAAAGCTGGTAGGTGGCCTATTTATTTTCCTTCTCAAGTATTTTTAAGTAATTTGGTGGCTAAGGAATTATTAAACCCTATTATTGCAACCTTAGGTCTTAAAGTAAAGGTAAACCTCTGTTTTTGGTCTCCATGAAAAAATTAGTTGTCATTTGAGGGAGAGTGAATTAGGGTTGTCACAAATCATCTCAAAATAAGCCCTCTTTCAAATTCAAACACTCAGTCACATACCTTGCCTCCATATCACTCATTTGTAAAGTTTCCCACCATAATTTTCAATTCAATCCTCTTGCCCAAATTTTTCCACCATCAGCCCTAAATCACCATGTTAGGAGCAGAAGATAGTTAGTAGTGAAAGAGGGCAATTGCCTATGAGGCCAAAACACAAAGGAGGGAAAGTGAAGAAGAGACAAAGATAGATAATGAATAAAAGGGCAGTGGGCTTGATAAGGATGAAGATGAAAAAGGTGAGGAAAATGCAGAAAAAAAGTCAGCATGAAAACAGATGAAGCAAGTGACAAAAATGAAGACCACAACCACGATAAAGACATCAACAAGACTACCATCACACCTTTTTTAATTGGCATAGCAAAGAGGCCCTCATTGGAATCCAAACCCTAAAGGAAGAAAAAGGTCATGAAAACCTTGGAATTTTGGTTGAGGCTTCTCAAAAGGTCTCCCAAACCCATTGAAGAAGATCTCCACCAATTTTGAGCAAATTTGGAAAACTTTTGTTTTTTGTGATTTTAAAGGCTCATTAATGCAACGCCACTGGCGCTACGCTAATGTATGGAGAATCCTCAGCAGGAAAAATAAAATTTTTTAGGTTTCTCATCACTAGTACACTTTTCTCACCAAGTTTAAGATGATTTGGAGTAGTTTTGACCCCTCAAAAGGTCAAAAAACCCCTCTTTTTTCACCATTCTTCCACTATTTCAGGCCTGGCGCTGTGCTAATAAGCAGTGTTGGAATTTTGACATTTTTGACAGGTTATAGAGGCTGGATCAGAAACCCAAGAGTATCTTTGTAAATTATACTCATCATGCTTTCCAACGGGCCATCACGGAGCAAACTCTGACATCGGGAAGAGGTCCAAGACTTGGTTGCAAAAGTACCTATTTTTGGCATTGTGCAAATGGACTATGTAGTGCAGTGTTGGGATTTTGGCATTTTGGACTGGCTATAGGAGCTTGATCAGGAAGATATAAATTTTTTTGGAAAGTAGACTCATCAATATTTCTATTGAACCATCACAGAGAAAAATCCGACATCAGGAAGTGGTCCAAAACGTGGCTACAACAGAGCCTATTTTCTGCTGGAGGTGGCACTGCACTAATAGAAGTCTTGGGAAATTAACTTTTTGAATAGGTTATAGGGGCCCAACCAAAAAAAAAAGGCATATCTAGAAAGTGGACACGGCAATATTGCTAGCGAGCCATCATGGAGAAAAATCTGACATCAGGAAGAGGTCCAAAACTTGGTTGCAAAAGCACCTATTTTTTGCTTGAGGTGGCACTGCGCAAATGGACTGTGTAGTGTGTTTTTGGCCAAAAGTCAAAAACTCACACTCGTTTATTGTAAAATCATATTTTATTGCTTTTTTAAGGAAAATCACTCTAGAATTAGGTACTAGAAGTTATTTTGGCATTTATTTCATGAGATATTTTGTCCCTTGGGCCTTGCATCATCTCCTAGGCATAAATGGCATTTATGAGTGATTTTGACATTTTCCAACCCTATCTCGGGTTTTTTCCCTCCTTTGCTGAGTTAAATAGAGCATGAGGGATTCATTTTAAAGGTTGGAATTTGATGAGATTTGAGAGAAATACATGGTTTTTATGAGCTTGGAGAAGAAATTTGTGTTGTGGAGTTTATGAATGGCTTGCTTGGATTGATGATGGACAAGCTTTTTTGCAAGATCCCTGAGCTTGGTTTAGTGGTGATGTGCCTCTAATTTTTTCATGTTTTCTTGTTATGTTTCATCCTTCTATAAGTAGTATAATAGAAAATTATAGCTTAAGAAATTCTCTTTGAAGCACCTTAGTCCTCCTGCCTTCTATTGCCTTGATGTTTTCCTCTACTGGGTGTGTGTAAGGAATTCTTAGTTGCTCCTTAAGCCTCCTTATGCTTGTTTGTTTCATCTATGGATTAATATGCTAGTTTACAAATATTATTCATGGTAAGACCTTCTTATTTGATGCTATCTAAACTCTGTAATGAAACCTCTCTTTGAAGTATTACTTGTTAGGTTAAGCCAAGGAGGTCTTGTTCTGATCTTGCCCTTTGTCCATGCCTATCAGTTTGCCTCAGAGTTCTTTGTAGCTTGATCAACAATGTCTAGGAGTTACCTCTTTGATTAATTAAATTTATTGTATCATATTATATGTTTTCCAATTCTAAAGGTGAAATTACTAAAGTTAGATAAGCTTTCTTGCTTTCTTTATTTCATTGAAATGTTTATCTTGGATATTTATTTGTTTAAGTATTGTCATTGAGTAAATGGTTTGCCCTATCTCATGATTAATATATTTTGCTTATCATATTTTAGACCCTCTTTTTTATGGTTATATGATAAAGAATAATTCACTTCCCTTTGCCCTACCTTATTTTTCCCCAACTTAATGTCGATTTCACTTCACTCATGACCTTAAGGATATATTGACCACACTAGATTGGTCGTGTAATGCACTCTGATTCATTATTAAGATACTCATGACTTTCATTGACTCCATAGCCCAATTATTTGAAGACCTCTCACTCCACCTATTCTACCTATTCATCTTACCCAACCAAAACAATCAACAAACCCTACACTTGAAAACTATCCTAAAATAAACCATATAAAGCAAACAAGAACACATCCTTTTCATCTAATAGAGAGAGCCCTCTCCGAGTCTAGGAAGGATAGGTCCTAGGACTCCAAAGACTGGTTTTATGTTACCCTGTGCATTTGGTCTACAAATCTGGAAAATCACAGGACCCTAACATTTTGGCAATCAGGGTGGGACCTTTTGAGTTAGTGACAAACTAAGTATTCCTTAGATCTCAGAAAACTCACAAAAATCCTTAGATTGGTATTCAGTTGTTGATGGTGGACAAGTACATCCTGAAAACAATAAGCATCCTCCACCTGGCAACTCCACTAATTTTCAGTAGCCCTGTTGACCCCACCAGTCCTCATAGACTCCCCTGGGAATGTATTGAGCAATCATAATCATGCTGATGGTGGACATCAAAGTTGAAAACTTCCACCTGGTGACTCCACAACTCTGAATAGATATAAATACTCCACTCGTAGAAAAATCTAGACTGGTTGAAAAGATACAATGACCCTTTCTAATCTACAAAAATGGATCCAAAGATACAAAGGAGATATGCTCCAATGAACAGAGATCATATCCCTGGACTTCCACATAAAATGCCTGAGATAAATTGGTTAAAAAACTTGCCTATATTTCAAGATGAAAAATGTGATGACCCCTTTCTACATCTCATCAAATTTAATATACATATATGGAGATTAAAGGTTGAATGGCATGAATACTGCCTCATGAAAATGTTTACAGCAACATTAGAAGGTAAGGCAAGAGAATGGTATGAATGGATGAAGCCTGGTAGTTTGTTTTCCTTAAAAGATATCCACAAGATATTTTGTGAGCATTATAAAGAAAATTATCCATCTCTATCATTAGCCAAAAATTGTTGTGATCAATCCAAAGAAATATTATAAGCCATTCATCAATTTCATTCTCAAGATAGCTATCATGACAGCCTAGAAGAGTTGGTTGAGGAAGAAATCAATCAAGGAATAGAAGAACACCCACAAGACCTCTCTTAAATCAGAAGTGGTGATTTATCATCCCTTCTAAGTGAGGCTCAAGAATACATTCAACCTCAAAATAAGCCTTTACAAGAGAGAGAGAAATGTTGTACTTCTATCCAAAGAAAAAGAAAAATTCCTCCTTCTTTAACTGAAGAATAAATAAATCAAATGCTAAACATGCAGCCAGCCTCTAAGAATTTATGTGAACAAAAAATTTATGTTCATTCTCCTACCAATCCCATCTACCATACATGTGAAAGTGAACTTGTAGATAAAATCAAAGAAGAACAAACTAACAATCTAATATGTTTGATTGATGATGTTACTTATGTTGATAATTTTCCAAAAATCGATCAATCTGATGATGATGTCCTCCAAACAAAAACTAACCTTCAGAGAAATAAACAGTTGATTTGTGGGATGAAGTTCACTATCATCAGCTTGAAAAAGGTAAGCAGCCAATACAGGTCAGCTATGACATCGATGAGGAAAGCCTTGAGAGTTTACAAATAAGTGAGAACTCTCTCACTCTTTGCTATGCTTCACTTCAGCCCATCAGAAATAACTTTCATGTAATTGGAAATCCACAATCTTTCAGTTTTTATGTTGAGTTTGAGGAGGATGATGAACTTCTTGAGCAAGTTTTCAATGAGAAGCCTTTTCCTGAAATGGTTGAGGAAATAATTTGGGACATGGAATCCTCCTTAATTGATCAGAACTGGATCAAGGACCTAAGGATTAGCTCAAAATTCAAAGTTACAGGATTGGGTTGAAACCAATTTGGTTGCATATTTCTCATATTTCTAATTCTGGCACCACAAACGGTTCTAAAAACAGACACCATATGAAGAATATATTGCACTTTGAATGCTGAGTGGGTCCAACGGAGCATGGAGGGGCCAACCCACCTACCATGGAACCTCATCATATGACCAGTGTGGGAGCTTAATGTTAAGATCACTTAAGGAGCATAATCTCATGTTTAATATTTAACTAAGCTTCAGTTAAGTGGAGTTTAATATGGCAGATATTTTGTAGGTGCTCCCAAATTTAGGCAGACTTCCACTTTTAGTGGAGTTAATTGGAAGTTGCCCCACATTTAGTGGAGGAAATTGGGGCAAATTTTTATTGGTCATAACTCTCTCAATATTGAAAAAAATGGGATGAAATGTTAGTAAATTTTTGGTCTTTTCAACCTATTTAACACTTTGGAATAGGTTTCAAGTCAAATGGAGGTGATCATTAGTGGCTTTTTCTTCAGCGAAGATGAAGGAGCCATCAGGGCCATCATGAGACAAATTCAGTTTGAGGACTAGCGAGGGGAGCTAGAGTCCTTTTCCAGAGTTCCAATAGTCTAAATTGGATATTTAAGATGTATTGAATCTGATGAAATGGTTTGTAGAGAATTTTTGAAGGCCGAAAAGCTTCAGTAAAGTTCCAGGGGTCATAAGTGCCAGCTTTTGCTAACAGCAGTGCAAGGCTTAGAAAGAGATGTTTGGGACAGTTTGCAGTGAACCGGTGGTCATTATTGGCTGAAAAAATCATTATGAATCTATTTATATAGGTTTCATCAAGTTTTAAAGACTTTTAGAGGTTTCAAACTCAGCGGAAACATTTTCATTAACCCTAGTGCCAGGGTGTGCCGATAGGTGATTGAGGAAAAACCAGAGCAACTAGAGGCTATTTTTGATGAAAAAAAACTCTATATTGACTATTTAAGTCATTTTGGAACCAATGGAAGTGGTTTTAGAACATTTTGAGAACTTATAGAGCTCAAAATGCTGATGTGAATTTCTGGGTAGCCCTGGGAAAACCGTGGAGGATAGCCTATTTGGGGAATGCAGTGCTCAATTTGAGAAATTTATCAGTTGGTATTTGGTGGCTGATGTGTATTGGATACAGTAATAGTTTTTTCAGTGATAGAAACAGAATTCTGAGGGATTTTGTGCCATTTAGAAGCTCAGAGTAGCTTAGTGCGCCGATAGAAGGAATCGTGTCAAGAAGAGCCTAAAGCTGTTTGCGGAATTTGGACAACCATTAGAGGGATTTAAATGGTATTTTCAATCCTTTGTATCATTTCTGTATTCATTGGAATTAAGTATTTACTTTGTAAAAAACTTACCATAATCCCAAAGAGCTGAGTCATGATGACAAAGCTCAAAGGAGACGCAGCCTACGAGATTTCGCCTGAACTCCTAGATTAAAATTGTTGTTGTGTTTGAATGATTATTTGTTGCATTATGTTTCTATCATATATGTTAAATTACAAAAACAAAAATGAAGTTAAGACACATAAACAGTAAAAATTCATACACCACTTTAAAGTAAATAATTCTGCGAAATTGTCAAGCACAAGCTAGATCATTTTAATTAAAACTGAGTGGTAGGTTCTTGAAATACATACAAGTTATCTAGACCATTTTTAGATCAGGTTGGTATTAGAGCACTTGGTTGCTTGATTGAAATAGCAGTTGCTTGCTTGTATAGCTTGAAAGGTGTTTAAACAATGTAAAATATTGATTGTTTTACTGTTTGAAAACTGATTGTTGTTTGAGTTTGCTTGAGATTTGGGGATTTCTACTGATTAGCTAAGTCCTGGAGAGGAAAAAAAAAGGAAGAAAAGTCATTAATGCATATTCCTTACCCCAAGGGACCTCAAGGTCACTTTTGGAACAAACACTCTTGACGCTTGTTTGTTAAGAAGCTCTGTTGTTTGTCTGCTTGAATAAGAGTTTTTCTTTACAACCATTTGGTTAAAAAGGCTTTGTCATTTTTTTTGAAAAGATTTGAGAACTTTTTTGAAGTTAATTTGTTCATTGACATCATAATGGCAACTTCTACAAGTGAATTTTATTCTTTCACAAGATTCTTCGATGATGATATGAAGCGTGACTTTATTATATTGAAGGATATGGTATAACAGATTTTGTTTCAGGACAAAAGAGAAAGTACTGAAATTCATGAATAGTTGCTTGCCATGAAGGAAGAGAGGGAAGAGATTATTCAAAAATTTCATGATATGGAGATACAGCTCCATCAAGCCCAAGAGGGTTTGACCAAGAAAATGCGTGAGGAAGAGGTAATCCATTCTAAATTTTCTTCAGTTTCCTCATTAGAAAGATGTGGTGGTTCTTTCGAAAAACATACATTAGGGGAATAGGGTCCAAATTAATGATTAAAACGGGCTATGAAGGCAAAGGGTTAGGCAAGCATGCACAAGGCATGGTTGATCCCATTTTGGTTGAGGAACGACCCAAGAATCTTGGTCTTGGTTATGTGCAATTTAATGGTGAAGACTCCAAAGCCATGAAGGCATGTGAGGCTATTTCAAAGAGAAATTTTATTCGAAGTTCTAAGATGAAAATATGTCAAATTTGTTTCAAAGATGATTTCCATCGCTTTAAGCCTTTGTTGTAGCAAGAAGATGGTAGACATGTAGATTATGGCGAGAATGCAAGTTCATACAGTTTTCAAGACAAGAACGATGATGTTAGTCTGCAAATGAAAGCTATAGCCTCTACTGGTTCATCTTCTCATGAAGACAAAAAGGATGAACATTCAAAGCAACACAAGAGGTATAAATCTTCTCATTATCAATTTGATAGTGTTTCTGTAGGGCATGATGATTTTGCATGCTTAAATGGAAGAAATGTTTTTTGTACATATTGTGGTGGATTTAACCATGTTGTTTCGAGATACTGGATGAGGAAGAAAGCATATAGGAAGCAGATGAGGCAAATAAAACTTTCAAAGAAGGTGCATAATTTTTTCACATGTTTCCAAAAGAAGGGACATGATGTCTCCCATTGTTGGACTTTGCGTCCAACTAGTCGTCCAAATCACATGCAGCAAGAGGACAGAAAGATTGGCACAAGTGGAACTATGGATTCTATTATCAATGTGAAAATGGAAGACTCACATGAAGAAGTGTTGCAGCAGAAAAAATCACCATGGAGGTGGCTTGGAAAGAAGCGGGTGGACTTCTTAACATAGTAAGAAATACTCCTTTGTACATATGCACATTTTGGTTGTATGCATGTATTTTTGTTGAAAAGTTTGATGCAAGATTGCATATAAATGCGGTTCAGTTGAAGGAATTTCTTTTCTGTTGCAGAATTTCACCATGGAGGTGTAAAATATGAGTATGATACCCACTAATATTGCAAAAATATCTTTTATTTCAGCTCTTATAGTCACCCACATGTTTTTAAGATTATGTACTTGTTGGTACTTGAAAAGAAGAGTTGAAGGTGTACATGTGCATGGAAGTTGTATGTGTAAATAGCGAATTGTAAATAGGTTCATTGTACATTGATACATGCAAATGTGTTTGTCAATATGTATCATGTTGTTTATCGACTTGTGTTTATTGTGTTTCACATTTTTGTCAACTTGTGTCGATTGTGTTGCACACTTTTTACACTGATTTTGTGTTAATTGTATAGCACATTTTATGACGACTTGTTGTTGATGTCGCATGTTGCATGAATTATGTTTGAATAAACTTGGATCATTGATCAAGGAAGCAACATTTAGATTCCTTCTGAAAATTTCTCACCAAAAATTTTCTGAGTGAGTGCAAGAAAGGCAGCTCTTGACAGGAGGATAAGCGCATCGACGAAGGGAAGTGTGAATTTCTTTCTACTTGTGGTTAAAAGTCACTAGCCATGCAATGTAAGTATTGGGAGGCTAAAGAGAAGAGGGTGAAATACTCTCATTTGATATACAGATTATTTTTGGTAATCCAAGAGAGATTTTGGGGTCCAAAAGCTTCTCATTTGGGAGGTGTGATCAGAACTGGATCAAGGACCTAAGGATTAGCTCAAAATTAAAAGTTACAAGATTGGGTTGAAACCAATATGGTTGCATATTTCTCATCTTTCTGATTCCAACACCACAAATGGTTTGAAAAATGGACACGATATGAAGAATTTATTGCACTTTGAATTTTGAGTGGGTTCGACGGCGTACGGAGGGGCCAACCCTCCTCCCATGGAACCTCATCATATGACCAGTGTGGGAGCTTAATGTTAATAGCGATTAAGGAGCCTAATCTCAGGTTTAATATTTAATTAAGCTTCATATAAGTGTAGTTTAATATGGCAGAGATTCTAGAGGCACTCACAAATTTAGGCGGACTTCCACTTTTAGTGGAGTTAACTGGTAGTTGCCCCACATTTAGTGGAGGAAATTGGGGAAAATTTTTATTGGTCATAACTCTCTCAATATTGAACAAAATGGGATGAAAATTTAGTCAATTTTGGGTCTATTCAACCTCCTGAACACTTTGTAATATGTTTCAGGTCGAATGGAGGTGATCTTCAGTGGCTTTTTCTTTAGGGAATATGAAGGAGCCATCAGCGCCACCATGAGACAAATTCAGTTTGAGGACTAGCCAAGGGAGCTAGAGTCCTTTTCCAGAGTTAAAATAGTATAAATTGGATATTTTAGATGTATTGGATCTGATGAAATGGTTTTTAGAGTCTGTAGAGAATGTTTGAAGGTTGAAAAGCTTCAGTAAAGTTCCAGGGGTCATTAGTGCCAGCTTTTGCCAGCAGTAGTGCAGGGCTTAGAAAGATCTGTTTGAGACCGTTTGCAGTAAACCAGTGGTCATTATTGGATGAAAACAACATTCTAAATCTATTCACAGAGGTTTCACCAAGTGTTAAATACTTTTAGAGGTCGAAAACTCAGCATGGAGATTTTCATCAACCTTAGTGCCAGGGTTGCCGATAGGTGATTGAGGCGAAACCAGAGCATCCAAAGGCTATTTTTGATGAATAAAAACTATATATTGACTATTTAAGACATTTTGGAACCAATGGAAGTGGTTTCAGAAAATTTTGAGAACTTCTAGAGCTCGAAAAGCTGATGTGAAGTTCTGGGCAGCCCTGGGTAAACCATGGAGGATAGCCTATTTAGGGAATGCAATGCTCAATTTGAGAAATTTATCAATTGGTATTTGGTGGCTGATGTGTATTGGATATAAAATTAGTGGTTTTAGTGACAGAAATAGAATTCTGAGGGAGTTTTTTCCATTTAGAAGCTTAGAGTAGCTTAATGCACTGATAGAAGGAGTCGTGTCAAGAAGAGCCTAAAGCTGTTTGTAGAATTTGGACAGCCATTAGAGGGATTTAAATGGTATTTTAAGTCCTTTGGATCATTTTTTTATTCATTGAAATCAAGTATTTAATTTTTAAAAAACTTACCATAATCCTAAAGAGTTGAATCATGATGACAAAGCTCAAAGGAGACGTAGCCCACGAGATTTCGGGTGAACTCGTAGATTAAAATTACTGTTGTGTTTGAATGATTATTTGTTGCATTATGTTGTTGTCATATATGTTAAATTAAAAAATAATAAATGAAGTTAAGACACATAAACAGTAAAAATTCATAAAACACTTTCAAGAAAATAATTCCGCAAAATCGTCAAGCACAAGCTAGATAATTTTAATTAAAACTGAGTGGTAGGTTCTTGAAATACATACAATTTATCCATACCATTTTCATATCAGGTTGGTATCAGAGCACTTGGTTTCTTGATTGACATAGCAGTTGCTTGCTTGTATAGCTTCAAAGGTGTTTAAACAGTGTAAAAGATTGATTTTTTTATTGTTTGCAAACTGATTGTTGTTTGAGTTTGCTTAAGATTTGGGGATAGATACTGATTAGATAAGTCCCGGAGAGGAAATAAAAGAGAAGAAAAGGCATTAAGGCATATTCCTTACCTCAAGGACCTCAAGGTCACTTTTGGAACAAACCCTCTTGACGATTGTTTGTTAAGAAGCTCTTGGAGTTTGTTGTTTGGCTACTTGAATAAGAGTTTGTCTTTACAACCATTTGGTTAAAAAATATTTGTCATTTGTTTTGAAAAGCTTTGAGAACTTTGTTGAAGTTAATTTGTTCATTGACATCATAATGAAAACTTCTACAAGTGAAGTTTCCTCTTGCACAATATTCTTCGATGATGATATGAAGCGTGACGTTATTATATTGAAGGATATGGTACAGATTTTGTTTGAGGACAAAAGAGAAAGTAATGAACTTCGTGAATAGTTGTTTGCCATGAAGGAATAGAAGGAAGAGACTCTTCAAAAATTGCATGATATGGAGATACATCTCCATCAAGCCCAGGAGGCTTTGACCAATAAAATGCGTGAGGAAGAGGTAATCCATTCTAACTTGTCTTCATTTTCCTCATTAGAAAGATGTGTTGGTTCTTTCAAAAAACATACAAGGGGAATAGGGTCCAAATTAATGATTAAAATGGGCTATGAAGGCAAAGGGTTAGGCAAGCATGCAAAAGGCATGGTTGATCCAATTTCGGTTGAGGAACGACCCAAGAATCGTGGTCTTGCTTATGTGAAATTTAATGGCGAAGACTCCAAAGCCATGAAGGCATGTAAGGCTATTTCAAAGAGAACTTTTATTCGAAGTTCTAAGATGAAAATATGTGAAAAAAATTTGAAAGATGATTTTAATTGCTTTAATCCTTTGTTGCAGCAAGAAGATGGTAGACATGCAGCTTATGGTGAGCATGCAAGTTCATAAATTTTTCAAGACAAGAACGATGCTGTTAGTCTGTAAATGAAAGCTATAGCCTCTACTAGTTCATCTTATCATGAAGACAAAAAGGATGAACATTCAAAGCAGCATAAGAGGTATATATCTTCTCATGATCAACTTGATTGTGTTTCTGCAAGGCATGATAATTTTGCATGCTTAAATGGAAGACAGCTTTGCTCTACATATTGTGGTGGATTTAACCATGTTGTTTTGAGATGCTCGATGAGGAAGAAAGCATACAGGAAGTAGATGACGCAAAGACAACTTTCAAAGAAGGTGCATAAGTTTTTCACATATTGCCAAAAGAAGTGACATGATGTCTCCCATTGTTCGACTTTGCATCCAACTAGTCATCCAAAGCACATTCAACAAGAGGATAGAAATATTGGCGCAAGTGGAACTATGGATTCCATTATCGATGTGAAAATGGAAGATTCACATGAAGAAGTGTTGCAGTAGAAAAATTCGCCATGGAGGTGGCTTGGAAAGAAGTAGATGGACTTCTTAACACAGTAAGAAATACTCCTTTGTACATATGCACATTTTGGTTGTATGCATGTATTTTTGTTGAAAATTTTGATGCAAGATTGCATATAAATGCGGTTCAGTTGTAAGAATTTATTTGTTGTTGCAAAATTTCACCGTGGAGGTGTAAAAGATGAGTACGATACTCACTTATATTGCAACAATATCTTTTAGTTCAGCTCTTATAGTCACCCACATGTTTTTGGGATTATGTACTTGTTGGTACTTGAAAGGAAGAGTTGAAGGTGTACATGTGCATGGAAGTTGTATGTGTAAATAGAGAACTATAAATAGATTCATTGTACATTGATACATGCAAATGTGTTTTTCAAGATGTATCATGTTGTTTATCGACTTGTGTCGATTGTGTCGCACATGTTTTCCGACTTGTGTCGATTTTGTTGCACACTTTTTAGATTGATTTTGTGTTAATTGTATAGCACATTTTACGACGACTTGTTCTTGATGTCGCATGTTGCACGACTTATGTTTGAGCCACCTTGGATCATTGATCAAAGCAATGATGTTCAGATTACTTCTGAAAATTTCTCGCCAAAAATATTATGAGTGAGTGCAAGAAAGGCAGCTCTTGACAGGAGGATAAGCACATTGAGGAAGGGAAGTGTGAATTGCTTTCTTGTTGTGGTTAAAAGTCACTAGCCATGCAAGGAAAGTATTGGGAGGCTAAAGAGAAGAGGGTGCAGTACTCTCATTTTCTGTACAGATTAGTTTCAGTAGTCCAAGAGAGCTTTTGGGGTCCAAAAGCTTCTCATTTGGGAGGTGTGATCAGAACTGGATCAAGGACCTAAGGATTAGCTCAAAATTCAATGTTACGGGATTGGGTTGAAACCAAGATGGTTGCATCGGTCTCATCTTTCTGATTCTTTCACCACAAAAAATTTGAAAACAGACACCGTATGAAGAATTTATTGCACTTTTAATGCCGAGTGGGTCCGACAGAGCACGGAGGGATCAACCCTCCTCCCATCGAACCTCATCATATGACCAGTGTGGGAGGTTAATGTTACGAGCACTTAAGGAGAATAATATCAGGTTTAATATTTAATTAGGATTTAGCTAAGTGGAGTTTAATATGGTGGAGGTTCTGGAGGCACTCCCAAATTTAGGTGGACTTCCACTTTTATTGGAGTTAAGTGGGAGTTGCCCCACATTTAGTGGAGGAAATTGGGGAAATTTTTTATTGGTCATAAATCTCTCAATATTGAAAAACAATTGGTGAAATTTTAGTCAATTTTTGGTCTATTCAACCTCCTGAAGAATTTGTAATAGTTTTCAGGTCAAATGGAGGTGATCTTCAGTGGCTTTTGCTTCAGGGAAGATGAAGGAGCCATGAGGGCCACCAAGAGACAAATTCAGTCTGACGACTAGCCAAGGGAGCTAGATTCCTTTTACAGAGTTCTAATAGTCTAATTTGGATATTTCAGATGTTATGAATCTGATGAAATGGTTTGTAGAGCCTGTAGAGAATTTTTGAAGGCCGAAAAGCTTCAGTAAAGTTCCAGGGATCATTAGTGCCAGCTTTTGCGAGCAGCAGTGCAAGGCTTAGAAAGAGTTGTTTGAGACCATTTTCAGTGAACCAGTGGTCATTATTGGCTGAAACCATCATTATAAATCTATTTACAGAGGTTTCAGCAAGTGTTAAGGAATTTTAGAGGTCCAAAACTCAGCAGAGACATTTTCACTAACCCTAGTGCCAGGGGGTGTTGATAGGTGATTGAGGCGAAACTGGAGCAGCTAGAGGATATTTTTGATGAACCAAAAATATATATTTACTATTTAAGTCATTTTTGAACCAATGGAAGTGGTTTCAAAACATTTTGAGAACTTCTAGAGCTCGAAAAGTGGATGTGAAGTTCTGGGCAACACTGGGCAAATCGTGGAGGATAGCCTATTTGGGGAATGCAGTGCTCAATTTGAGAAATTTATCAGTTTATATTTGGTGGATGATGTGTATTGGATATATTAGTAGTATTTTCAGTGACAGGAAAATAATTCTGAGGGATTTTGTGCCATTTAGAAGCTCAGAGTAGCTTAGTGCACCAACATAAGGAATCGTGTCAAGAAGAGCCTAAAGTTGTTTGCAGAATTTGGACAGCCATTAGAGGGATTTAAATGGTATTTTCAGTCCTTTGGATCATTTTTGTATTCATTGAAATTAAGTATTTACTTTGTAAAAAACTTACCATAATCCCAAAGAGCTGAGTCATGGCCACAAATCTCAAAGGAGACATAGCCCATGATATTTCGGGTGAACTCCTAGATTAAAATTGCTGTTGTGTTTGAATGATTATTTTTTTCATTATGTTGCTGTCATATATGTTAAATTAAAGAAATAAAAAATGAAGTTAAGACACATAAACAGTAAAAATTCATACACCACTTTCAAGTAAATAATTCCACAAAATTTCCAAGCACAAGCTAGATCATTTTAATTAAAACTAAGTGGTAGGTTCTTGAAATACATACAAGTTATCCAGAAAATTTTCAGATCAGATTGGTATTAGAGCACTTTGTTTCTTGATTGAAATAGAATTTTCTTTCTTGTATAGCTTGAAAGGTGTTTAAATAGTGTAAATATTGACCGTTTTACTGTTTGCAAACTGATTGTTTTTTGAGTTTGATTGAGATTTGGCGATAGCTATTGATTAGCTAAGTCCTAGAGAGGATAAAAATAGGAAGAAAAGTCATTAAGGCATATTACTTACCCAAAAGGGACATCAAGATCACTTTTGGAACAAACCCTCTTGGCGATTGTTTGTTAAGAAGCTCTTGGAGTTTGTTGTTTGTCTTCTTGAATAAGAGTTTGTCTTTACAGCCATTTGGTTAAAAAATATTTGTCATTTGTTTTGAAAAGATTTTAGAACTTTGTTGAAGTTAATTTTTTCATTGACATCATAATAACAACTTATACAAGCTAATTTCCCTATTTCACAAGATTCTTCGATGATGATATGAAGCGTGACTTTATTATATTGAAGGATATGGTACAGATTTTGTTTGAGGACAAAAGAGAAAGTACTAAACTTCGTGAATAGTTGTTTTCCATGAAGGAAGAGAAGGAGGAGATTCTTCAAAAATTGCATGATATGGAGATATAGCTCCATCAAACCCAAGAGGCTTTGACCTAGAAAATGCGTGAGGAAGAGGTAATCCATTCTAACTTGTCTTCAGTTTCATCATTAGAAAGATGTGTTGTTTCATTTGAAAAGTATACAAGGGGAATAGGGTCCAAATTAATGATTAAAATGGGCTATGAAGGCAAAGGGTTAGGCAAGCATGCACAAGGCATGGTTTATTCCATTTCGGTTGAGGAACGACCCAAGAATCTTGGTCTTGGTTATGTGAAATTTAATGGCGAAGACTCCAAAGCCATGAAGGCATGTGAGGCTATTTCAAAGAGAACTTTTATTCGAAGTTCTAAGATGCAAATATGTCAAATTTGTTTCAAAGATGATTTCCGTTGCTTTAAGCCTTTGTTGCAGCAAGAAGATGGTAGACATGCATCTTATGATGAGCATGTAAGTTCATATAGTTTTCAAGACAAGAATGATGATGTTAGTCTTCAAATGAAGGTGTAGCCTCTACTAGTTCATCTTCTCATGAAGAAAAAAAGGATGAATATTCAAAGCAGAACAAGAGGTATAAATCTTCTCATGGTCAATTTGATTGTGTTTCTGTAAGGCATGATAATTTTGCATGCTTAAATGGAAGAAAGTTTTGCTGTACATATTGTGGTGGATTTAAGAATGTTGTTTCAAGATGCTGGATGAGGAAGAAAGCATACAGGAAGTAGATGAGGCAAAGACAAATTTCAAAGAAGGTGCATAAATTTTGCACATATTGCCAAAAGAAGGGACATGATGTCTCCCATTATTGGACTTTGCATCCAGCTAGTCGTCCAAAGAACATGCAGCAAGAGGACATAAATATTGGCACAAGTGGAACTATGGATTCCATTGTCGATGTGAAAATGGAAGATTCACATGAAGAGGTGTTGCAGCAGCAAAAGTCTCCATGGAGGCAGCTTGGAAAAAAAAGTAATTGGACTTCTTAACACAGTAAGAAATACGCCTTTGTACATATGCACATTTTGGTTGTATGCATGTATTTCTGTTGAAACGTTTAATGCAAGATTGCATATAAATGTGGTTTAGTTGAAGGAATTTATTTGTCTTTATAAAATTTCGCTATGGAGTTGTAAAAGATGAGTATGATACTCACTTATATTACAGAAATATCTTTTAGTTCAGCTCCTATAGTCACCCACATGTTTTTGGGATTATGTACTTTTTGGTACTTTAAAGGAAGAGTTGAAGGTGTACATGTGCATGCAAGTTGTATTTGTAAATAGCGAACGGTAAATAGGTTCATTTTACATTGATAAATGCAAAAGTGTTTGTCAAGATGTATCATGTTGTTTATCGACTTGTGTCGATTGTGACACACAATTTTTTCGACTTGAATCGATTGTGTTGCACACTTTTTACACTGATTTTGTGTCAATTGTATAACACATTTTATGACGACTTGTTGTTGATGTCGCATGTTTCACGACTTATGTTTTGAGCCACCTTGGATCATTGATCAAGGCAGTGATGTTCAGATTCCTTCTTCAAATTTCTCACCAGAAATTTTCTGAGTGAGTGCAAGAAAGGCAGCTCTTGACAAGAGGATAAGTGCAACGAGGAAGGGAAGTGTGAATCACTTTCTAGTTGTGGTTAAAAGTGACTAGCCATGCAAGGAAAGTATTGGGAGGCTGAAGAGAAGAGGGTGCAGTACTCTCATTTTCTATACAGATCAGTTTCGGTAGTCCAAGAGAGCTTTTGGGGTCCAAAAGCTTCTCATTTGGGAGGTGTGATCAGAACTGGATCAAGGACCTAAGGATTAGCTCAAAATTCAAAGTTACAGGATTGGGTTGAAACAAAGATGGTTGCATAGGTCTCATATTCCTGATTTTGACACCACAAATGGTTCAAAAAATGGACACCATATGAAGAATTTATTGCACTTTGAATGCCGAGTGGGTCCGACGGAGCACGGAGGGGCCAATCCTCCTCCCATGGAACCTCATAATATGACCAGTGTGGGAGCCTAATGTTAAGAGATATTAAGGAGCCTAATCTCAGGTTTAATATTTAATTAAGCTTCAGTTAATTGGATTTTAATATGGTGGAGATCCTGGAGCCGCTCCCAAATTTAGGCGCACTTCCACTTTTAGTGGAGTTAACTGGCAGTTTCCCCACATTTAGTGGAGGAAATTGGGGCAAATTGTTATTGGTCATAACTCTCTCAACATAAAATAAAATTAGATGAAATTTTAGTCAATTTTGGGTCTCTTCAACCTCCTTAACACTTTTGAATGGGTTTCAGGTCGAATGGAGATGATCCTCAGTGGCTTTTTCTTTAGGGAAGATGAAGGAGCCATTACAGCCACCATGAGACAAATTCAGTTTGAGGACTAGCCATGGGAGCTAGACTCATTTTCTAGAGTTCCAATAGTCTAAATTGGATATTAAATATGTTTTGAATCTGATAAAATGGTTTGTATAGCCTGTAGTGAACGTTTGAAAGAAGAAAATCTTTAGTAAAGTTTGAGGGGTCATTAGTGCCAGACTTTTCCAGCAGCAGTGCAGGGCCTAGAAAGAGTTGTTTGAGACCATTTGCAATGAACCAATGGTCATTATTGGCTGAAAAAATCATTATAAATCTATTTATAGATGTTTCGGCAAGTTTTAAAGAATTTTAGAGGTCGAAAACTCAGCAGAGACATTTTCATTAACCCTAGTGCCAAGGGGTGCCGATAGGTGATTGACGCAAATCCGGAGCAGCCAGAGGCTATTTTTGAAGAAAAAAAACTATATATGGACTATTTAAGTCATTTTGGAACCAACTGAATTGGTTTTAGAACGTTTTTAGAACTTATAGATCTCTAAAAGCTGATGTGAAATTCTAGGCAGCCCTAGGAAAAACGTGGAGGATGTCTTATTTGGGGAATGCAGTGCTCAATTTGAGAAATTTACCAGTTGTTATTTGGTGGATGATGTCTATTGGATAAAACAGTAGTGTTTTCAGTGACAAAAACATAATTTTGAGGGAGTTTGTGCCACTTATAAGCTCAGAGTAGCTTAGTGCACTGATAGAAGGAATCGTGTCAAGAAGAGCCTAAAGCTGTTTGCAGAATTTGGACAGCCATTAGAGGGATTTAAATTGTATTTTCAGTCCTTTGGATCATTTCTGTATTCATTGGAATTAAGTATTTAGTTTGTAAAAAACTTACCATAATCCCAAAGAGCTAAGTCATGATGACAAAGCTCAAAGGAGAAATAGCCCACGAGATTTTAGGTGAACTCCTAGATTAAAATTGTTGTTGTGTTTGAATGATTATTTGTTGCATGATGTTGCTGTCATATATTTTAAATTACAGAAAGAACAAATGAATTTAAGACATATAAACAATAAAAATTCATACACCACTTTCAAGTAAATAATTCCGCAAAATTGTCAAGCACAAGCTAGATCATTTTAATTAAAACTGAGTGGTAGATTATTGAAATACATACAAGTTATCCAGACCATTTTCAGATTAGGTTGGTATCAGAGAACTTGGTTTCTTGATTGACATAGCAGTTTCTTGCTTGCATAGCTTGAAAGGTGTTTAAACAGTGTAAAAGATTGACTGTTTTACTGTTTGCAAACTGCTTGTTGTTTGAGTTTGCTTGATATTTGGCGATAGATAATGATTAGCTAACTCCTGGAGAGGAAAAAAAGAGGAAGAAAAGGCATTAAGGCATATTCCTTACCCCAAGGGACCTCAAGGTCACTTTTGGAACAAACCCTCTTGACGATTGTTTGTTAAGAAGCTCTTGGAGTTTGTTGTTTGGCTGCTTGAATAAGAGTTTGTCTTTACAACCATTTGGTTAAAAACTATTTGTCATTTGTTTTGAAAAGCTTTTAGAACTTTGTTGAAGTTAATTTTTTCATTGACATCATAATGAACAATTCTACAAGTGAAGTTTCCTCTTTCACAAGATTCTTCGATGATGATATGAAGCCTGGCTTTATTATATTGAAGGATATGGTACAAATTTTGTTTGATGACAAAAGAGAAAGTACTGAACTTCATGAACAATTGTTTGCCATGAAGGAAGAGAAGGAAGAGATTCTTAAAAAATTTCATGATATGGAGATACCACTCCATCAAGCCCAAGAGGCTTTAACGAATAAAATGCGTGAGGAAGAGGTAATCCATTCTAACTTGTCTTCAGTTTCGTCATTAGAAAGATGTGTTGGGTCTTTCGAAAAACATACAAGGGGGATAGGGTCCAAATTAAGTATTAAAATGTGCTATGAAGGAAAAGGGTTAGGAAAGCATGCACAAGGCATGGTTGATCCCATTTTGGTTGAGGATCGACCCAAAAATCTTGGTCTTGGTTATGTGCAATTTAATGGCGAAGACTCCAAAGCCATGAAGGCATGTGAGACTATTTCAAAGAGAAATTTTATTCGAATTTATAAGATGAAAATATGTCAAATTTGTTTCAAAGATGATTTCCATTGCTTTAAGCCTTTGTTGCAGCAAGAAGATGGTAGAAATGTAGCCTGACGCGAGCATGCAAGTTCATACAATTTTCAAGACAAGAATGATGATGTTAGTCTGTAAATGAAAGTTGTACCCTCTACTAGTTCATCTTCTCATGAAGACAAGAAGGATGAACATTCAAAGCAGCACAAGAGGTATAAATCTTCTGATGATAAATTTGATTGTGTTTCTGCAAGGCATGATAATTTTGCGTGCTTAAATGGAAGAAAGTTTTGCTGTACATATTGTGGTGGATTTAACCATGTTGTTTTGAGATGATGGATGAGGAAGAAAGCATACAAGAAGAGGATGAGGCAAAGAAAAATTTCAAATAAGGTGCATAATTTTTGCACATATTGCCAAAAGAAGAGACATGATGTCTCCCATTGTTGGACTTTGCATCCAACTAGTCGCCCAAAGCACATGCAGCAAGAGGACAAAAATATTGGTGCAAGTGGAACTACGGATTCCATTATCGATGTGAAAATGGAAGATTCACATGAAGAAGTGTTGCAGCAGAAAAATTTTCCATGGAGGTAGCTTGGAAATAAGTGGATGGAATTCTTAACATAGTAAGAAATACTCCTTTGTACATAAGCACATTTTGGTTGTATGCATGTATTTCTGTTGAAACTTTTGATGCAAGATTGCATATAAATGCGGTTTAGTTGAAAGAATTTATTTGTTGTTTCAAAATTTCTTCATGGAGGTGTAAAATATGAGTATGATACTCACTTATATTGCATCAATATCTTTCAGTTCAGCTCTTATAGTCACCCACATGTTTTTGGGATTATGTACTTGTTGGTATTTGAGAGGAAGAGTTGAAGGTGTACATGTGCATGGAATTT
This sequence comes from Pinus albicaulis, assembly GCA_034641835.2. NCBI lineage: Eukaryota > Viridiplantae > Streptophyta > Pinopsida > Pinales > Pinaceae > Pinus > Pinus albicaulis. The sequence goes on from CM076579.1 coordinate 217,106,389, forward strand.
GTATGTGTAAATAGCGAACTGTAAATAATTTAATTGTACAATTATACATGAAAATGTGTTTTTCAAGATGTGTCACGTTGTTTATTTGCTTGTGTCAATTTTGTCGCACATGCTTGTTTATTTGTGTCGATTGTGTTGCACACTTTTTACATTGATTTTGTGTCAATTGTATAGTACATTTTATGAGACTTGTTGTTGATGTCGCATGTTGCACAAATTATGTTTGAGCCACCTTGGATCATTGATCAAGGCAACGATGTTCAGATTCATTTTGCAAATTTCTCGCAAGAAATTTTTTGAGTGAGTGCAAGAAAGGCAGCTCTTGACAGGAGGATACGCGCATCGAGGAAGGGAAGTGTGAATTTCTTTCTAGTTGTGGTTAAAAGTCACTAGCCATGCGAGGAAAGTATTGGGAGGCTGAAGAGAAGAGGGTGCAGTACTCTCATCTTCTATATGGATCAATTTCAGTAGTCCCATAGAGCATTTTGGGTCCAAAAGCTTCTCATTTGGGAGGTGTGATCAGAACTGGATCAAGGACCTAAGGATTAGCTCAAAATTCAAAGTTACAGGATTGCATTGAAACCAAGATGGTTGCATAGGCCTTGTATTTCTAATTATGGTGCTAGAAATGGTTTGAAAAATGGACATCATATGAATAATTTATTGCACTTTGAATTTCGAGTGGGTCGGACGGAGCATGAAGGGGCCAGCCCTCCTCCCATGGAACCTCATCATATGACTAGTTTGGGAGCTTAATGTTAAGAGCACTTAAGGAGCCTAATCTCAGGTTTAATATTTAATTAACATTCAGTTAAGTGGAGTTTAATATGGCGGAGGTTCTGGAGGCACTCCCAAATTTTGGCGGACTTTCACTTTTAGTGGAGTTAACTAGGAGTTGCCCCACATTTAGTGGAGGAAATTAGGGAAAATTTTTATTGGTCATAACTCTCTCAATATTGAACAAAATTGGATGAAATTTTAGTCAATTTTGTGTCTCTTCGACCTCCTAAACACTTTGTAATAGGTTTCAGGTCGAAAGGAGGTGATCTTCAGTGGATTTTGCTTCAGGGAAGATGAAGGAGCCATGAGGGCCACCATGAGACACATTTAGTTTGAGGAATAGCCAGGGGAGCTAGAGTCCTTTTCCAGAGTTCCAATAGTCTAAATTGGATATTTAAAATGTTCTGAATCTGATGAAATGGTTTGTAGAGAACGTTTGAAGGTTGAAAAGCTTCAGTAAAGTTCCAAGGGTCATTAGTGCTAGCTTTTTCCTGCAGCAGTGCAGGGCTTAGAAAAAGTTGTTTGAGACCATTTGCAGTGAACCAGTGGTAATTATTGGCTGAAAACATCATTATGAATCTATTTAAATGGATTTCAGCAAGTTTTAAATACTTTTAAATGTCTAAAACTCAACAAAAACATTTTCATTAACCCTAGTGCCATGGGAGGCTGATAGGTGATTGAGGTGAAACCGATGCAGCTAGAGGAAATTTTTGATGAAAAAAAACTCTATATTGACTATTTATGTCATTTTGGAACCAATGGAAGTGGTTTCAAAACATTTTGAAAACTTATAGAGCTCGAAAAGTTGATGTGAAGTTCTGGGCAGCCTTGGGAAAACCGTGGAGGATAGCCTATTTAGGGAATGCAGTGTTCAATTTGAACAATTTATCAGTTGTTATTTGGTGGCTGATGTGTATTGGATACAAAAGTAGTGTTTTTAGTGACATAAATAGAATTCTAAGGGATTTTGTGCCATTTAGAAGCTCAGAGTAGCTTAGTGCACCGACAGAAGGAATAGTGTCAAGAAGAGCCTAAAGCTGTTTGCAGAATTTGGACAGAAATTAGAGGGATTTAAATCATATTTTCAATCCTTTGGATCATTTTTGTATTCATTGGAATTAATTATTTACTTTGTAAAAAACTTACCATAATCCCAAAGAGCTGATTCATGATGACAAAGCTCAAAGGAGACATAGCCCACGAGATTTCGGGTGACCTCCTAGATTAAAATTGCTGTTGTGTTTGAATGATTATTTGTTGCATTATGTTGTTGTCATATATGTTAAATTACAGAAAGAAAAAATAAATTTAAGACACATAAACAGTAAAAATTCATACACCACTTTCAAGTAAATAATTCCGCAAAATTGTTAAGCACAGGCTATATCATTTTAATTAAAACTGAGTGGTAGGTTCTTGAAATAAATACAAGTTACCCAGACCATATTTATATCAGGATGGTATCAGAGCACTTGGTTTTTTTATTGACATAGCAATTACTTGCTTGTATAACTTGAAAGGTGTTTAAACAGTGTAAAAGATTGATTGTTGTTTGAGTTTGCTTGAGATTTGGGGATAGATACTGATTAGCTAAGTCCTGGAGAGGAAAAAAAAAGGAAGAAAAGGCATTAAGGCATATTCCTTACCCAAAGGGACCTCAATGTCACTTTTGGAACAAACCCTCTTGACGATTGTTTGTTAAGAAGCTCTTGGAGTTTGTTGTTTGGCTACTTGAATAAGACTTTGTCTTTACAGCCATTTGGTTAAAAAAGATTTGTAATTTGTTTTCAAAATATTTGAGAACTTTTTTGAAGTTAATTTGTTCATTGACATCATAATGACAACTTCTACAAGTGAAGTTTCCTCTTTCACAAGATTCTTCGACAATGATATGAAGCATGACTTTATTATATTGAAGGATATGGTACAGATTTTGTTTGAGGACAAAAGAGAAAGTACTGAACTTCGTGAATATTTGTTTGTCATGAAGGAAGATAGGGAAGAGATTCTTCAAAAATTGCATGATATGGAGATACATCTCCATCAAGCCCAAGAGGCTTTGACCAAAAAAATGTGTGAGGAAGAGGTAATCCATTCTAACTTGTCTTCAGTTTCCTCATTAGAAAGATGTGTTGGTTCTTTTGAAAAATATACAAGGGAAATAGGGTCCAAATTAATGATTAAAATGGGCTATGAAGGCAAAGGGTTAGGCAAGCATGCACAAGGCATGGTTGATCCCATTTCTGTTTAGGAATGACCCAAGAGTCTTGGTCTTGGTTATGTGAAATTTAATGGTGAAGACTCCAAAGCCATGAAGGCATGTGTGGCTTTTTCAATGAGAACTTTTATTCGAAGTTCTAAGATGAAAATATGTCAAATTTGTTTCAAAGATGATTACCATTACTTTAAACATTTGTTGCAGCAAGAAGATGATAGACATGCAGCTTATGGCGAGCTTGCAAGTTCATACAGTTTTCAAGACAAGAACGATGATGTTAGTCTGCAAGTGAAAGTTGTAGCCTCTACTAGTTCATCTTCTCATGAAGAAAAAAAGGATGAACATTCAAAGAAGTACAAGAGGTATAAATCTTCTCATGATCAATTTGATTGTGTTTCTGCGAGGCATGATAATTTTGCATGCTTAAATGGAAGAAAGTTTTTCTGTACATATTGTGGTGGATTTAACCATGTTGTTTCCAGATGCTAGATGAGGAAGAAAGAATACAGGAAGCAGATGAGGCAAAGACAACTTTCAAATAAAGTGCATAATTTTTTCACATATTTCCAAAATAAGGGACATGATGTCTCCCATTGTTGGACTTTGCATCCAACTAGTCGTCCAAAGCACATGCAGCAAGAGGACACAATGATTGGCGCAAGTGGAACTATGGATTCCATTATCGATTTGAAAATGGAAGATTCACATGAAGAAGTGTTGCAACAGAAAAATTCACCATGGAGGTGGCTTGAAAAGAAGTGGATGGACTTCTTAACACAGTAAGAAATACTCCTTTTTACATATGCACATTTTGGTTGTATGCATGTATTTCTATTGAAAAGTTTGATGCAAGATTGCATATAAATGCGGTTCAGTTGAAGGAATTTATTTTTTGTTGCAAAATTTCACCATGGAGGTGTAAAAGATGAGTATTATACTCACTTATATTGCAGCAATGTCTTTTATTTCAGCTCTTATAGTCACCTACATGTTTTTGGGATTATGTACTTGTTGGTAGTTGAAAGGAAGAGTTGAAGGTGTACATGTGCATGGAAGTTGTATGTGTATATAGTGAACTGTAAATAGGTTCATTGTACATTGATACATGAAAATGTGTTTTTCAAGATGTATCATGTTGTTTATCGACTTGTGTCGATTGTATCGCACATGTTTGTCGACTTATGTCGATTGTGTTGCACACTTTTTACGTTGATTTTGTGTCAATTGTATAGCACATTTTATGATGAATTGTTGCTGATGTCACATGTTGCACGACTTATGTTTGAGCCACCTTGGATTATTGATCAACGCAAAAATGTTCAGATTCCTTCTATAAATTCCTTGCCAGAAATTTTCAAAGTGAGTGCAAGAAAGGCAGCTCTTGATAGGAGGATAAGCACATCGAGGAAGGGAAGTGTGAATTGCTTTCTAGTTGTGGTTAAAAGTCACTAGCCATGCAAGGCAAGTATTGGGAGGCCGATGAGAAGAGGGTGCAATACTCTCATGTTCTATACAGATTAGTTTCAGTAGTCCAAGAGAGCTTTTGGGGTCCAAAAGCTTCTCATTTGGGAGGTGTGATCAAAATTGGATCAAGGACCTAAGGATTAGCTCAAAATTCAGAGTTACAGGATTGGGTTGAAACCAAGATGGTTCTATAGGTCTCGAATTTTTTATTCCTGCATTGTAAAGGGTTTGAAAAACTTACACCACTTGAAGAATTTATTGCACTTTGAATGCCAAGTAGGTTCGACGGAGCATGGAGGGGCTAGCCCTCCTCCCACAGAACCTCATCATATGTCTACTGTGGGAGCTTAATGTTAAGAGTGCTTAAGGAGCCTAATCTCAGGTTTAATATTTAATTAAGCTTTAGTTAAATGGAGTTTAATGTGGCAGAGATTCTGGAGGCGCTCCCAAATTTAGGCGGACTTCCACTTTTAGTGGAGTTAACTGGGAGTTGCCCCACATTTAGTGGAGGAAATTGGGGAAAATTTTACTGGTCATAACTCTCTTAATATTGAAAAAAAATGGATGAAATTTTAGTCAATTTTGGGTCTCTTCGACCTCTTGAACACTTTGGAATAGGTTTTAGGTCGAATAGAGGTGATCTTCAGTGGATTTTTCTTCAAGGAAGATGAAGGAGCCATGAGGGCCACCATGAGACAAATTCAGTTTGAGGACTAGCCAGGGGAGCTAGAGTCCTTTTCCAGAGTTCCAATAGTCTAAATAGGATATTAAAATTTTATGAACCTGATGAAATGGTTTTTAGAGCTTGTAGAGAAAATTTGAAGGCCGAAAAGCTTCAGTAAAGTTCCAGGGGTCATTAGTGCCAGCTTTTGCCAGCAGCAGTGCAGGGCATAGAAAGAGTTGTTTGAGACCATATGCAGTGAAACAGTGGTCATTATTGGCTGAAAAAATCATTCTAAATATATTTACAGAGGTTTCAACAAGTGTTAAATACTTTTAGAGGTCAAAAACTCAACAGAGACATTTTCATTAACCCTAGTGTCAGGGGGGCGATAGGTGATTGAGGCAAAACTGGAGTAGTCAGAGGCTATTTTTGATGAACCAAAACTCTATCTTAACTATTTAATTCATTTTGGAACCAATGGAAGCAGTTTCAAAACATTTTGAGAACTTCTAGAGCTCTAAAATCTGATGTGAATTTCTGGGCAGCCTTGGGAAAACCGTGGAGGATAGCCTATTTGGGAATGCAGTGCTCAATTTGAGAAATTTATCAGTTGGTATTTGGTGGCTATTGGGGCCCTTGTTTTTAGTTTCGGATAGTACATGGCAAGACACAACCACGGTAGGCAGGGATCTGTCAAGGTTGCGAATGAAGGAAGAACGGGCGGCACGACTGTTGCAGGAGTAAGCACAGATGGTAGAAGAATGTGGTAGGGGACAGGAAATAGAACTCCTGATGAACATAGAGAAGTAGAAGAAAACCAAGTGAGAAGAAAGGAAGAACTCTTAGTTGCACTGGTAGTAGAACAAATAGGTAGCCGACTGAGCAGAGAGGGGGGTTGGCACAGGAGGAAGGAGCGAACAGAAGCTGTAGGAGAGCTCTATTCACATTGTTCCGTTCTCTATTTATTCGCATATCTATGATCTAGTCTGTTAGATAGGAATCCTTTGTAATCTATTCAGTTAAAGATCATTTTAAGGAGCATTGTAAGGGTTTGTTTCTGATAAGCAAATTATAATGTGAACAGAGATTGAAGTTCCCATTATATATTGTAATCCAGTTTGATTGATGTGAGAGTGTTTTAAAATTTTTATGGACTGTCTTTCTAAATTCATTTATGAAGAATATCATCCAGTTAGTGTTGTGTTTTCTTAAGTTATTATGTAATTCTGGTTCTTTTATATATCTATTTAATCCGCTATATCGACATCAATTTTCTCCCTACCCTAGTAAGGTTGCGGCATGCCTCGGGTGAGACTCTCTGTTGCTCGTAGCAGGGTGGAAATTCCGGTGTGGTGCTAGAATACAACGGAATCCTTGTTGGCCTCTAAGCTGAACCCGAGTCTTGCTTAAGAGACCTTTTTCCTCGCCAACAAATGGTTCCATTGTCAGGACCTAAAATTTCATTTGGGAGCTAGATCATGGTATCTCGAATCTTCAAAAGAGAAATATGAAGTTGGTGGGATAACCACTTAGATCAGTTTATCACTCAGCAAGCCGAGCTAAGACAAGAGAGGGAGAAAATGGTCAAACAAGAGGTTCTATTTTCTGAATCCGCTAGCGACATTTATGAGATATTTTGGGGAAAGTTCCCAGAAGAACTGTACAAATGGTTGCGAAGTCTCCAGACCAAAGTAACCAAAAGAAAGTCGCAGAAGGTTTACCATAAGTGGGTACATAGAGATCAAGTGGCCCTTCATTAGCTAAATACCAAGTTGACCCGAGCTGTAGATTATTGGGTGGAATCTACCTTGGACGGATACATAGTGCAGTTTGTAGTGGAGTGCTACTAGTCCTTTTCGAGAGCAGAGGATATATTCAGATCCGGGTTACGGGGGAAACTGCTGAAGGAAATTCCGTTGTGGATTAAAGCCTTAATGGTAGATGAAGGACTAATGGAATTCCAAAAATCTGAGATGTAAGTGTAAAACTCCGGTCCTAGGGGAAGGGAATCGTTGAAATGATGCTACAAGAATAGTGAAAAAAGGGGAGTAAAGTATGGATGTCGAGACCTCTAATAGGCTAAGGGAACGATGAGCACATCGTAGGGCATAGATTGCTGAGAGGTGGTGAGAAAGGGTAGTAAAGGAATTGAAGAGATAGGAAAGCAGTCGAAAGGACCAAGAAGAGGTGCCTCAGATGAAGAAGGAAGTGGAAAGTTGGGTGGGTCCCCAGGCTATAGAAGGGACCGCTAAAGAAGTTCAGAAGGTGTGTAGGAACCCTGCCTAGAAGGAGAAAGGAAAGAAGTCTGGCGGAGAAGATGCAGACGCGCGCTCTGAGGAGATGTTCGATGTGGAGTTTCATGCTACAATGGAGCACCTATTCCAAGAAAGGTCATCATTCATATCTCAAGGTACTCCTATTACCCAAAGTTCAAGTAGCTCTAGTCCAAACCTTCCCCTGGTGCTTTACCAACCACTAAGTGAAATTTTTGTTAAGTTACGTGAATTAAGTACGTTAAACAGTATTCAGTCTCCAAGAGTAATACATACTGGTAGTAGAATTTCTAGTGGTACTATATCACAACCAGGAATGAATAGCTTCATTCTAGTAACACCTACTCAAGTGAACCTGGCTGGATCACTTACCCGGTACCTAGAGTTCTATAGGAGGGGTAACGACGATGTCGAACAGCACTGGTATCTCTGTGAGGCCGTATGAAGGGCATGGCAGATACCAGATGTGGGGTAGTTGATAGAATTTCAAACCACCCTTAGGGAGAGAGCTCTACACTGGTTTATGAAGTGGTCTGAAATTCATCAGAATCCAGCAATAGCAGATGTGAAAAGGGACTTCATTAAGGAGTTCAAATTTCCCCAAACAGACCAGCAGGGTTTGTCAAAAATGTGGGAAATCAAGCAGCGAGAAGGAGAGACTGCTTGGGATTTGATGCAGATATTCAAGGACGTGAATGGAAAACTCATCTATCCAATTGATCCAAACCATCAGAGGGATTGGTTCATCAAAGCTTTACTACCCTTGATCAGAACTCCACTAACTCAACAGAGGATCGAAACATTTCAAGACGCACTGGAGAAAGCAATGAAGATAGAAGCTATGGCGGTTTACCCGCAAGAGTTTAAGGGAGGAACAATAGTACATGAACCTTATATAATGGGATTGCAACATCAAATAGTGAGCTTGACAGAGAAACTCAAGGAAATTTAACCAATGCGGCCAGCAAGACCAAATGTATGGTGCACACACTGTCTAATGGAAGGACATGTTGTAACTGAATTACCTTGGTTGCGGGGTCAGAATGGGGGGGAATTGGCCATAGGGGCATAGGGGGCTCCACCAATGGGAGGAGTGGTGCATACAAACACTGAGGGAATGTATCCACTGCACCAACAATACACGGGGTTCCCTGCGTGACAAAATCCAACCACTACTGAACATTGTGAGATATGCAAGAACATGGGTCATCCACCTCACCTATGCCTTATTTTTCAAAAGTATTCCACTATTCCAAATAACACATACTGTGAGTTCTATGCTTCAAAAACACATGACACAGAGCAATGTAGAGCCCTGGATGCATTGGCAGAGCAATTAGACCGGCCTTCATACTGGGTGAATGAGACCCCCCGAGGAAGAGGAGGAGGCATGAGAGGAGGTTGAGCAGGGGGTAGAGGTCCAGTAAGATGCTACAACTGTCACCAAGAAGGACACATGGTGAGGGAATGTCCATTTCCTAGAATACCCTGGTGTTCCCAGTGCTGGGTTAACATGCATGCAACCAAAGATTGTCCTGAACTCATTAAAAGATGGGAGGAAAGAACTAGACAAAGAGGAAAAATATAGTAAATGTAGAGCCCAGGATAACAGAGACTCATGCAATGTAGAACATGGCAATAGTAACACAAGGGGGCAAGAAAATGAGGGAGGGTGCACGTACAGTGGACCCGATAAAGTTGATCAAGCCAGCATCCCCAAAACTGTTGTTCAAACTGGAAAGACCGAAGCAATTTTTCCAAGAGGCAGTAGAGACGTTTGGCGGCCAATTCGGAGGAAACAAAGGTATTGAGTTACAACAACCACAGGAAAAAAACTAAATCCAAACCGATTCAAGTACTATCATTCAAGAATGGTTCCATCTATTCATGAGGATTGTTAACAATGCACCAATGTTAGAACAGCTAAAGCAGAACCTGAAAGGACTGGTGCAGAAGAACACAGGGTCAAGAGAATCAACTGATGCAACCTAGAAGTATGTAAAGAGAGTGAAAGGAAATAAAATAAGAATAGGAAAAGAGTTCTGAGTTGAGACCCAAATTGCTGGCTACCAAATTAAAGACACCATGCTCGATTTGGGATCCGATGTCAATATTTTACCAAGAAAAACCTGGGAAGCATTAGGGAATCCAAGGTTAACCTACTTTCCAATCCAAATTAGGATGGTGAACTAGTACTGCATTGTGCCCATAGGGATACTGGAGGAATTTGAGGTTGATATTAGCGGGAGTAAAAACATATACGGACTTTGAGGTCATCGAAATCATGGGAGATAAAGATCCTTATCCTACATTGTTGGGAATTGACTGGGCCTTTGAAAATTATGCAATAATAGATCTAAAGAAGGAAAAAATGATTTTTGAGGATGGAGAGATCAGAGTCACTTAGCCACTCGACCCATATCAAGGCCCAAGATACAAAGAAACTGTAGAAAACAGAGAAGATGTTTAGCTGAGGGGCCATCTTTATCGAATGACTGCAGCGAAAAGGGAGGATTATATCAACCCAATAGCAGGTAGCTCTGTAAGCTAGAGAAGTATCCAAAGCTCATAATTTGACTCAGAGTTAGCTTGGGATGATTTGTAGCAAGGAGGGTACAAGACCAATACAAGGAGATGCGCCAGCATCCAAAGAATCAATTGGATCGGGACTAAGGTAAGGGATTACCCAACTTTATCCAATATGAATGATGTAGATGTTTTTATAACAAAAATAGAAGATAGGCTATCGGAAGGACACAGGGTACCACTCATGGACACATCGTTATAGTCCAAATCGGCAAGATGGTGGAGTAACCACTGCAAATCACTATTGAAATGGGACAGAGTTGCGCAAGCATTGAAAGCGAGATTTAAGGAAGAGGAAGGATCTCGGGTAAAAGAGAAATAAAAAGGGGAAAAAAACCCCATAAACCATCTAAAGTGATGTGAGGATCAATGGAGAGCTACAGGATATCTAGAATAGCTATGCGTACACAAATTTATACACACTTTAGACTTGATTCCACAAGCTTGGTACCTAACAGAAGAAAAGAAAAGGGGAACCAGCACATGGTGGGAAGTTGCGGATAACTTCACACAATGATTTTTGTTCTAAGGAAAAAAAGAACTGGTCACACAAGCTTTGCAAGCTATAAATAAGGTACTATTCTTCCCAGAAATTATAAAGGAGGATGAGCAGTCGTTTCCAAACCTCGACGTCAGACAAAAGGTAGCATGCCAAAAGATAAACAATGAAATGGATGATGATAATCTAGAAGATCTTAGGCATTTTTATTTTGAAGAAACAGAAGGGGAGATGGAAATTAAAGAAGAGCCAATGATAGAAGGGATTCACTTGCTACCTTTAAAAACCAAGAAATTGAATATTGGAACAGAGGATAAGCTAAAACTAGCGACAATTGGAGATTATTGGGACGAACAGACAACTAGGGAAATAAATAGTTTGTTGCAGGAGTATGAGGACTTGTTCCCTTCATCGGAAGCAGATCTAAAGGGAATAAAAGGGGATATGGGGGAGATGCAGATAATATTTAAGCCCGATGCAAGGCTTGTGAAACATAGACCATATCGTTTGAATCTAAGAGTCAAGGAAAAATTTAAAGCAAAAATCGACAAAATGTTAAAAGCAGGATTAATATTCCCAGTAGAGGAAGCAGAATGGGTAAGTCCCATAGTGATACAGAACAAGAAGGAGAATTCTGAGATCTGAGTCTATGTCAATTACAGGAGCCTAAACAATGCCTATATCCATGACTCATTTCCCACTCCGTTTAGTGAAGAGGTCCTAAACAATGTTGCGGGAAATGAGGTGTATTCGTTCACTAATGGATTCTCAGGATACCATCAGGTAAGGATAGCAAAGGAGGATAATAAAAAGAAAAAATTCACCACCGAATGGCGCTCTTTCGCATATAATGTGATTCCATTTGGCTTGAAAAATGCACCAGCTGTTTTTTCTCGTATCGTGATAGCTGCTTTCCGGGAGTACATCCACAAGTTCTTAGAAGTCTACATGGATGACTGGATAGTATACAGCCTATTAAAAGACCATGCAACGTTATTAAAAATAATGTTTTATAGGTGTAGGCAACTTCAAATCTCGTTGAACCTAAAGAAGTGTATATTTACAGTACTGTTTGGAACAATATTAGGACACGTGGTATGTAACCTGGGAGTCTGCGTGGACCCAGCCAGGGTAGCAATGATAGTCAACATGGAGGCACCAGAAATGGTAAAAAAACTTAGATCAATGTTGGGCCACACCGGTTACTACCGGCGATTTATCCGCAACTACGCTAAGATAACGACCCGTTTAGAGAATTTGTTGCGAAAGTCTGAGCAGTTCCACTGGAAAGAGAATTGAAAAACAATCATGGATACCCTAAAGGAAAAACTCGCAAGTGCACCAATATTAGTTCACCCAAATTGGGACAAACAATTTCATGTGCACATCGATGCTTCTAACATTGCACTTGGAGCAGTCTTGGTGCAACCAGGAGAAACTTCAGTCGACCACCTGGTATATTTTGCAAGTAGGAAATTTTCCACAGCAGAATGAAACTACACCACAACAGAGTGGGAGGCATTAGTAATGGTGTATTCCCTTCAGAAGTTCCACCACTACTTGTTGGGAGGTACGTTTAAATTTTTGACAGACCACTCAGCTTTGAAATATTTGGTGAAAAAACCAGTCTTAGAAGGAAGAATTTGCAGATGGCTCCTACTCTTCCAGGAGTTTACATTTGAGGTGGTCGTAAAGCCTGGAAGATTGAATGTAGGACCTGATCACCTGTCTCGACTAGAGAATGCAGAAAATGGAGGATCTCTAGATGATCAGTTACTAGATGCTGATATTTTCATAGTAGAAGCCATCCCAGAATATTTAGATCAAATAGCAACCTATCTCATGACAGGACAGTGTCCACAAGAATATATATCAGTCCAAAAAAGACACCTGGTAGTTTGTGTTGTAGACTACCAACTCATGGTGGGACATCTATATAAGATGGGACTGGACCATATTCTTTGGAGATGTGTCATGGACCATGAGAGGGAAGCTGTACTATGGGAGTGCCACAGTGGGGTTGCAGGAGGACATGTGGGAGAAAAAGCCACAACAAGGAAGGTACAAGTAGGATTGTGGTGACCGACAGTACATATGGATAGCAAAGAATTTGTTAAGAAATGTGATATATGTCAGTGGATGGGATGGCCATCCCACAGAGATGAAATTCCACTTCATCCGATAAAATTACTACATCCATTTGAAAAATGGGCAGTTGATTTCATAGGACCAATTACACCAATTGCAATAAACTCGCAGGCAAGGTACATAATAATGACGAAAGACTACTTGACAAGGTGGGCAGAAGAAATTCCAGTAAAAAATTGCACAGCAGAGACTGTTTCTAGGTTTATCTTTGAAAACATAATCAGCCGATTTAGTTATCCAAAGAGCCTGACCAGTGACCTAGGTACACACTTCATCAATGACACCATTAAATCCCTGCTCGAAAGCTTCATGATACAGCATCATAAAAGAAGTCTATATCATCTGCATTCCAATGGTACGGTAGAATCATTCAACAAAATACTGGAGAAGGGCCTAAAAAAAATATGCAATGCGCAACGGGATGACTGGGATGAGCAGATACCAGCAACTTTATGGGCATACCGAACAATGGTAAAGTGACTGAATAACCAAACACCATTCGAGCTAATGTATGGGAGAGAAGCAATAGTCCCTGCAGAATTCATCATACCCAGCCTCCTAGTCTTAACGTCACTCCAACTATCAGAGGAAGACTCGCTAAAGGAACAACTACAAGGATTAAAAGGCTTTGAAGAAGAACGATTTTTGGCAGAGTTTCACCAAACGATGCAGAAGGATAGAAAAAAATCTTGGCATGAACGACACATAAAGTGAAAAAAATTTCAAGTTAGAGGAAAATTTCTACTCTATCACAGTAAGTACCAAAAGTTTCCAGGGAAATTGTAGATGCATTGTCTAGGGCCATTCTATGTCATAGAAATCATAGAGTTAGGCGCAGTTCGGTTGGCACAATTGGATAGCCAAGTTCTACAAGAATGGGTGAATGACGCATGCCTGAAGCCTTACCAAGAGTAAGTCACTCATTTCCAATTATAATAACTCTCGCAACTGGGAGGAGTCAGTAGGGTATAATAGTAATAATAAATCTCTCGCACCCGAGACAAGCATGGATAGGATTCCACTTTACCAAAACCAAAAATAATAATAAATAACTATAGTTGAGTTGCGAGGACCGCAACGCAACCAATTGTGGTCAGGGAAGGGTAGTGTCCAGCGTGTCATCCACGTTAGATATAAAAGTGTGTCAAACATCAACCCATCATCATTACATGTAGTACCAGTGTTAGTTCTTAGGATTACCAAGATTTGGAAATAATTTCCATAATTAGCATCACCCATACCGTAATAAATTTTCCATAATAAGGCATAACCACCAACCGTCGTGTCTGCCCAAATCCTGAAACCAAAATCAGCATTGTCAGAACCCACCTTAGCCAGTAACTATTCACACAATCATAGCCATGAATGAGGCTAGGGGGAATTGATTAGTTATGGGGTCTCATCAACCTCACCCGTGCCGGTTAATTACATAACCCACATGCAAAGAAGTGCGAGAATGTCAAAAAAATCCGAGATAGAACCAGAAACATCCAAGGGAGCAAGATGAGCAAAGCTAGAAGAGGAGCAGAGAAGGCACACAGAGGAAGGAATTCAGAGGAAAAGAGAAGGACTTGGTATATAGGTGTACTAGAAACGAGCTAAAATGACAAGAGCAGCACCAACAGTCGTAGAACAAGAGCTCGATAATAGAGTGAAAAATATGGAACCATTTGTAGGGAAATATGAAAGTGCCTCACTGATCAACAATGACCTCACAGACTCCTTTGAGTTTCCAACAACAAAGATACAAGTATATATGGATAATTATTCCACTGAAGTAGGACAACAAGCAACAAGAGTCCGACTAGAGTTTCAGGGCATTCAAAAGTCCACTATAATGAATTTAAGAGATCTCCCAGTGTTTGGTGTTACAGGCACTGCAATGGAGTGCACCAAGTTCTTGTTGAGCCGAATTCATAATGGTTCGCTATGGATATGGAAAGAAATCTCAATTCATGTGGAGGAAATCCATAGGCTAACAGGATTGTCAATGGAAGAGAGGGATGTTTGATCAGCCTTCTAGACTGTATCCAAAAGAGCGAAGAAGACCGGAGACAGTGACTAATACACTAAGTATGACACTAAGAGGGGGGGGGAAAGCAACCAAAATTGACTTGATCAACAAAAAAGAGGTCAAGTTCACTTGTTACCTAATTGCAAGCAAAACGATGAGGCACTATACAAAAGGAGAATGCACGTTGGATACGATTTCGGTTGCGGAGCATTGTTTCCAGGGGGCACAACTGAACTGGTGCTCATTTTTTATGAACAAGTTATTCGAAGCTTGCGAGGACAACTACAAGAGGGAAATCATATTCATCTATGGATATCTAATTATGGCACTAGAAATTTGGAAATGGACGTTTCCAGGCATTTGAGTTTCGGTGGAGATAGCAACAGGACACCCATTGGCAATGAAGTTCGTGCCTTGGAAGGTATCCTGGGATCCTAGCATGAAGGAGGTAAATGCATAAGCTTTCAGGGTATGGTACAACCAAATGGTTGATGTTGTGATGAGTCAACAAAGAATCCCAAGGAGTCTGCTAGATGGTTATAGCATGTAAATATGGTTTGGCGTTACCCACAAGCAAACCTTTATCAGGCCAACGTGCATACCAGAATCCACTTTCAAGATGAGGCCATTAAAGTTCCAAATTGATGAAAAAACCTTCCACACAGAAGTCTGATCATGGCCAGGAGTAGCGATGGAGGTTAGAAGCATAGTCTATACCTACATCTTCGACAGGATGCTGCCAAAACCACTGTCGGGAGAGACTTTAGAGCAAACGATGACTAGGATAGCATAGCTGTAGCTGTCTTCGATCATTGAGGAGTTAAACACAAAGGTACAGAATTTTAATAAAGTAGTTCAAGTGTTAATAAGTTATTCCACTGCATTTCCTACATTTTCAGAATTTTGGTCATCTCACTCCAAAACATCTTCTGCCACGGCCCCCCTAGTAGCACCAATACCCGACATTCTGTTTAGCCCACCGGCTTCAACAACTACAACGCTAGTCCGGAAGACTAAAGCTAGGAAAACCCCAGTAGTGGCACCAAAATAAAAAAGGGCTAAGATCGCAGCATCTAGTATAGTGGTTGATCTCACCGGGGATGATCAGCCGCGACCTCTGAGTATAGGAGTGCCGATCATGGAAGAACCTGTTGTCGAGCCCCAAATGACCAAGGGGCTACCACCCTTCAACCCCTTTGATTTATTAAATATTTGCATACCCCCACATCACATCCACCAATCATCAGGCCCTGCCTCATCCACCATTCAAACACCACCCATTACCACGCCTTCCACTTCATCGGCCACCGTAGCATACCCAATTGTCAGAGGAAAACCAAATGAGGATCCTGAGGTAGAAGTTAACTCGATTACACCAGAAGTACCCATGGTTCAGCAGGCTATGTTCACAAAGCTTTTTAAAATCAAATAGAGCAGTCTATGGAAGAAACATGTACTCAGCTCCCCGAGAAGAATCTACCCCAGCAAGTTACTCTAACATCCCAAGAAACGATGCCCGATATAAACATGGCCAACTGTAGTAACAAGTTGCCGCAACAAACACCACCTCAGTCACCGCAGGCACAATCAATGAAATCTATCGCGAGCGGACAACCACTTCAGGCACGATGGCCAGATCAAGGAAACTTGGATGTTGAGAGCGTAGAGATGTGGGGACCAACCCAACTCTACCAATTAATTCAGAGAGCAGCACAGCAAGCAGAAGGGCTTCACGTGGAGCTCCAGCGAAAATGCGAACAAAAGTAATTACAAATCAGCACGCTTACTGAACAACATGAATAACTGAAGACAGAAAACGGGAATTTACAAGAATAACTGGAGACAATAACAAGAATATTTCGGGACGTTTGGCCCACAGTAATGGCCAACAACAACCAAATACCAGAAGGGATACATGAAAATGATATAGTTGGGTGTGCGGTCCACATCAAGGTGGCATGTTCAAATCTCCATCAGGAAAACGAGGGACTCAAGGCAACATTGGCAGCTCGACCCGCATTTCCAGACCCAACAGTTGTATACAAAGAGAAAATATCAGAGAGGCAGAGCTAGGTGACAAAAATGCAGGAAGTTCTGAGTACTACAACTAAAGAAGCATATGACCTACTAAAGGGTCTACAAGATTGTTCGACCTCGCTCACACCGAAGTCCCAACTGGTTTCATTACAGCTACAACAGGTATCAAAGGAGATCTAGGAGGCCACAGACCTTACTGGACTCGACCAACTATACGCCCAAGTGGATGCTCTGGAGGTCCAGATACAGTAGATTGAAGAAAAATCCACGGCTACAAAACAAGCTCTCCAGGAACTAAGACAACCGATAAAAACCAGTGCCCAAACAATGCAACGACTGGTTTTCGAGGCCAACACGAAAATCCAGAATGTTTTTGGTAGCCTCCTAGATGGTGCAGGGGAAGAAGCAGTTGCACAAGTAATAGCGCAAACAATCATGCTCATGAAAGGATGGAATCAAGCCCTGACGACCTTTCAGGACCTCAAAGCAACAACTCTTACACAAGTCCCAGAATTGGGGCCCTTGTTTGGACAGTCGGGAGAAAGGGGACAATCAGGGTAGGACACAGGGCCGAGCGGACCGATGGAAATAGAGATAGTGAAGATTTATTAACTCAGGGCGAGTCAATGAGCTATGGTTGAGGCCTGTTGGGGCCCTTTTTTTGAAACCAGATAGTTTTAAGTTGAGGATAGTAGACAGGAAGCTGTCAAGGTTGCGAAGGAAGGAGGAACAGGTGGCACAGCTGTTGCAGGAGTAGGCACAGATGGTAGAAGAAAGTGGTAGAGGACAGGAAATATAACTCCCGATGAAAAGAGAGAAGTAGAAGACAACCAAGCAAGAAGAAAGGAAGAACTGTCAGTTGCACTGGCAGTAGAACAAATAGGCAGTCGATTGAGCAGAGAGGGGGGTTGGCACAGGAGGAAGGAGTGAATAGAAGCCGTAGGAGAGCTCTGTTCACGTTGTTCCGTTCTCGATTTCTCTGTATATCTGTTCTTCAGTCCATTAGAGAGGACTTCCTTGTAATCTGTTTAGTTAAAGATCATGATAAGTAGCATTGTAAGGGTCTGTTGCTGATAATAAAATTATAATATGAACAAAGATTGAAGTTCCCATTATATGTTGTAATCCGGTTTGATTTATTTGAGAGTATTTTAAATTTTTATGGACTGTCTTTCTAAATGCATTTCTGAAGAATATCATCCAGTTAGTGTTGCATTTTCTTAACTTCTGAGATAGTTCTAGTTCGTATATATATGTATTTAATCCGCTATATTGACATCAATCTGCTCCCTACCTTAGGAAGGTCGTGGCACGCCTCGGGTGAGACTCTTTGTTCCTCAAAATAGGGTGGAAATGTTGGCGTGGTGCTAGACTACAATGGAATCCTTGTTGGCCTCTAAGCCGAACCCGGGTCTTACTTAAGAGACCTTTTTCCTTGCCAACAATGGTTGATGTGTATTGGATACAACAATAGTGGTTTCAGTGACAAAAATAGAATTATAAGTGAGTTTGTGCCATTTAGAAGCTCAGAGTAGCTTAGTGCACCGATAGAAGGAATCGAGACAAGAAGAGCCTAAAGCTGTTTGCAGAATTTGGACAGCCATTAGCTGGATTTAAATGGTATTTTCAGTCCTTTGGATCAATGTTTTATTCATTGGAATTAAGTATTTACTTTGTAAAAAAATTATCATAATCCCAAAGAGCTGAGTCATGATGACAAAGCTCAAAGGAGACGCAGCCCACGAGATTTTGGGTGAACTCATAGATTAAAATTGATTTTGTGTTCGAATCATTATTTTTTGCATTATGTTGCTGTCATATATGTTAAATTACATCAAGAAAAAATGAGGTTAAGACACATAAACAGTAAAAATTCATACACCACTTTCAAGTAAATAATTCTGAAAATTTGTCAACCACAAGCTAGATCATTTTAATTAAAACTAAGTGGTAGGTTCTTGAAATACATACAGGTTATCCAGACCATTTTCAGATCATTTTGGTATCAGAGCACTTGGTTTCTTGATTAACATAGCAGTTGCCTGCTTGTATAGCTTGAAAGGTGTTTAAACAGTGTAAAAGATTGATTGTTTTACTATTTGCAAACTGATTGTTGTTTGAGTTTGCTTGAGATTTTAGGATAAATACTGATTAGCTAAGTCCCCGAGAGGACAAAAAAATGAATAAAAGGCATTAAGGCATATTCCTTAACCAAAGGGACCTCAAGGTCACTTTTGGAACAAACCCTCTTGACGATTGTTTGTTAAGAAACTCTTGGAGTTTGTTGTTTGGCTGCTTGAATAAGAGTTTGTCTTTACAACCATTTCGTTAAAAAAGCTTTGTAATTTGTTTTTAAAAGCTTTGAGAAATTTTTTGGAGTTAATTTGTTCATTGACATCATAATGACAACTTCTACGAGTGAAGTTTCTTCTTTCACAAGATTCTTCGATGATGATATGAAGCATGACTTTATTATATTGAAGGATATGGTACAATTTTTGTCTGAGGACAAAAGAGAAAGTACTGAACTTCGTGAACAATTGTTTGCCATGAAGGAAGAGAAGGAAGAGATTCTTAAAAAATGCATGATATGGAGATATAGCTCCATCAAGCCCAAGAGGCTTTGACCAAGAAAATGCTTGAGGAAGAGGTAATCCATTCTAACTTGTCTTCAGTTTCCTCATTAAAAAGATGTGCTAGTTCTTTCAAAAAACATACAAGGGGAATAGGGTCCAAATTAATGATTAAAATGGGCTATGAAGGAAAAGGTTTAGGCATGCATGCACAAGGCATGGTTGATCCCATTTCGGTTGAGCAACGACCCAATAATTTTGGTCTTGGTTATGCGCAATTTAATGGTAAAGACTCCAAAGCCATGAAGGGATGTGAGGCTATTTCAAAGAGAACTTTTATTTGAAGTTCTAAGATGAAAATATGTCAGATTTGTTTCAAAGATTATTTCCATTGCTTTAAGCCTTTGTTGCAGCAAGAAGATGGTAGACATGGAGCTTATGGCGAGCATGCAAGTTCATACAGTTTTCAAGACAAGAACGATGATGTTAGTCTGCAAATGAAAGTTGTAGCCTCTACTAGTTCATCTTCTCATGAAGACAAAAAGGATGAAAATTCAGAGTAGCACAAGAGCTATAAATATTCTCATGATAAATTTGATTGTGTTTCTGCAAGGCATGATAATTTTGCATGCTTAAATGGAATAAAGTTTTGTTGTACATATTGTGGTGGATCTAACCATGTTGTTTCGAGATGCTGGATGAGGAATAAAGCATAGAGGAAGCAGATGAGGCAAGGACAACTTTTAAAGAAGGTGCATAAGTTTTTCACATATTGCCAAAAGAAGGGACATGATGTCTCCCATTGTTGGACTTTGCATCCAACTAGTCGTCCAAAGCACATACAACAAGAGGACAAAAAGATTGGCGCAAGTGGAACTATGGATTCCATTATCGATGTGAAAATGGAAGATTCACATGAAGAAGTGTTGGAGGAGAAAAAGTCGCCATGGAGGTGGCTTGGAAAGAAGTGGATGGACTTCTTAACATAGTGAGAAATACTCCTTTGTACATATGCACATTTTGGTTGTATGCATGTATTTTTGTTGAAAAGTTTGATGCAAGATTGCATATAAATGCGGTTAAGTTGAAGGAATTTCTTCGTTGTTGCAAAATTTCTTCATGGAGGTGTAAAAGATGAGTATGATACTCACTTATATTGCAGCAATATCTTTTAGTTCAGCTCTTACAGTCACCCACATGTTTTTGGGATTATGTACTTGTTGGTACTTGAAAGGAAGAGTTGAAGGTGTAAATGTGCATGGAAGTTGTATGTGTAAATAGTGAACTATAAATTGGTTCATTCTACATTGATACATGCAAATGTGTTTGTCAAAATGTATCATGTTGTTTATCAACTTGTGTCGATTGTGTCACACATTTTTGTCGACTTATGTCGATTGTGTTGCACACTTTTTACATTGATTTTGTGTCAATTTTATAGCACATTTTATGATGACTTGTTGTTGATGTCACATGTTTCATGGCTTATGTTTGAGCCACCTTGGATCATTGATCAAGGCAGTGATGTTCATATTCCTTCTGCAAATTTCCCGCCAAAAATTTTCTGAGTGCAAGAAAGGCAGCTCTTGACAGGAGGATAAGCGCATCGAGGAAGGGAAGTGTGAATTGATTTCTAGTTGTGGTTAAAAGTCACTAGCCATGCAAGGAAAGTATTGGGAGGTAGAAGAGAAGAGGGTGCAGTACTCTAATTTTATATATAGATCAATTTCAGTAGTCCAAGAGAGCTTTTGGGGTCCAAAAGCTTCTCATTTGCGAGTGTGATCTAACCTGGATCAAGGACCTAAGGATTTGCTCAAAATTAGAAGTTACAGGATTGGGTTGAAACCAATATGGTTGCATAGGTCTCATCTTCCTAATTTAGGCACTGCAAACGGTTCGAAAAATGGACACCATATGAAGAATTTATTGCACTTTGAATGCCGAGTGGGTCCGGCGGAGCATGGAGGGACCATCCCTCCTCCCATGGAACCTCATCATATGACTAGTGTGGGAGCTTAATGTTAGGAGCGCGTAAGGAGCCTAATCTCAATTTTAATATTTAATTAAGATTTAGTTAATTTTATTTTAATATGGTAGATATTCTAGAGGTGCTCCCAAATTTAGGCGGACTTCCACTTTTAGTGGAGTTAACTGGCAGTTGCCCCACATTTAGTGGAGGAAATTGGGGAAAATTGTGTTTGGTCGTAAATATTTCAATATTGAACAAAATTGGATGAAATTTTAGTCAAATTTGTGTCTCTTCAAGCTCCTGAACACTTTGGAATAGTTTTCACGTCAAATGGAGATTATCTTCAGTGGCTCTTGCTTCAGGGAAGATGAAGGAGCCATGAGGAACAACATGATATAAAAGTAGTTTAAGGACTAGCCAGGGGAGCTAGAGTATTTTTCCAGAGTTCCAATAGTATAAATTGGATATTTTAGATGTTATGAATCTAATGAAATGGTTTGTAGAGCATGTAGAGAATTTTTGAAGGCCGAAAATCCTCAATAAAGTTCTAGGGGTCATTAGTGCCAGCTTTTTCCAGTAGCAGTGCAGGGCTTAGAAAGAGTTGTTTGAGACCATTTGTAGTGAAACAATGGTCATTATTGGCTCAAAAAATCATTCTAAATCTATTTACAGAGGTTTTAGCAAGTGTTAAAGATATTTAGAGGTCGAAAACTCAGCAAAGACATTTTCATTAACCCTAGTGCCAAGGGGTGCCGATAGGTGACTGAGGCGAAACCGGAGCAGTCAGAGGCTAGTTTTGATGAACCAAAACTCTATATTGACTGTTTAAGTATTTTGGAACCAATGGAAGTGGTGTCACAACATTTTGAGAACTTCTAGAGCTCGAAAAGCTGATGTGAAGTTTTGGGCAGCCCTTGGCAAACCGTGGAGGATAGCCTATTTGGGGAATGCAGTGCTCAATTTGAGCAATTTATCAGTTGGTATTTGGTGGCTAATGTGTATTGGATATATAAGTAGTGGTTTCAGTGACATAAATATAATTCTGAGGGATTTTGTGCCATTTATAAGCTTAGAGTAGCTTAGTGCACTGACAGAAGGAATCATGTCAAGAAGATCCTAAAGCTGTTTGTAGAATTTTGATAGCCATTAGAGGGATTTAAATGGTATTTTAAGTCCTTTGGATCATTTTTATATTCATTTGAATTAATTATTTACTTTGTAAAAAACTTACCATAATCCCAAAGAGATGATTCATGATGACAAAGCTCAAAGGAGACGTAGCCCATGAGATTTCAGGTGAATTCCTAGATTAAAATTGCTGTTGTGTTTGAATGATTATTTTCTATATTATGTTGCTATCATATATGTTAAATTAAAGCAACAACAAATGAAGTTAAGACACATAAACAGTAAAAATTCATACACCACTTTCAAGTAAATAATTTTGCAAAATTATCAAGCACATGCTAGATCATTTTAATTAAAACTGAGTGGTAGGTTCTTGAAATACATACAAGTTATCCAGACCATTTTTATATCATTTAATCCAAATTTGTAGCCACCAAGTTCCTTTGAATTAAAAATTGCAGATGAAGCCATGGAAATTGATGATAACAAGAAATTTTGTGCACTTCTTTCTCAAGAAGATTTGTTGCCAAGGAGTGCTCCTCCTCATCAACATGGTGGCTTTCACACAGAAATCAACCCACTCTATCAGAAACCATCAGGTTTGCTAGAGGATAACATCAAAATCTATGACGAGTCTACCAATTCAGATGATCATGACGAAGAGGAAAAGTTTCTCTCCCAAAAAAGTACCAAGTTCAGCCAAGTGGAGAAATAAGCAGTCTTGGATCAAGCTTATCTCCCGAATCTTCACATTCAGGTATTGTTTCAATATCCCTTTGCTGATTTGTTAGAGACATTTGAAGAGGGAGTAAAACAAGTCAAGAGCAGTTCGATGTAGAATTTCAAGAACATTTTAGGCACTACTGTTCAAACACAAGTAAGGTGGGAGTGGCATTTTAATTTTTTCAGCACCCTCAAAGAGTTGAACCAAGATCCCTCATGGAATCATTTTCTTGATTGGTTGTATTGGAAAAGAGAGTTCATCAGCTGAATGTATATCATGTAAAAATTATATTAGGATAGATAGGCATGCAAATAATCTCAGCCTTTGAGCATATTTTAGCTATAGATTTTTTTGAAAATGAAAACAAAAAAAATAGAGAAAAGGTGAAAAAAGAGGGCATATTTGAAAAGAGGTACAACCCCATACCCAAAAAAATAGTAATGCTGAAAGTATGCAAGCCTAAATACCACTACTTTTTCCAAAAAATTCTTGTTCAGTCATCTAGCCTAATCATGTCTGAACATATTTTAAATTTATTTATGATAGGTTAGTGAAAGAGAAATTTTCAAAGCATCTAAACTTGACTTGTCAATAGGAATAGATTAGGAATGAAATATATTGGTTCCACATGCTCAAAACTGAACCAAAGAGAAAGATGGGGATGCATACCAAATGATAAATTGCAGCCCTTGTTTTTCTAGTTTTGTTTGTACAAAAATAATGTTTGTGTGCAGCTTGTCCTAATGCCACAACTCATGGTAAGTCAGATTTCCTAATCCTGATTTAAACCATGTTTTCAATTTCATGTCAATAGCTTAGAGAATAAAGTTTGTCAAACAGCTTAATCTTGACAAATGATTGGACTAGGTAGAGAATAAGAGATTTCATTAGCCTAATTTGAACTCTTGGAAGTAATAAGGGTAGAAATGGATAGTCTTTTATGCTTGAAAAATAAAATGATGTCAAGGGTTTGCCAGTCCAAGTGCACCCAAGTGAAGAAAAAATGTTAGGCCAAGTAAGATGGGTAGGTAGGAAAGAGGTTGAAGCAAACATGTCTTTTCAGATTGTGAGATCATAGCTTCAAAAGAACATCAGCAAAGGAAAAAGAAGAAACAATCTGCCCAATGGATGAGGCACTGGTCTCCATAAACCCAGAGATCGGAAGTTTTGGAAACCTCCTAAAAAGGAGTTGCCCTCCCCAAGTGGAGCCACTGTTATTCATTAGTAATTTTTTCTATTTTGTAGATGACTAAATGCTTATCCTAGATTTCTAAAAAAAAAAATCACGAATATTGTGAGTTTTAGAAATCTCCCTGCCTTCATTATCCTTGGGACAAATTTTCACTATCTCCCTACTCTATCATGTCATATTCAGCCTATCACTCACGGAAGATCCCTCATGGACTCATGCCTCTCATCTCTGTCCCATTTTCACACCCATAATCTCATTAGTCTATTTTTCCCTTGCCTATGACTCCATTATCCAATTAGGGTTTTTTAGGGAATTTTTTCTTGGTTTCATGACTTCCATGGTTAAAAAATCAACAAGTCTTGTATCTTGATGCTATCACACTTCCTCCTATCCTTAATATACCTTCATAAACACTTCCCATCACTCCTATCCCTCAAAATCATTAGTTTTCTACAAAACCTAGCCTATTGCTACAATTTGACACTTTTCAAGACTAGGCTTGTGTTTTTCCCTTTTGGACCCTTTCCCCTCACTCAATTATTTAAATTCCACATTCCCCTACTCTCTAACATCTATCCCTATTCCCCAAAATTTCACCAATAATTTAGACAACCCTTAACCCCTTCATTCCCCTCCCTCTACAAGGCAGTCCTAAATCCCCTACACCAAACCCTAATTTCCTCTTCTAACTAAGCTAGGGTTTGCTATGAAAAGGAGGCATAAGATCAAAGGATCCATTTGATAGATCATGTCAGCAAGAATAATTCCATACCAACTCATAAACATCAAGCCTCCATCATTTTCCAAGAATTCATTCCAAGAGACAAGCCATGTGTCACACCTAGGGCCAGTTTTGCTTCAAACTATGTTTCTGACCGAACAAATGTGAATTTGAAAAATGTGAGAGAGTTTTTTTTCCATAATAGGCCCAAGAATAAAAATATCCTTCCATTTTTACACAAGTATCATGGTTTGGGAGAAATATCAAAAGTACAGGTGTCCCAGGAGAATTTCTGCACTGCTGGAGTGCCCTTGGGAAAATCCAGTTTTCTCACAACTGGAGTGTCCAAATGACTTTCTTGATGATTCAAATGGCAACTAGAATTGCAACAATTTCCAATGAGCTATCATGAGCACAATTTTGAGTTAAGGAAGGCCTCCAAAAGTTGTCTGCACCAGCACTTTTCATTTCTGCACCATCACTTAGCACTTTTTTTGCCCAGTCTTTGGAAACTCAACTTTTGACAAGGAAAATAAACTCCAATCAGGGAAAAAATGGTATATTTTGAAATCAGATAGGTTTTTTTCCAACAAGCTATCCTAGGCCTAAATCATACTTCGGGAACGTCATCGCAACTTGTCTGCAAGTTGACCATTTTTTGGTCTTGCACAAATAAGTGGTGTTGCGCTAATCCATGGGCACGATTGCTTGACGCTGAGCTAATAAACGGGAAGGATTTCCTAGCGTTGTTCTGATCCATGGACAAGACTGAATAGCACTGCACTAATGCAGAGGCTCTTCAAACAAGGAAATTTTTTTCCCAAAGGCTAAAGATCATCCTCCAAATTAACTCCAAAGCCTGCAGAAGAGTAAAACGTTGGTAGGTGCCCTATTTATTTTCCTCCTCAAGTACTTTTAAGTCATTTGGTGGCTAAGGAATGATTAAACCCTAGGTGTGCAACCCTAGGTCTTAAAGGCAAGGTAAACCTCTATTTTCAGTCTCCATGAACAAATTAGTTGTCATTTGAGGGAGAGTGAATTAGGGTTGTCACAAATCATCTCAAAATAAGCCCTCTTTCAAATTCAAACACTCAATCACATACGTTGCCTCATATCACTCATTTTCGAAGCTTCCCACCATAATTTCCATTTCACTCCTCCTGCAAATTTTCCCACCATCATCCCTAAATCACCATGTCAGGAGCAGAAGATAGTCAGTAGTGAAAGAGGGCAAATGCCTATGAGGCCAAAACACAAAGGAGGGAAAGTGAAGAAGAGACAGAGACAGATAATGAAGAAAAGGGCAGTGGGCTTGACAAGGATGAAGTTTAAAAAGGTGAGGAAAATGTAGAAACAAAAGGCAGCATGAATAAAAATGAAGCAAGTGACAAAAATGAAGACCACAGCCATGATAAAGACATCAACAAGACTACCATCACACCTTTTTTCATTGGCATATCAAAGAGGCCCTCATTGGAATCCAAACCCTAAAGGTAGAAAAAGGTCATGAAAACATTGGAATTTTGGCTGAGGCTTCTCAATAGGTCTCCCAAACTCCTTGAAGAATATCTCCACCAATTTTGAGCAAATTTGGAAATTTTTTTGTCTTTTGTGATTTTAAAGGCTCATTACCACAACGCCACTGCCGCTCTGCTAATGCATGGAGCATCCTTAGGAAGAAAAATCAAAATTTTTTGGTTTCTCATCACTATTACACTTTTCTCACCAAGTTTCAAATGATTTGGAGCAGGTTTGACCCCTCAAAAGGTCAAAAAGCCCCTCTTTTTTCACCATTCTGCCACTATTTCAGGCCTGGTGCTGCGCTAATAAGCAATGTTGGAATTTTGACGTTTTGGGTAGGTTACAAGTGCTAGATAAGAAACCCAAGGGTATTTTTTTAAATTGTACTCATATGGCTTTCCAACGAGCCATCACGGAGCAAAATTCGACATCGGGAAGGGGTCCAAAACTTGGTTGCAAAAGTACCCATTTTTGGCCTTGCGAAAATGGATTGTGTAGTGCAATGTTGGTATTTTGGCATTTTGGACAGGCTACAGGAGCTGGATCAGGAAAATATAAGTATTTTTGGAAATTATACTCATCAAGCTTTCGAACGAGCCATCATGGAGTAAAATCCAACATCTAGAAGTGGTCCAAAACGTGGCTACAACAGAGCCTATTTTCTATTGTAGGTGGCGTTGCGCTAATAGCAGTCTTGGGAAATTAACCTTTTGAATAGGTTACAGGGACCCAATAAGAAAACCAAAGGCGTATCTAGAAATAGGACTAAAAAATATTTCCAACGAGCCATCACGGAGAAAACTCCGACATCAGGAAGAGGTCCAAAACTTGGTTGCAAAAGCACCTATTTTCTGCATGTGGTGGCGCTGCGCAAATGGACTGTGTAGTGTGTTTTTGGCCAAAAGTCAAGAAAACACACTCATTTATTGTAAAATCATATTTTAGTCTTTTTAAGGAAAATCACTCCAGAATTAGGTGCTATAATTTATTTTCGCATTTATTTCATGAGATATTTTGTGCCTTGGGCCTTGCATGGTCTCCTAGGCATAAATGGCATTTATGAGTGATTTTGACATTTTCTAACCCTATCTAGGGTTTTTTCCCTTCTTTGCTGAGTTAAATAGAGCATGAGGGCTTCATTTTAAAGGTTGGAATTTGATGAGCTTTGAGAGAAATACATGGTTTTTATGAGCTTGGAGAAGAAATTGGCGTTGTGGAGTTTCTGAACAGCTTGCTTGGATTGATGATGGAGAAGCTTGTTTGCAGGATCCCTGAGCTTGGTTTAATGGTGATGTGCCTCTAATTTTTTCATGTTTTCTTGTTTATAATTATGTTTCATCCTTCTATATGCAGTAGAACAGAAACATATGTTTAATAAGTGCTCTTTGAAGCACCTTAGTCCTCTTGCCTTTTATTGCCTTGATGTGTTCCTCTGATGGGTGTGTTTAAGGAATTATTAGCTGCTCCTTAAGCCTCCTTATGCTTGTTTGTTTCATCTATGGATTAATATGATAGTTTACAAATATGATTCATGGTAAGCCTTGCTTATTTGATGCTATCTAAAATCTGTCATAAAACCTCTCTTTGAAGTATTACTTGTTAGGTTAAGCCAAGGATGTCTTATTCTGATCTTGCTCTTTGTCCATGCCTATCAATTTTCCTCAGAGTTCTTTGTACCTTGATCAATAATTTCTAGGAGTTCCCTCTTTGATTGATTAAAGTTATTGTGTCATCTTATATGCTTTCCAATTCTAAAGGTGAAAGTACTAAAGTTAGATAAGATTTCTTTCTTTCTTTGTTTCATTGAAATGTTTACCTTGGATATTTATTTGTTTAAGTATTGTCATTGAGTAAATGGTTTGCCCTATCTCATAATTAGTATCTTTTTCTTATCATATTTGAGACCTTCTTGTTTATGGGTATATGAAAAAGGATACTTCACTGCCCTTTTCCCTACCTTGTTTTTCCCCAACTTAATGTCCATTTCACTTCACTCATGACCTTAAGGATATATTGACCACACTATATTGGCCCGGTAATGCACTCTGATTCATTATTGAGATACCCATGAATTTCATTGAATCCATAGCCCAATGATTTGAATACCTCTCACTCCACCTATTCTACATGTTCATATTACCCAACCAAAACAATCAACAAACCCTACACTTAACAACTAGCCTAAAATCAACCATATAACACAAACAAGAACACATCCTTTGCATATAATAGAGAGAGCCCTCTCTGAGTCTAGGAAGGCTAGGTCTTAGGACTCCAAATACTGGTTTCATGTCACCCTGTGCATTTGGTCTACCAATCTGCCAAATCACAGGACCCTAACATCAACAACAACTCACTAGTATAGAAAGTATGCACTCTATGAACTCTCTCCAGCTTAGAAACTATACAAATAATTCTCTATTCATGTTGGTATATACCCTTCAACCTGAAACTTGAGCTCAATATATAGGGAGATTGAAGTAGTTTCAGATCCATTAAGAGATAGATGGATTCCTCTTATGAAGGGATTTGAGTTCCTTGGACCAAGGGATAAGCTCCATGAGTGGAGGGATAAAGCTCAAACTGGCATGACTCTAGAGGCTTCCAGTTGGGAGAATATTTGACCAACTAGGCTTCTAGAAGTTACTTTTTATTTTTACTTTATTTTCACGGGGGTGTGCAGGTTTTAGTGGAAAAAAGAGCAGCGATCGCCACAACTAATGGAAGAAGCATCAGTGCATGCACAGGAAAAGGCTAGAAAAAATGCGCAAGCAATATTTTAAGGGTTTTGCAGAGATTTTCTCCAATTTCCAAGACTTGATTCAGAAACATGAGTGTTTTTTTACCTCTAAGGGAACATGATATGGATGGTGATAGAACCATATGAACAATCAAATTTCATGGTGACAAAATGATGTGTAAAAAATTGACATAGACTTTTAGTTTTCTTTTCTGAATTCTGTACGGGACATGACTGAAGAAAACTAGTGTATGTACATGATTGTTATTAAGAAAAGTAGTGTATACCCTGAAAACTTATAATTTAGATAAATCTTAAATTACTTAACTTAAACCAATGCATCATTGATTCATCAGAAATCAATAAGTAGTAAAAATGTGCAATAAGAACAGAGTAAACCATCACACATAAGCAACACACATGAACACCAGGATTTAAGGTGGAAACCCAATGTGGGAGAAAACCACTGTTGTCATCATCTTTTTCTTCAATATTTATTATATAGAAGATTTCTTACAATCTTGTACTAGCACAGACTCATACCAAGACATAGGCACCCACCTACATAAGGCTACAAACTTCACTCGTTCTCTAGCTCAAACTAGAAGGAAGCTCCAACCCCCTGAACTCGTTTACCAACACCCACTGGAAGGGAGCTATGACCCCCTGATCTTGTTTACCAGCACCCATTGGAAGGGAGATATGACCCCTTGATCTTGTTTACTAGAACCCACTAGAAGGAAGCTACGACCACCTCACTAAAGGCTCCAACGCTCAAACCATTTGATCCGAATGGAAAGTGGTCTACACCCATGGTATTCATCCACCCATAGTATTTATCCTCCCATGGTATTGTAAGTGACATCTATCCGTGGTATTAATTCACCCATGGTATTCATCCACATATGTAATTTACCCATGGTATTTTAAATGACACCCACCCATGGTATTCATCATCCATGGTATTTATTCACTCATGGTATTGTAAGTGACATATGCCCATGGTATTCATTCACCCATGGTATTTACCCACCCATGGAATTCACCTATGGTATTTGGAATTCACCTATACCATTTTTTAGTTACAATACCATAGGTAAATTCCATGGGTGGGTAAATACCATGGGTGAATGAATACCATGTGCATATGTCACTTACATTACCATGGGTGATGAATACCATGGGTGGATGCCATTTACAATACCATGGGAAAATTCCATGTGTGGATGAATACCATGGGTGGCTACATACCATGGGTGAATTGATACCATGGATAGATGTCACTTACAATACCATGTGAAGATAAATACTATGGGTGGATGAATACCATGGGTGTAGGAAACTTTCCATTTGGAGCACCATCTGTGGATCCCGTTTCATAAACTTTCACACTGGATCCACCTTCTTCGAAACATCACAACTTGTACAAAACTTTCATCAAATTTTCATATTGAACCCACTATACTTATTTAAGCCCAATACCATTAATCAAAACTAAAACATTTCTCTGTACCAAATCATTCAACCAATCACTGAATCACCTATAAACCAAACAATTCCTGATCTTTAATCATAATCGACTAGCAGCACTATCAGTACTCAAACAACCGAGAACTATATGAAGACTTCATTGACAGACAACATAAACACTAAAAAAAAGATCAGACATATTCTTTAGCAAAAACCCTATTTTCCATCATGATTTCTATAAAACATTTCCATGTGTATACACGCATATCCAGAACCAAACACATGTACATATATCAACATACTTCAGAATACATACGCTACCTTGCAGAATAGATACCATGTGTGTACACAGTTTTCCTATGTCAAACTCGCATACAGATCTGTAACTAATTCATGACTATGCAATACTTCAAAACTTCATACATACTCATATCGTAATATTCACTATAACAAACATGCACCAAACCACACATTTAAACAACCCATAAAAGGAGCATGCAATACATAGTCATTTCAAGTCTAATTATCCCGATCCACCATTGTATTCACAGGTGCATAACTATTTCAGATAAACCAATCAACTATATCCCATACTATGCAAATATACTTCACATTGAAGTATTCATTAATCACCCTCAATCATGCACACTTTAACACTTTGATCTTCACCTCCTTATATAGCTTGAGCCTTAGCCAAAACCATGAAACAAAACCACACTAGTGCCAATGGTATTCATTGATAGGATCAAATATCCATTGAAATGCTCATTACTATGGGCTAATACCATGGTGAGGAACCTTGGTATTTAGTAAACCATATTCCGCCAAATTTACACGCCTTTTATTCTTCATACCCACATGTGTACGTGACTTTGCTTCACCAAACCTGTACATACATTATTTCGATTTATCAAACCTACGTACATACACGACTTGGCTTCATTGAACCTATGTATATGTGACTTCTCTTCATCAAACTTGCATATGTAGATGGCTTTGCTTCACTAAAACTGTGTATATATCCTGAAACTTTACCTTCATAATTCCTTTGTTACTAACTGGTATTTCTTTATCTGCCACATCTGAACTAGATTGTGGATACATCATGTTTACATATTCATCAAGTAGGTTTCTATCAAAAGACAACTCATCGAGTAGGTTTTCTTTAAGGACAACACATTATATGATAATGCCAACAATATTCCCCTTTGGACTTGATGGCAACCACGTTGATGTTTGGTCATCGTAATCTTTAGATACCTGTAAGACACATCAATATAAGCATAATTAAAACACCAAGTTACTCTCCCCCTTTAACATCAAGGTAAAAGGACAAACCAATGGTGAAACAAGGTTTCTCATTCCTTGTAGATACAATAGCACTATAGATATTATCTGCACTATACTGACCATGCTCCCCCTAAGCATATGATGAATCTTTTGAAAACATTTCAATGAAGTACGTGAATCTATGACTCAAGTGAATATGATTTTTCCTATCACCAAGGACTCAAACTTACATCAAACACCCAACTAAATGGGGTTACATATTTGACTCCATCATAACATCAACTTCCTTGACATGGGATTACATACAAAAATGACTTGACCTTCAAAAGTCCAAACATTAATAAGTATTACAAGAAAGACATTATGGGTCTTTACATAACCTTCACATCAAATGAAAAATATGAATTTTATAACCAAGACAAAAATTCCTCAATAGTTAGAGATCAAAACCATGATAATCATTCGCAGCCATCATATACCGAACAAGATCTTCTTCATAAGTATATGTAAGCAATGACATGAGTGAAAAAATGCATACTTTCAATGAAGCATCAACATCATAAGATCTTTCCGAAGATATTATCCATAAACTCATCCTCTTGACCTCATCAAGGTCAATTTATTCAATCCATATACATCCAAGTAACATGTATCTGATCTAGACATAACATCATCAAATAATATAACATAGTAAAGTATCATCAATGACATCAACATCATCATCATCAAGTGATCATATATGCATAAAAAATCAAACACAAGAGCATCTTCAGCAGCATCTTAAGAAAACATAATGCCAACAATGCATTATAACCTTCATGGCTAATGCTCCCCCTGAACCTCTGTTGTTTGTTCACTCTCAATTCTGATGACATCAAATTATTCATCAAAGAATCAGATGATCATCAATGTCAAAATAATACTCAATACCACATCGACAGACTGTAACCATCAACATCAGACCAACAAAATCAGATCATAACTATCAGAAGGATATCGTAGACTTATTCTTGAGTCTGTGCAACTGATTTTCTATCATAGAAAAACATACACAACTTTTTGTAAAGGAAATCACGTATATATGCAACTCTAGTTCATGAAACCCATGTATAGAAAGTGAAATAATGAAAAATTTACATATTAATTTCCCCTTGAACTTGTACAGTCTATACATGCCTTTTGTTGACACATCAGATGCACTGTCAGAAATATAAACAACCAACCATCATATATTGTTGTCACTATTAAAAATATTCTTTCAAGAATTATGGGCTACAATGAGAACTGTCTTTTTTTCAGTCTGAGTCTGAATCCTCATCATATCTGTAAGAGTTCAGATATTTAAACACATATAATTTATTAATGTTTCTATATCCCCTTTCTATGAAATTTCCTATTTCTTCTTCCATGACGTTGCATTTGGTTGATGTGAACAATTACATTTCCTTTATATTCCATTTAACCTACAATCAATAAATTTTTTTTTAGGCCTTGAACTAATAAAGTGTCACATGCATTTCTATTTTTGTTAATTATGGCTCTACCTTTGCCCAAAACTTTTGTTGGAGCATCATTTGAAAGATTAACCTTACCATCTTGATTTATCTTAAGAGACTACATCTTACTCTTATCACCATTCATGTGATGAGAATGTTTGTTGTCAATGTACCATTCATCCTCATTTTTAGATGAACAAAGGTAAATACCACATCTTATCTCTTCTTCTTTACGCTTGATAAAATGAACATGGTGGATCCATATTTCTTTAGTCTTATGATATCATATGTTTGTATTACATGTTATCTTTGGTGATTCATTGATCTATTTTGGCATTATTTTCCTACATTCCCAAACATGTTACAAGAATAACATCCTATGTGACCAGAAAAGGGACTAGAGGAATCATGATGTGATTGTCTCATGTTCCTTCTATTTCAATCAATAGCTTTATGACCAAAAGAAACATGAGTACCTGGGAGTTGATGGTCTTTCTGTGTAGTGTCTATTTTCCCGCAAATGAAACAATCTTCTTCTGTAATTGGCTGCAACATGTCCTTAATTATGACATATAAATAATTCAACATTATTTATCAGAGGAGAGAATCAATTGATACTTCTATAGATAGGTGGGAGTGATTTCCTTTGAGGATTCATGATCCTTGGTTTTTTATCAGGTTGAATTTTTGTCTCTTTAAACACTTTAGGATTTGCATTGATATCCTTTAAATATTTAGCATTGGCTTGTGAACTATATTTTCCTTTAATATTTTCATGAAAACAAAGACCAAATTTAATAGAGGGATACCTTTGACTACTAAGAATATTATCTAGAATCTTAGTAATATCTTGAAATATCAAATGTTTATATTTATTTTCTAATTTACCTTTTAAAATGTTTACCTCAACCTCCATTATTTGGTACTTCTTCTTCATACCCTCTTTGACCCTTCTTCCCTCTTCTACTTGATATTTTAATTTGAGAATCTATTATTTCAACCGATTTTCTTGTGCTTCAAATGTTTGAAGTTGTTCTTCATTCCTCTTATTTGATTTTTCGAGATTTGACTTGAGAGAGATGATTTATGCTTCAAGTCCTTCATTGTGATTGTTTACTTCATCCTAAAGCCTTTGACATTGGTCTATATTTTCTTTGTTCATCTGCTCAATTGAATTTCTTTCCTGTAACTCATTATTCAATCTAGTAATCACATCTTCATAGATACATTCTCTTTCATTAAATAGAATTTGTTGATCTTAAATTTCATTTTTGAGCATTGAAACTTCTGCTTATAGATCCATAACATTACTTTCACTTTAATATTCACTATCTTCAATATTGCATGAACAAGGAAGTGGATCACAAGTACAAAAATCAGTACAAAAAATAAGTGCATGAACAAGGAAGTTTTATTTTCTTCATTTATTGCTGCACATTGTTGGCCCTCAATTTTGACCCTTTTTCACCATGCGTATTCCACTTTCCTATCATCCATTACCATCATATCATGGTCATATTTGTAATATTTTTTCCTCTTTTTTCACTTTAAGGTAAAATAATTATATCTTTTAATTTTTAGAATTTTTAGTAAAAATTAGGTATTAAAAATTATTTTTGAGTGAAACATAAATTCATGTAATGGCTCCATGGAAGTCGTATATGCAAGACATCTCGACACAAACTGAAGATAGATTCAAGAAGTACGGGAACTTAGAATGGATAGACTCCTATTGGCAGAGTCTAAATGATTCAGAACAGGCCCAGTCAAAGCTGGTCAAACTTGACCAGCCACCCATAAAATCCCCTGATTTAAGGGGCAGTTTTGTGATTTTGTCGAATATTCCAATATTTTGTGCAAAAAAAGGGATGATTTTGACCCTATTAGGTCGATTAGGACTCTTAATGGTTGTTACAACTATTTTAGTTGATTTTGTTATACTTTTAGTGTATTTAAGCACAACTATTCAACAACTATGAACATGTATTATGATTACTAAGACTTCTCTATTTATTAATATAATTTGAATAACTTGCCTTCTATTTATTTATTTTCTTGCTATGGGATGTGATTGCTGATATATTGTAGTTGATAGTATTCAAGTGTACAAAGCAAAGGTGGAGGCCCCCATTCTCAGCTAAGTACACTATAGTGTATTTTTGTGTATAATTGTGAATATCTTAGATTGTTGAACATTTGCTTTACAAATTCTGGTGAATATTTTCTGAGTAATTCATTAATTATTTCCTTTCAGTAATTGGTTTAAGTAGGGAAGTTCAAACAAGGCATCTATGTTATACCCTCTTCCTTATGTATTAAGAATTGAACTAGTAATTATGTTTATGCATTTGATCTTTAATGCTTTCTTGATTTAATTGTGTTATGATTTATGGTGGAATTGATCTCATTGGAATAAGGATAATATGGAAGGAAAACGAAGGCATCTAAGTTAGAGCCTCTTCCTTTTTGGATATTCTCCACAAAGATTCATTGAACTCTTGCTTCTAGATCAAAATTTCAATGTTTTATTTTTCAGTAATTTAATTTGTAATATGCATTTCCATCATTTTCACCTAAACAAATACTTCCTACACTTGCTTAAGCTCAGATCCATATACCTCGGTGTTATTGTAAGATTACCAACCCATATTGAGAATTAAAAAAAATGCTCTAATTTGACTCAATAAATTAGACTGACATTTTTGGCATCGTTGTCGGGGAAGCACACTTAGAGATAGCTGATTAGGAATCTTAGGAAAACATTTAAAAAAATAAAAAACATGAAAAATAAAAAAAATTGTAGGATTTATTTTCATTATGGTTATTTATTCCTAGAAAAATAGAGGATAAGGGTATATATACAAAACAAAGCCCCCCAACTACTAAACCATTAATGGGAGAAGGACCATTCGAACTAACACCAACTGTTAGGAAACCAACTCTACAGGATCTAAAGAAAAATCAACATTTAGGAAAAAGGTTGACTTTGGTTGAAAGACAAACTTTATTAGCTTATGAGGTAAGGAGAAAACAAACACAAGAAGAACCACCTTCCATAGGAAAACATACAAAGAAACAAATTGATCAACCAATTCTTGAACAAATTGAAAAAGTTGAGGATATAGAATCTTAAATATCAAATGAAAAACTTGAAAAATTTGAGGAAAATATGATGGAAGAAGGCAAAAATCCACCATTCTAGGATTAAATCTAGAAAAAAGGAAAACAAAAGAAGCCACTAAAAGGGAAAATTAAAACAAAAGGAAGGAAGAGGAAAGATGAGACAATGACCAAGAAACTACTTTTGGATTCCCAATATTAGATACTAGAGCAATATTGGGAGAAGAAGTAAAAATGAATAACATTCCACCTTCCATTTTGCCAAATTTTATGGTATGTCTTCTAAAGATCCTAACTCATTATTATTTGAATTTTGTATCTTATGTTGAACCTATGGGTGTACTAATTGTTGGGTGCAGGAATTGCACTTAAGAAAACTCTTCAACACTTAATTATCAACCTGGGGGTTTCGTAAACTTAGATACGAAGCATAGGAAATGTCAAAAGCGGTATGAACTTTTCCTAGTCCTATTCCTACTTCTTAATTAAAATATTGTAGAATCAAACAAAAGACAATTTCAAAAGAAATTAACACCAAAGCAGTTCTAGTGTTGGAATGTAAAAGAATGGATTTGCGAGGAAATCAAGTAAAGGAACTTTCACACAACTGAAAGAAATCTTAAATGCTAAAATGAACTCTATGTTTATCTTCAGTATATATGGTTGATAGCTGGACAAGTGGGCCCTTGCAAAGATATGATTTCCAAATGATCTTCCTTTTACACTAAGAAAACGTTCCTGTACTCTTGTAATCTGCTTGCACTAGTGAAGGTACAAAACTTATGTGAAGAATTATATTTTACCTTATTTACTGAAGGCTTATGTATTTTTGTAGAGGCTATAAGCCTTAAGGATTAGAGCACTCTATTCCTGTGACAAGACACCAGCTCTTGCATAGGGATAGAGCTTCCTTCACCAAAGTTTTCAATTACTTTCCAAAAGAATTAAAAGACATGCTGAAAAGAATTGCAATTGCAGGCTGAATTTTGAGATAAAGTACACACAGAAAAAGGAATTTTTTAATTAACTGATCTTTGCAATTAAAATAAAATTCAGAAGGCGGAAAAAATTCTTAACAATCAAAACAAAATTCAAAGTAATTTTCATGCAATCAAACTATCTTTCAGCAATTCATTTATAATGTTACAAATTACTTCGGATCCTTTCTCTCAATTTGTGAGCTGCAAGTGTAAAGTGTAATGTTTGCAATGCCGTCCTTCTTTAATTCAAGTAGTTGTTATTAGAACCTTAAGAAGTTTGAATTTTAATGTTAAGAATGGTTACTTGAATTAATAATGTTTTACTTGCAGGAATAGATGAAATCATAAGCAGGAAGAGGAACGAAACACTTGTTGTGAAATAAATTAGTAAACTAGAGTGTAGAATCTGACATGCACTGATGCAGGAAGAATCTTCCTTCGTGATCCGAGTGGAAGAAAACTAAGGAAAAATTGCAGGAAATAATTGCAGGGAAAAAATTATAGGAAAGAATGGTAGGAAAGAAATTGCAGGAAAGAATTTAACTTAATTCAAGCTTCCACACATGGATTCGTTCACACTTTGGATAGAATGAATTTAACTATGAACTCTGAAACAAAAATAATAATTATTCAAATCACACATTTGCAAATAAATGAATACACACAAACCTTTTAAATGACGAAAACACAAGGGTAAATGAGCTGGGTTGGTTGGCCCCTATCCAACCAACTCGTTTCCCGTTTAGGAAATGAAACGATTAAGCTCTTGATCAATGCATAAATAAAATTTAAGCACAACGTGAAGAAATCATGGCGTATTTCCTTGTATTAACTTCGATCAGCAAACATACATTATAATGCGAGTCCAACCTAGAACGAGGGCGATACAAAACTACAAAGTAAAAAAAATTACAATCTCTAGATATCGCTAATTTGGCTCTACCTAAGATCTATATTATATATATTCTTTCGGCCTATATCCATAATCTACTAATTATAGAGCCATTTCCAATTCAAGCATTTTGGTTGAACGGACTAATAGGTGATATTACAAAACCGACTAATGGTTATAACAAGGCACATGATTTTCTAGTTGTAGACCATGTATTTGGAAAGTATCCCTGAATATACTCTGCCTATATCCATATTCAAATAATCTGCACTCGAACTAAGAGGCGTGGATAAAAAACGCCCGTGTGGAATGATCAACTATTGTGGAGATCACGAAGCAATATTTGTTGGCAGTGGAGGAATATGCCTGCACTGGATCACAGTACTTAATAATTAACACTTATTTTTTCAATTAATTTTAGGAAAGTAATCATAAGTTGCAAGAAATACTTAAAAGAATTAAATATATGTAAATTAATTAACTAAGCACCTAATAATCCTTAATTATGAAATACGAAGTATATGTAGGAATAAACGATTATATTGGACTAGTGCAGGAATGGACTAGTGCAGGAATGACAAGGTTTATAGAGGTAAAACAGAGTTTAATGGTTATAGGAAGAGGGTAAAAATAGGGAATTTTGGCACACCAACATCCTCCCATCCCTAATCTATTGTGTTTCCTCAAACAACGTTTTACCTACTGCAAAAAATCTTAAAAAATGAGGGCCATGTTTCAATATCACACTTCAATGCTAATTCTGGATTCACTGCCTTTGTCTTTTTACCTCGGGATTTCTTCAGTTGTTTGGTCACCTTCTTGAGGCGCTTGTAGTAGTTAGAAGCTCTAAACTTCCATATTCTCACTTTCCATTTATGTTCTTCGACCTCTGCAACCGACCCTACCTCACCTTGCTTTTGCCAATTTTTCGCCTTCATGACCTGGTTCAAAGCCTCTAGTTCATGATCTTGTTGTTCCAATTATACTATCAGACAATTGAGGTAGAGGGTAGAGGTTTCTATGCCCAACTCCTCTAATGTGAATACCTTATCTGCAACAGACTCAAAGCAAGTCCCTTCATTGCCAAGATAAAAATTGCCAAGGGTTTCTGCACCAGGGATTTCCATGTTACCGAGGGTTTCAGTACCCTCCACATCCTTTATGCTAAGAGCTTCAGTACCTTATGCACCTAGTTCATCACAGACTTCAGTGCCCTGTTCATCCAAATTGTTATGGATTTCAGTATCTTGATCATTAAAACCAAGAGGGACTTCAGTACCCTATTCATCAAAATTGTCGAGGGTCTCTATGTACTGC
The DNA here is from genome assembly GCA_034641835.2 of Pinus albicaulis. Taxonomy (NCBI): domain Eukaryota; kingdom Viridiplantae; phylum Streptophyta; class Pinopsida; order Pinales; family Pinaceae; genus Pinus; species Pinus albicaulis. Next base: position 217,146,208 of record CM076579.1, read on the forward strand.
GCCTCGTCATCTTCTTGACCCTATGCATGATATTCTCTTGTACCCGGTGTCATCTTCTATATTTTTAAATTGTGGATGAAAGCTGAAAAAGATATGTCATCCTCCCTATCCACATTCTCTTCATTCACCACGGTGTGAGCTGTCGCGTCTGCAAGAGCTGAAGGGTTATTATCTCCAAGTGAAACCTGGGGTAATTCATTGATCATAATCAGAGAGCTAGATCGATGCTGACTTGTCCCTGGAGAGAAATTTTTTTTCTTGGTCAGGGTTCTAGTAACTCTTTTCTTTACCAAGGGTGAAGAGTCTTTGACAGACTTCTTTTCTTCTTTCACCGGCTTGCTTTTACTATTTTCATTGGAAGAGGATGGTGTCTCTGCCTTCCTTTTCTTGCTTGCACTTGTGCCAGCAGAATTTTTTCGTTCCTTTCCCGAAAATCTTTCAGGAATGCCTTCCAGGTCACTCCATTTTCTTCCAGTGCTTTCATGACGAGGATTGTGATGAGCCCATGGTGATATAAATTATGCGCAACTTGGCTTTCACCCCCACTCTGCACATGTTTCACCATCTTCTCGAGAATTTAGAGCATGTCATAGGGAAAATTAATAAGTTTCCCTAACTCAAAATGCAATAGTGACTAAAGGTGATATAAAATTTTTAAGGAATAACATCCTTCAGAAGTTAGGAACTTATGTAAAATGAAGAGGGGATGTAGCCATTTTCTGATCATGGAGCTGTGTAGAAGACCCTTTTTCCAATCAATTTTGAGCTTTCTGCCAACCACAAACCAATGCCATCGTTTCTTTTCTAGCTACTCCTTTTTGAACCATTTTTCCTGTGTAGTTGCCAAGCCTGTAGCTTATTCCATGGACTCCTCCGTGACTTCGAATTATAATGAGTTGATTCTAGCATGACCTCCTTCAAATGCCTTCACAAAATCCAAAACCATGGCCATGTTGAAGCCATCAAAATTTTGCAAAAATGAGGGAACGCAGATTCTTGCAATAGTGCAATATTGTTCTGATATTCTGCGGTCTATTATGTCTCCCTCAAGGGCGATGGCTCATTCCTTACAGGTGCCATATTTGAATATTGTCTCAATTCCCTGTCACATCAAAAGGTTTCCACAGTGAGAAGTATCAAAGGTTGCCGAGAATTTTATGTCGTAGTTTCATCCATCCACCACCTTTTTAGTCCTGTTAGCGCTCAAATCTACCTTAGGCTGAAATAAGGTAAAACTCAAGGCTACATCAAACCACGCTCAGCCTCGTAGCTAGCCCTACGAGGACAGGAGAGGGCTCTCTCCGGGTCTATCTCGGTAAAAGGTTTTCAGAGGAGCTGAGATGACTTATAATGAACAATGAATACTGATTTTAGGCTAGTAAAGAGATAGGAATGTTTGATTTTGATTTTTTGGGTTTCGTTGGAGAAATGGGAAAAAACAATTTTGGGTCCGGGGATAAGGTCATATCTTTGCAGATTTCGAGTTGGGGCGAGGTAGGCAATAGTCTTAATGCTTTTGATTGGATATATGGACGGATTAGAATGAAAAGGAGCTAAAAAGGGCAAGGATGAACATGGATCCTTTCAACAAAGCGAAAACATGTAAAATTAAACGAATTCAAAGGCAGAGATTGTGGGAATAATGGATCTAACCTCATCTATCTATTTAATTTTAAGCATAAGAAGTATGGAATACATTAAACATGGTAGAAATTATAGTAACCGAGAATACCAAGGACACCATCAAGAACAGAACACCACAAGAATCCCAACAGGTGCCGCAAAACCTCTGATCTTTCCTTAGCCAAAATATGAAAAAATATGTACAATGGTGCCAAAAGTCTCCCAAGAGTCCAACCCGTAGAATGTCTCAGAAATTACAATATATAGATCACTCTAACCCCTTCCCACACCTATAGGGGTCGAAATCCTCCTTCTAGGAGCAGTTCCAACAAATTCTAATCAAGGAGCTAAAATCTAGGCAGCTAACAACTTGCCTCTAAAAGAGTGGAAACTAATTCATTTACATGATTTTCACTTTTTTGAGAGTAAATCTTCTAGAATAGGTAAAATTAAGCCAAAGTTACATTCCAAACATTAATTTACATCATGAAAACCCAAAAATTTCATCCACAAGCAAAACTGGTCCCAACTGGCCGAAATTCTGAGCTGGAAGTTGAAAATTCAGCCAAAAATCTATGTGGGTAGCGCCCCTGAGCTGTATGGGTAGCGCACCTTTCAGCCTGATTTTGAGGCACTTCCTGGCATCCAAATTGAGCTCATGATATCGCGTTGGAAAGCCCTGGATGTTGGATATCCAACCCAAGTGGAATTTCCCAATTTGGAGCTCATTTGCCCCTCCAAAACATCATTCTCCCAGAAGTACTTCCTGCTGGTGCAAAAGGTGGCAGCAAGGTGGTTTTCATGGTGTTTTTGGGCCTTTTGACCATCCAGAATCTGATGAAATGCTCTGGAAATGCCTGAGGATGCATAAATTACCATGAAAAACCAAAAAATGCAAATATTTCCTTCAGAAAATGTCCCGAACAAAAGTGAGCATGTTGACGCGCTACCCGTATAGCGGAAAAATCTGTTTTCGGACCAAAATGACAAAAATTTCTCCGAATTAGCTCAAATTTGGAGCGAAGACCCTCCATCATGTATCATGCCCAGCCAACGAAGCCTCGGCCAAAATCCGGAGTGGATCAGGTCTTTTCCGCCGTTTTAGTGCTTCGCTCAACCTCCTCTTCAGAATCTTCATTCTCGCTTTGCAGACATGCATGCGAGCCCAATAATGACCTTTCATGTGACGAAGCATGTCTTTGTCTCTGTTGGCCTTCTCAATCAAATTCTCCAAATGAATTTTAACCCGTGTGAGTACAGAATCTCGATCAATTGGTGTCATGTCGCCGGGTCTCTTCCGGGCCAATTGTCGATCTTCACGGATTCGCCGCAGCTCATAAAGTTCGTGCTCATCCTCCAGCTGTTTGTTACGCTGCTCCAGATATTTTATCACCCACTGAGCCCTCTGCAATTTCTCTTTCAGCATGTCATTCTCGGCCCTCTGCTCCTGGATGATCTCCTTGAGTTTCGAGCTAGGAGAGCTCGCATCAACATCAATGACCGTGAAATCCGTGTCCTGGCCTCCTGATGGGCCCTCATCATGCATGGGCTTCTTGCCCCTGTCCTGGATCTGTACCTGTGTTGAAGAAGAAGGCGAGACCCCTTCCACATCATGTGGAGATAATACTCGCTCTCACACAGTTTGCAGAGTCAATCTCTATTTGGAGATAATACTGAATGTGGAGGCATTAAAGGGCCCCACAGCTGTATGTCACAAACAATGGAGACCGAGCAGCTCTAACCCTGGGGACAACAGTCAGCTGGTGTGAAGGCTCTCCCTCATCATGAACTAATTCCCGGCTTCACATGCCAGGAGTGCCGTGGGAAAGGCACAGGAGATGAAATCCGCCAGTGATGCTCATTGTACAATCATAACACTATGATCTGATCAGAGCCGTAATGATATATACTCTATTTTACAGTGGTCACTCTTCTTCCTAAGACTTGTGTTTCATCCTCTATGTTTCGATACATGAAGTATGGAATGCTCATCATACGTACCCTCGTGAAATGCATCAACAAACGGATATGGTACGCATAGAGGCGCGAGAATCTGCCCTCGCAACTGAAATATCGAATGATGAGTTTCATCAATGGTGCAAACTCATCCCTCAGGAATCTGAAAGGAAAAACTCTGCCCAAGTGCCTCATATACCCAGGTTTGATGTATGGCTCATAGTGGAATTTCTCTAACTGCTGACGTTTGTTCCATTCCTTTCCTAAATTTGGTATGCCAGTGGCCTGAGCAATAGTCATTGGTGACAGAATGAAATCTACTCCAGCGAGATTTACACGGCCATCATGTAAATGTAGAACAAACAGATGAGCTATTTCACGATGAAGCTGGGTTTGTGAAATCATTTCACAGAATCGAAAACATGACTGAACCCGAAAACAATCCATTGCAGGTGGACATGCCTGCAATTGAGCCAAAGAAGTAGGGTCCTCCCTGATATTTCTACCACCTTTTCCACCTCTGTGAGGCCTACGTGGCACATTACCTTCACATGGAATCACCGTCCGACTCCCGCCATAACCGAATTCGTCTCCGACATGGTTTTGAAAACAAGATATTTGGTAATATGGATGTCATATATAAGTGCAAGAAGGCAAAGCTCTTAATGCATGTTCAAAACCTAATAAATGTCACCTATAAAACAAGGACATGAAAATAAATCATAATGAGGATGGCTCTGTTTTAATGGCATAAAAACTATCACTGTTTTGTAGTTTGACAAATGAATACCAAATGCAACTGTATGGTACAATGGCACATAAATAAAATTTATAAACAAGTATGGGAAATATGAACTCATAATAGGAGACAATAACCATAGTGACACAAACGCCATGACAAAGGGGGTAATAGAATGATGATGATAGCAAGTAGATATTTTTGTGATGGAGGCTATAGACTAGTCAACATAAGACTCAGAAAACATGAAAGGGGTATGAGAGTCATGGGATAAGATGATGCCCAAAGAGTTTTCAAACTTTTCATAAAACTGTCCATATATATTCAAAACCCTCAAGGAATTAATTTGCATATGAATGTAGGGTTTATACATTTCTCTCCAAGCATGGCCTGTTTCCCAACATCAATAACATCACAACCATGTTAAAAATCTACTTGAGCAATGATAAAAACCTATTTTCAAGTTGCTGGAGTCGATTTGATGCGAAACTGGGCGCAAGACAAAAATTTCTCAAGGCTCAAGGTTATAAGGGTAGCTTACTCGCCCATCGGTAGCTACCAAGTGAGTAGCGAGCCTGCAGCTATTTAACATCGTCGTATGCGAAGTGGGCAGGGTAGTAGCGCGCACCATGTATGGGTAGCGCGCACTCCAGACTCTGTCCACAACTATGAAAACACGGCTTCGGCCTTCCAAAACTCAATTTCGACTTCTGCCTTGCGGATTTCTTGCAAATGAATTTATTTGCCATGTTTATATATGAAGAAAATATCTCATCAAATCAGATTTAATTTCAAATTTGTTTGATAACCCACTTTCATAATGTTTCTGCACTTTGACATTTGATCTTTTAATACAATGCTTTCTCCTTTGGCTTTTCTGAGTTTTTGGACTGATAACTTTGCTGTCTTTTGCAGGGATCCGACACTTGGCTTAGGAAAAGATCAAAGGCTTGCACTGAAGCTTCTTATGATGAAATAAATACAATTATTACAAAAAATGAAATTAGACAATTTCTAGTTCCAAAACAGAGTTTTGGACTAGAAATGTCTTCAAATACTTATGATAATAAAAATGTGAAATAGAAAACTTTTTTGGAACCAACCTCATGGCCTATGGGCTTTATGACATGTATGCAGAGGACTTGAAAACCCTAGACTCTAAGACTAAGGACTCTTTTTTAACGAAAACAATATTTATTGACCATGAATGAAATGACTATGAATTTTAGTGATTTTTGAGGAATTTTAAAATAGCCCTGCAGGTACAAGCATGAGGAAACACATGACAACCAGACCCCCTCGTCAGTAAATGGCATGCTCCTAGCGAAATTCAACGAAGTGGAACAAGCGAGACACCTAAGAATGAATATGCAAAAAGCGAACTGATCTCTGACAGAGGGCTGTAAGGACCGACTCTAACATTGGCTCTAATGGGGATGGTGGCTCCATGGAGATGCCAAGAACGGCAGATCTTTGGGGGAGTCAGACAATGCCTTCATCCATTGGGCGATGGAGTCATTATTTCAACAAATAAAACAAAACTTTCGAAACATTTATTGACTGCAAACTTGACTGAAAAGCGACTGAAACTTGACCAAAACTGACTCGATTCTAAAACTGAAAAGACTGATAAAACTGACTTGACAAAATTCAAACGAACCAACCTCCATCTCCAGAATTATAGCCTTCGCTCCGGGCCCCAGACTGAAGATGAGAGATCAGTACACACTTGCAATAAAACAGAAGTAAAACGATATATACAATGATGATGAAATCAGCAGAAAATACTCAGAAGTGGTATCGTTTCAGTAACCGACCATTGATCGGTCCTCCAGGACAATCATCTCCATTCATTTCCTTGAGAAGAAAGGCGTTTTGACCACGATACGCTGCAATCTTAAAAGGACCCTTCCATAGGTTTTCAAATTTACCGTGCTTTCCCTTATCTTCATTCCGAGCATCCCATTTCAAAACCACCTCATCCAACTGAAACTTATCTACTTTTTCCTTTCTGTCGTAAATCTTCTTTATGCGCTCCTGCAACTTGAAAGTATTTTGAAATACCTCTTCCCGTGTCTTCTGTAAATGAATCAACTGATTAATCCTCCGCTGCATGGGATCTTCCTCGCTACCAGCTTCCTGAAGCAATTTGACCAACGGGACAGCAAGTGAAGTAGGAAAAACCGTGTCTATTCCGTACACCAACTCGAAAGGAGACATGCCAATAGACTTTTTCTGACTTACCCTATCAGCCCACAGTGCATTCACTAATTTCTTGTGCCAGCCCTTTTTGTTGATTTCCAGCAATTTTTTAATGATATTCACCAAGGACTTATTTGAAGATTCCGCCAAGCCATTTCCTTGCAGATGGTAGGCGGTCGAATGTCCCAAGGTGATATTGTACTTATAGCAAAATTCAACCATCCTCTTAGACTTGAAGGCCGCTGCATTATCTGTGATTATTTTACTAGGACACCCAAAACGTGATAGAATATTGTTTTCAAGAAAAGAGATAATTACCGCATCTGTGGCCTGTCGAGTGGGAATCGCTTCGATCCACTTTGTGAAGTAGTCCGTAGCTGTCAATATCCATCTATGCTGTCCGGAAGATGCTGGGTGGATTTCCCCGATAAAATCCAATCCCCACTGCTGGAATGGTGCACTAACTTCAATTGGTTTGAGAGGCAAAGGCTGTAATTTTTGCTTCCCTTCGAAAATTTGACACTCGTGACAATTCTTAATAGCCTTATATACATCAGAAAACAAAGAAGGCCAATAATACCCTGCCCTTAGAATCTTATTCGCTGTGGTCTTCCAAAACAAATGGCCTCCGCAGTCACCTCTGTGAAAGTCCTCCAAAACTCTTTGAGCTTCCTCCTCTACCAAACAATTCAACAACACTCCCCCAGGGTCTTTCCAATACAATACAGAATTCAGAATGCAAAATTTTGCAGCTCTCAACTTCAATGTTCTATTCTTGTTCCTAGGCATCCCGGGAGGTGGAGACAAATTCTGAAGCACGTATAAAATGTCAGCATACCAAGGGGAAGAAACAAAAATATCAGATACCTGAACTGACGTACTTTCCTCATCTTCATCGGACATGGCAGCAATGAAATTTATATCTAGAGCATGCAGATTTGTTTCAGCCATGAGCTTGGAAAGTCCTTGTCCTTTAATCAGCTTGGTCGGTTTAATCTCCACATCGTATTCTAACAACGCAGCGATCCACTTACCCCGTCTTCCCTCTGGATCTGCCTGTACCAAAACATCTTTAACTACTGCGTTAGGAACGTATGCTATAATGTGGGTATGCAGTATATACACACGGAAATCTTTCAAGGCCTTTACAAGCGCAAGTGCCTGTTTCTCAATAATGTTGTATTTGAATGCTCCGTCCCTTATAATCCGACTGAAAAAAGCAATGGGCTTCTCAACTCCATCCCTTTTTTGCATTAAAACAGCTGCCAATGTGTGCTCAGAAGCAAAAGAAAACAAAATGAAGTCCTGTGTGTAGTCCGGGCTGATTAAAATAGGGGCTGAAGAAAGAGCTATCTTTACCAAATTAAATGATTTCACTGCCTCTTCTGTCCACTTTACCTGACTGTCCTTTTTCAGCATGTTCGTGATTTCTCTAAGATGCTCTGCAAGATTTGGAATGAAACGACGCAGAAAATTCATTTTACCAATAAATGACTGTATTTCTTTCTTGTTTCGTGGCTGTTCAATCTGCTGTATGGCTTCAACGCGTGCAGGGTCAACTCGAATGCCATCTTTCGATATGATGTGGCCAAGGAGCTTGCCTTCATCCATGGCAAAAAGACTCTTTTTCGGATTCAGCGAAATGCCATATTTTCTGCACTTCTGGAAAACAAATTTCAAATGATATAAATGTTCCTCATCAGAATTTGAAAACACAGTTAAATCATCAAGGTAAACAACCAAAAATACATCTTTCTCGTTGGCAAAAGCCATGTCCATTGCACGCTGAAAGGTGGCACCTGCATTCTTCAAACCAAACAACATTTTTGCATAATGAAACGTTCCCCATGGGGTGGTGAACGCAGTCTTGTCACGATCATCTTCATGCACTAATATTTGCTTGTATCCTGAATAGCCGTCGAGTAGTGACATCCTTGATGCTCCAACTACTCACTGCAATATATGGTCCATTTTTGGCAGCGGATAATTGTCTTTTAATGACACCTTATTCAAATTTCTGAAATCGATACATAAACGGATCTCACCTGTTTTCTTTCTCACGGGCACCAAATTTGATATCCAATCTAAAAATCGGATAGGCACAATGATTCCTGACTTATACAACCTGTTTACCTCTTTTTCAATTGATGGTAGCAGCTTTGGATTGATTCTCCTCAACTTTTGACGGAAAGGCTTCTGATTTGGTTTGATGGGGATAGTATGCTGAATGATATTAGTGTCATATGTTTTTAGATCTGAGTAATCCCACGCAAAAGCATCAGAAAATGAAGACAACAATTTCACATACTCAGCCCTTACCTTTGGTGACAATGACTTTGATAACTTTACCATCTTGGGATTCTCAGCTGTCCCAATATTTACCTCTTCAACCCCTTTCTCCGTTGGCCTCAATGTCGGTTTGCGGGCTACATCGTCTTGGTCAAACAGTTCTTCCAAAGGAATCAATCCTTTAGGAATGATGTTATCTTTAAGTTGCAGCACTTCAATTTGATTTATTTGTATGTCATCATTACCATCATCATGTTCTTTATCTATGGAGGTGTCTTTAAACTTACCCTTATTCTGCAGAAATTCACTAATCTCCTCGTCATCCTGAAAGACTTGCCAACATCGCCGATTGTCTAGAACGGTGGGGCGGTGTTTCACATGAATCTCGAACTTGTTGCTGGAATTCATTGGAATTTTTAAATTTCTTGCTGCTTTAGCAAGTCCATCAACAACACCATTTTGTATGCGAGGCACACATGTCAAGGTATGATCAGAAAATAATTTCAGAATGTCTAAAACTGCATTGCGGTAAGCCCTCATGTGAGGATGCTTGGCCTGAAACTCACCTTTAACCTGCTTTATCACCAACTCTGAATCACCATACACTACAATCCTTTTCACTTTCAGCTTCTTAAGAATCTTAAGGCCAGCAATTAGAGCCTCATATTCCGCTTCATTGTTAGAACAGTCAAATGCAAGCTTTAGGAACACACTCTGACATTGCTTGGAACCTTATCCGGAGCGGAAAATGGACTACGAATCCAAACACCAATTCCAGCACCGTCACTACCCACTGCGCCATCAAAATCCATGGTCCAAAGACCATCTTCATCATCCTCTAAATGTTGAAATTGCGCCAGCTCTGTTTTTCCTGTTTGCTGCCCATTGTCTTTAGCTGATTGCTCCACAGTAGCTTGATTTTCTCTTCTTTCTTTTTGCAGAACTTCTCTAAAATTCTCAGTGATTTCTGGTATATCTTCCGCCTGAACTAATTGACTATCTATATCATTAAAACTATCAGCAAGCAACACAAACGACTCTAAGTCTGTATGTACATAATTTACAGGATGATTGATTGGCTTCTCTTTGCTGGTTATCATGTATTTCATCTTCTGCTCTCGATATAACTTTCTCATTTGACCGAAGACTGGAATTGTCGCATAAGAGAAATCTAACTGAAGTGTGCCATTCAACTTTTCCCCCCAAGATCTTGAAAGGAGCATCCCAAATCGCGGAGGAATGTCCGCCACCACCACGTCCATTAAGACATTATTCGCTGGAATTTGATCTAAGCTTACAACCAAGTCTTTGATGAGTCCTATACACCTCACACGGCTGGAATCAAATGAATAAAAATCATGATATTTTCTTGTAATGTCTAGTCCCAACTTTTCCATGATCGCCTTTGGCATCAAATTGTGCGAAGCACCCGAATCGAACATGGCATTGTGCAAAACATATTCATGCAACCTCAAACTGATATAAAAGGGAGGAACATCACTGTCAGGGGACTCACCATCTAATGCAGGCCCAAAAATCAATTTCGGCTAATCATCCTCAACATTTACCGTATCGAACATTGGATCAAAGTTTAGAATTTTGGAGACTTGACCGCGGTAGCTGCTGTTCTTCATGATTTCTGTCAAAGGAATAGATATTTTTAATTTGGAAATTTCATTTTCCAAACTAAATGCTGAAACTTTTTCGACTTCTTTGACCGGAACTTCCTTCTTTTCAGCCTTATCTTTCACTATGTTTGGCTGATTTACATTTTCTGCTGATGATACTTTACTAGATGCGGGATCAATTGTCTCTTTTCCTTTCTTCTATGGTATCGGTGAATCCGTCTTCGGTGCTGAAGCTTCTTTTCGTTTTTGAATTGGATTTATGGGCACATCTCGGTTTCTCAATGAGTATTGATTCTGTTGAGTGGACAAAGAATTCAAATATCCTCTTTGGTAATCATCTGACTCTTCCTCTAAATCTGCATCATTTGCTAAAATGAAATCTTCATCTTTTTGTGTAGTTGAACTTTCTCCATATTCTTCATCCTCAGTAATATAAATAGGCAGATCGTCAGGAGTAAAGAAATGATTTTGCTCACCTACTACATCATCATCATCGTCTGAATCTTGACTCACAAAATTCTGCAAAAGAGGTGTCTTAATCTGCTGCTGGACTACCGGCTCTTGTGGTCTTTGTTCACGCTGCTTAATTCTGAACTGTGGTTGCTGCTGGCCACGATAGTTTGGATTCCGAAACTGCGTTTCTGGTTTGTCAAGGTTCATTCTTTTGAGAAATTTTTCCATCTCACGGAGCAAGTGTTGTTCGGATGTAGATGTGGAGGGCTCTTCCTTTATAGTCACTCTTTTCTCTGCTTTCAACCGTGCTCTTTTATCGTTCAAATTTTCCTCAACACTAACGGCAATCTTCTGCATATCTTCTAAGGTAGGCGGATCTCTGTCACGTAGCGAATAAGCCATCTCCGGATCGAAACCATCCGGGAATTTAAGAAGAGATGACTTTTTTGACGGTCTTAAGTCATCTGGAATTGCATTCTACACTGTATTGAATCTGATAACATAATCCTGAATGGACTCACCAGGATTACGCTTGATGTTTGTATACTCTGAAGTGATCTGCATCGGATCTTTTTTCATCTCCCATCGATCTAAAAATTGTGTCTGAAGGTCTTGCAATGTATTGATACTTCTGGCCTGTAGAGCTCTGAACCATTTACGAACCTCTCCTCCAAAAGTCTGGGCAAACAATCTCATTGAAACATTTTCTGCATCAATTTCATGCAGGTCCAAAAAGTCTGTCATCCGGACAATATGCTGCTGAGCTGATATACTCTGTGGTGTACCATCAAATATGGGAATCTTGCTCTGGTAATCAGCAGGCATAGGGTCTAAATTGGCTGGAAAAACAAGAGGTGCAAATCTGGCTGCCATGACTCTTGGCGGATTTACAATCTGCTGTCTCGGAGAAACAGGAGGACTGGGAGCAGTAGGTGAACGAGGTGTATGCGGTGGAAACGGAGGAGAAACTACTACTGATTGCTGATCAGAAATCTCAGGCTGAACGGGAATGGTAGGGATAAAGGAAGGTTCAGTGGGAATCCGTGAACTAGATGCAACTTCAGATGGTCCAAGGGTTTGTGAAGCAGATTCAGTGAATTCGGGAATGTTGGTAGCCACAATGGAATCTTGCAACTGTCTGTCCAAGTGATATGAAACAAATCTGTATTGCAAATCTTCAAAAAACAATGGATCCGGAACTAATCTTGATAACTCAGTTTTCAGAAAAATTTACAAATAAGGATGTTTCAAATCGTTCATCAAAAGGAATTTCGTCAACATATATAATTTTCACAGCACAGGATGCAGATCTAGAAAGCGATCTGGAACTTCCAAAACTCACTTGACTTTCTCTTTCAGAACTTTCTTGACTTCCTTGTCTTCTAAGGATCCTAGGAATCAAATTTGGATTTTCAAATATCGTTGGTGGATCAGGGTCAGGATTCGACCTAGTATTCCTTCTTGAAGCCAGTGTATTGATCTATTTGGGAAAAATTTCAAGGAACACAATCAATTATTTTCAGCCTATCAACTTCTAGACTCAATCATCCAAAGGTCTAGAACGAACAAGTATACTGGGGTGATTCGCAAATCAAGTGATGTATTCACAAGCTTACCAGAGATCGACTGAAGCAGCATTTATCTACTTCCGCTTATGCATGGCAAACGCGTTTCGAAAGCTACCTGGCGTGACTTCAGACTCCGTCTAAGACTCATGAAACAAACACATCAACAAGCAAACCATTGATATTTTAGTCCCCAGTATGGTCGCCACTATGTTAGCGCTCAAATCTACCTTAGGCTGAAATAAGGTAAAACTCAAGGCTACATCAAACCACGCTCAGCCTCGTAGCTAGCCCTACGAGGACAGGAGAGGGCTCTCTCCGGGTCTATCTCGGCAAAAGGTTTTCAGAGGAGCTGAGATGACTTATAATGAACAATGAATACTGATTTTAGGCTAGTAAAGATATAGGAATGTTTGATTTTGATTTTTTGGGTTTCGTTGGAGAAATGGGAAAAAACAATTTTGGGTCTGGGGATAAGGTCAGATCTTTGCAGATTTCGAGTTGGGGCGAGGTAGGCAATAGTCTTAATGCTTTTGATTGGATATATGGATGGATTAGAATGAAAAGGAGCTGAAAAGGGCAAGGATGAACATGGATCCTTTTCAAACAGGCGAAAACATGTAAAATTAAATGAATTCAAAGGCAGAGCACTGTGAACAATGGATTCAACCTCATCTACTCATTCATTTAATTTAAGAAGCATAAGTGAGAAATGGCATACATTAAACATGAAGGAACTTACAATAAACTGAGAGAAAACACCATTAAGAACTGAAATCCACAAGAATCCCAATAGGTGCTGCAAAACCTCTGATCTTTCCTTAGCCAAAATATGAAAAATATTTACAATAGTGTGCAAAAGTTTCCCAAGAGTCCAACCTATCCAACCTCTGAAAATGATTGAGAAATTACATCATATAGACCATCCTAACCCCTTCCCATGCCTCTAGGGGTCGAATTCCTCCTTATAGGAGCAGTTCCAACTAATTCTAAACAAGGAGCTAAAATCTAGGCAGCTAACAACTTGCCTCCAAAAGAGTGGAAACTGATTCATTTACATGATTTTCACTTTTTTGAGAGTGAATCTTATAGAATAGGTAAAAGTAAGCCAAATTTACATTCCAACCATCAATTTACATCATGAAAACCCAAAAATTTCATCCACAAGCAAAAATGGTCCCAACTGGCCGAAATTCTGAGTTGGAAGTTGAAAATTCAGCCAAAAATCTATGTGGGTAGCGCGCTTGAGCTGTATGGGTAGCGCGCCTTTCAGCATGATTTGGAGGCACTTCCCGGCATCCAAATTGAGCTCATGATAGCTCGTTGGAAAGCCCTGGATGTTTTCTATCCAACCCAAGTGGAATTTCCCAATTTGGAGCTCATTTTCCCCTCCAAAACTTCATTCTCCCAGAAGTACTTCCTGCTGGTGCAAAAGGTGGCAGCAAGGTGGTTTTCATGGTGTTTTTGAGCTTTTTGACCCTCCATAATCTGATGAAATGCTTCGGAAATTCTTGAGGATGCATAAATTACCATGAAAAATCCAAAAATGCAAATATTTCCTAAAGCAAGTGTCCCAAAAAAAAGTGAGCACATCGACGCGCTACCCGTATGGCTGAAAAACCTGTTTTTGGACCAAAATATTTCAAAATGACAAAAATTTCTCCGAATTAGCTCAAATTCGGAGCGAAGACCCTCCATCATGTATCATGCCCAGCCAATGAATCCTCGGCCAAAATCTGGAGTGGATCAGGCCTTTTCCGCCATTTTAGTGCTTCGCTCAACCTCCTCTTCAGAATCTTCATTCTCGCTTTGCAGACATGCATGCGAGCCCAATAATGACCTTTCATGTGGCGAAGCATGTCTTTGTCTCTGTTGGCCTTCTCAATCAACTTCTCCAAATGAATGTTAACCCGTGTGAGTACAGAATCTTGATCAATTGGTGTCATGTCGCCGGGTCTCTTCCGGGCCAATTGTCGATCTTCACGGATTCGCCGCAGCTCATAAAGTTCGTGCTGATCCTCCAGTTGTTTGTTACGCTGCTCCAAGTAGTTTATCACCCACTGAGCCCTCTGCAATTTCTCTTTCAGCATGTCATTCTCGGCCCTCTGCTCCTGGATGATCTCCTTCAGTTTCGAGCTAGGAGAGCTCGCATCAACATCAATGATCGTGAAATCCGTGTCCCGGCCTCCTGATGGGCCCTCATCATGCATGGGCTTCTTGCCCCTGTCCTGGATCTGTACCTATGCTGAAGAAGAAGGCGAGACCACTTCCACATCATGTGGAGATAATACTCGCTCTGCTGATGGAGTCGGCGAGACCCCTTCCACCCCGGGTGGAGATAATACTCGCCGTGTAGCTGCAAATAAGGCCCTGTGGCCTCGCTGGTATGTCACATATAATGGAGCACTGATATGCTCAATCTCAGGAATGTCAGGCTAGTGTGAAGGCTCTCCCGCATCATGAACTACCTCGGGAGGTGGCTGTGGCGCTGTGAAAAAGTCACGGGAGATGAAATCCTCCCAAGTGATGCCCTGCTGTGTCAACTGATGTAGCACTATGATCTTGATCAGAGCGTAATGATATATACTTCTATGCTGCTGTGCTGGGCTCTTCTTCTGTACAAAAATCATCATCCTCTCTATGTTGCGATACATGAAGTACGGAATGTTCATCATACATACCCTCGTGAAGTGCATCAACAAACGGACATGGTACGCAAAGAGACATGAGAATCTGCCCTCGCAACTGAAATACCGAATGATGAGCTTCATCAGTGGTGCAAACTCATCCTTCAGGAATCTGAGAGGAAAAACTCTACCCAAGTGCCTCATATACCTAGGTTTGATGTATGGCTCATAGTGGAATTTCTCTAACTGCTGACGTTTGTTCCATTCCTCTCCTAAATTTGGTATGCCAGTGGCCTGAGCAATAGTCATTGGTGACAGAATGAAATCTACTCCAGCGATATTTACACGGCCATCACGTAAATGTAGAACAAACAGACGAGCTAGTTCACGATGAAGCTGGGTTTGTGAAATCATTTCACAGAATCAAAAACATGACTGAACTCGAAAACAATCCATTGCAAGCAGACATGCCTGTAATTGAGCCAAAGAAGTAGGCTCCTCCCTGAGATGTTTACCACCTTGGCCACCTCTGTGAGGCCTCCGTGGCACATTACCCTCTGCTGTGGAATCACTGTCCGACTCCTGCTCATAAACTGACTCTGTCTCTGACATGGCTTTGAAAACAAGATATTTGCAATATGGATGCTGATATAGGTGCAGTGAAGGCAAAGTTTTAATGTATGTTCAAAACCCAATAAATGTCACCCATGTACCCAAGTATCACAGGAAAACAAAATCATAATGAGGATGGCTCTATTTTAATGGCATAAAAACTATCACTGTTTTGATCACAAGGAAGTTTGACAAATGAATACCAAATGAAAATGTATGGTACAATTTTATAATGATGGCCAAAATTTGTCAAAGGAGCAAACAAGTATGGGACTGTGTTTTATGAACTGGAGAATAGGGACAACATGACAATAACCATAGTGACACAAATGGCCATGACAATGGCAATAGAATGATGATGACATCAGTGGTGATATTATGGTGATGGAGGCTATAGACTAGTCAACATAAGACTTGTGCAAAAACATGAAAGGGCATGACAGCAGTGATAAGATGATAACTGAGGGCGTGAGGATGATATACACAACGTGCTAGGGCATGAGCATATTTACCATTCACAAAAGTTTTCAAACCCTTCATAAGACTGTCCATATATATTCAAAACCCTTAAGGAATTAATTTGCATATGAATGTAGGGTTTATACATTTCTCTCCAAGCATGGCCTGTTTCCCAACATCAATAACATCACAACCATGTTAAAAATCTACTTGAGCAATGATAAAAACCTGTTTGCAAGTTGCTGGAGTCGATTTGATACGAAACTGGGCGCAAGACAAAAATTTCTGGGCTCTGTTGCTATATGGGTAGCGCCCCTGCCCAATGGGTAGCGCGCCTCAAGTGAGTAGCACCCGTGTTATTTAACACTGGCCATGGCGTTTAAGTGGGTAGCACGCACCAAGTGCGTAGCGCGCACCATGTATGGGTAGCGCGCACTCCAGACTCTGTCCACAACTATGAAAACACGGCTTCGGCCTTCCAAAACTCAATTTCGACTTCTGCCTTGCGGATTTCTTGCAAATGATTTTATTTTCCATGTTTATATATGAAGAAAATATCTCATCAAATCAGATTTAATTTCAAATTTGTTTGATAACCCACTTTCATAATGTTTCTGCACTTTGACATTTGATCTTTTAATACAATGCTTTCTCCTTTGGCTTTTCTGAGTTTTTGGATTGATAACTTTGCTGTCTTTTGCAGGGATCCGGCACTTGGCTTAGGAAAAGATCAGAGGCTTGCACTGAAGCTTCTTATGATGAAATAAATACAATTATTACAAAAAATGAAATTAGACAATTTCTAGTTCCAAAACAGAGTTTTGGACTAGAAATGTCTTCAAATACTTATGATAATAAAAATGTGAAATAGAAAACTTTTTTGGAACCAACCTCATGGCCTGCGGGCTTTATGACATGTATGCAGAGGACTTGAAAACCCTAGACTCTAAGACTAAGGACTCTTTTTTAACGAAAACAATCTTTATTGACCATGAATGAAATGACTATGAATTTTAGTGATTTTTGAGGAATTTTAAAATAGCCCTGCAGGTAAAAGCATGAGGAAACACATGACAACCAGACCACCTCATCAGTCAATGGCATGCTCCTAGCGAAATGCAACGAAGTGGAACAAGCGAGACATCTAAGAATGAATATGCAAAAAGCGAACTGATCTCTGACGGAGGGCTGTAAGGACCGACTCTAACAAGTCCCATCTATCCAATCCTGATTAATGATTAAAAATGGCTCCTCGGATCGGATGCATACACGTATTGCTCTGCTACGGGAAAGAAATAATAATTGGATGTGGAGGAGGCTTATACAACGGTGTAATGGTCATGGATGATCGGGTTATGAGGTAAGATAATGATTAAAAAGTGATGGAGGATCCTTTCAAAGGGGGTGAGTATGGGATTTCGCACAATCTGTACTATCCCACGTTTTTACCTCATAATTCAATTAAGACATATTTCGGTACTTATTAAAAATATTGGATTTCAAAACCCAATATATCTTGCACTTTAAATTTTTTCCCTAAGTCAGTAAATGATAAAACAAATTATTAATTAAAAAATACAATGATATGATCTATCAGTGCAGTAATGATTCATTTGCAGAGAAATAAAAATCCATAAATTTTTTTCCATGAAGAGCTCTTGTACTATGTTAAAATTGTTTTACACTTGTGCTTTCACAGTTGGCCACGTTCTTGTACTAATCGTGCCCGCACTAATCCTGCTTTCACTGCACCATTCCTGCACTAAGCCTGCTTTCGCTGCTCGTTTTTGCACCAGGGGCTTTACCAAAATAAAATTTTTGATAGAATACAATTATTTAGCTAGACTTAAAAACATTTTCCTGAATATACAAGAAAATTTGTATTCACCATCCTTTGGTGTTTCATGAGCATGCCTTCTGGATTGATTGCATCAAATCCTGCAATCAATTTATGAGGGAATAAAGAAGTGAGAAGGGGGTAGTTTTCAGAATAGGAAGGAACATTATAACAAGGATTCCAAGAATAATATCACCAAGGGCGATAAGTTAAACGGGATTTGGGAAAAAATTCAAGTGAGAAAGAGGGATTTTACGAAATTGGGTAAGGGTAATTTCCTTAGAAGAAAGAGGAGGGTAATTCATTACCGGATTTAAGAAAAGAAAGATAGTGGGAATTCAAGAAAGGGGAAATAGAATAAAGACATAATTTTTACCTTGAAAATCTACTTGCATTGGTGCCGGAAAAAGTAAATGCAGCGGGAATTAAGTGTTACTTAGATAAAAAATTCCATGCTAGTTATCCCAAACTTGGGTAAGGGCTTGGTTTCGTGAACCTGCTTCATCTTGGTGACAACCATCATATTTAAAAATCAAGAAAAATTCCCTTTTGATTTGAAATTTTGATCTTCCTGCTAGCATGTTGGCTTTCAAGTTTATCCTTTCGCAATCATGTCAGTCAACTGATTTTCATAATTACAAGATTTTTTTTTTTTTTTTCTCTTTTTGTCATTTTTTTCATTTTGTTATATAAGGAAAAGAAATAATAAAATCTTGAATGGGTCAATTTTTCCACCTACCATCTCCTTTTCACATTGTTGTTGGACTTGCTACAAAAAATATAATTTAGTAAGGGGCTGAAAATATAAATTTAATATATGCCCATTTACCAGGAACACATAATTCCGTCCATTAATGGTTTTAATTTCTACCGCTCCCTTCTCAAACACTTTAACTACCTCGTAAGGTCCCATCTAGCATGTATGGAATTTCCCTTTGAAATATTTAAATCTAGAATCATAAAGAAATACCCAATCACCTCGTTGGAACTGCTTTTTCTGGATAGACTTATCATGCCACTTCTTGAGTTTTTATTGAACCAATATGTTATGTTGAACAACATCTCTTCGAAATTCATCTAACTCATCCAACTGTAAGAGACACTGCTATTATGCCTCAGAAATATCTGGCCCCAATTGGACTGCAGTTCTGAAAGTCTTGATCTAGAATTCTATTGGCAAAAGGACTCGTTTCTCATACACCAGATCATATGGTGTATGTCCTGTGCTATTCCTCCAAGTGGTTTGATATGCCCACAAGGCTTCTGGTAACTTATTTTCCTAATCATTTCTATGGATATTGAATGTATTTGTAAGGATGGAACCAATTACTTTATTTGTGGATTCCACCTGATCATTTGCTTGTGGGTGGTACGTTTTGGGTGCAGGAATTGCACTTAAGCAAACTACTCAACATTTAATTGTCAACCCGGGGGATTCGTAAACTTAGAGATGAAGCACACAAAATGCTAGAGATGGTATGAATTTTCCTGATAAAAATTCCTACTTTAAAGAAAAGCTTGCAAAATCGAAAGAGTAAAAGATAACTGAATCATCAAAGTAATCTAGTGTTGGAACAAGAAAGAATGCATTTGCAATGGAATCAAAATAAAAGGCAATCACTCCAGCTGATAAATTCTTAATTACTGAGTATGTGTTACGTTTTTATTTAGAAAAGACACCTTAGCAGTCTTCAACAGATGGGCCCCTTCAAACTTGCTTATGTAAAGATATCCTTCTTACAAGAATCGATCCTGCACTAGTGCAGGAACAACGATTTATGCAGAAAGTGTAAAGTAATGTCTTTACTAAAAAAAAATTTCTTCATGCAAGGGCTTTGAACTTTCTCATGTCCACAACACTCAGATCCAATACCAAGAAAATGGTTCTTGTACTCGATACGAGCTTTTTACACTTTAACTTTTAATTCTTGAAATCAATGCTTAATTACTACAAGTGTTATAAAACTAGATTGCATATCAAAAAAAAAAATGTCTGTAGAAATAAAGAAACAATCTATTATAAAGTGTTTAATGAAAGCAAGAAAATTGCTGAAAGTAAATTAGAAAGGCTTGATGAAGTGAATAGCACACCAACGTGCACTGGTGCAGGTGACTTCTCCTGCTCGAACAAGGCGGAGAAAACAAACCAAACGTGCAGAAAGTAAATAGCACACCAACATGCACTGGTGTAGGAACGAACCAGGCAGAAGAAATAAACTAAATCGTGTAGAAAGTGAATAGCACACCAACGTGCACTGGGGCAGGTAACTCCTCCTGCTCGAACCAGGCAAGGAAAATAAATCAACCGTGCAGAAATTAAATTTAACTACTTCATGCAGCAGATCTGCTTTCACTCAAACATAAATTAAAATTTTGTAAATTAAATCACACTTAGCAGTTTAAAACATAAATTACAAGAACAGAAAAGAGAGTGGGGTAAACGTGCTGGGTTGGCTGGGCCCTAGCCAACCAACATGCTTCCCTCTTATGTAAAAACGCTACTCAGCACTTAGTTAATTAATCAACTATTCAAACAGAAAGGAATAAAATCCATGAAGCATAAGGCAGAGCTCTTGTTATTAAATCCATAAAGCAATTACATGTGTGATTACATGTCCAACCCAGATTTGAGCGATAACACATGACAAAGCTACAGCAACAATGCTGTAGCGTCACTCTTCTACCATACGTGCATCTTTCCTTTCCTTTACGTGCATCATCCCCTTTTATAATCCTTTGTAATGGTTAAAACAAACTATTCCTTTGCAAGGAATATGGGGATTGAATCCCAACAATTTCTAATTTCATCGTATAATCAGTACAACCAATCCCCTATTAAAATAATTAAAGATTAATACAAATTTTCCAATTCTAGGTTTTTTCTATAATTCTGGAAAATTTGTTAATTTTAACAAACTGCCTTAAAGCCACCCTTCGTATCTCCTCAACCATTGCGTATTTTGGAAAATGGCCCTCGTTTTACTCAATTTCCTATACTAGGAAAAAAATCCATGTCGTGGAATTTCTTCGTTCATATTTATCTGCACGAAACCCGAGGCAAAAGTTGGCAGTCTGGAAACTATTGACTGTGTTTTCAAAATTCTAGAAATAACAGTCTCTTTTTCATAAAAGTACTTCAAAGACCTGTTCGTAACTTTTGGAATAATTTGAATCTCAAGAAACAATTTCGGTTATGGGTAACTGGTTATATTTGTGAAAAAACCATTTGCTCGTATTTCCATAATTCACCTCCATTTGCATAAAAATCAAGGTCAAACTTGGCCATTTAGAAATTATGCGGATTTTCAACAGACTTAGTAATTTTCAGTGCTGGTGCAGGAATGTGTTCTCGTAATAGTGCAAGAACGTGTGGTGCAGGAACATCGCGTCTATCAGAATAGGCATATAACTAACTTTTTAAACCTGCAAACACACAAAATATTATTAAATATGCCTTTAATGTTTAGATCTCATTAAAAGAAAGGAATAAAAAATAATTACTTATCATCTTCGAGAATGCACAAAATTATGACAGTGACTTATTCAAGCTAAACAAAAGCATGAGTGATTTCGAGTAAAAGATGATATAAAACATGGAAAAACAGAGGCCCAACAGTATGATGTATATTTCCTATGCCGAATTTTGTGTCACTCCATCATACCTTGTACCATATTAGAAATAAAATGCGGACCATTATTATAAACAATCTCTCTAGGAACACAAAATCTAGTAAATATCTCAGCAAAAATAAAATGAACAACTTTTTCAGTAGCAAAAGAAACAACTTTAGCTTCTACCGATTTTGTAACAAAATCTGTACAAACCCAAATATGATTTTTATTTAATGATGTTGGATTTATTGGTCCTACAAAATCAATGGCCCATTTTTCAAAAGGCTC
This sequence comes from Pinus albicaulis, assembly GCA_034641835.2. Lineage (NCBI taxonomy): Eukaryota > Viridiplantae > Streptophyta > Pinopsida > Pinales > Pinaceae > Pinus > Pinus albicaulis. The sequence continues at coordinate 217,168,098 of CM076579.1, forward strand.
AATCATAACCTGAGGACATAAATTAATTTCATTGGTTTGATTAGGTTGGCCAACTCGCTGATAGCTATCACATCGCTTGACATATTGTTTGTAATCCTTAAACAAGGAAGGCCAAAAATAGCCAACTCGCAGAATTTTGTATGCAGTCTTCTTATCAGCGAAGTGACCTCCACAAGGTTCATCATGGGAAGATTTTAAGATATCGAACACTTCTTCCTCTCTTAAAAATATAAGAATAATAAGGTTTGGTCTAGTGTAAAGAGGTCTCCTTGAACCCAAGAATATGTAGCACTTTTCTATATGATGCTCCGATTTTCACGAGCGAACAAGTGAGGTGGTGCTTTTCCTGTTACTAAATAGTTATCTATGTCAGTGAAACATGGGGATTTTGTTGACATAGAAAATATATGTTCGTTGGGAAAATAATCATCAACAGGAATTGCTTCACCAGGATTATTTAATATTGAAAGAAAATCTGCTACCACATTAGATTTTCCTGGTCTATCAACAATAGTAATGTTAAATTCCTACAAGAATAATAACCACCTAGTCACTCTACCTCTAGTTAATGGTTTATTGATTAAAATTTTTACCGAGGAATGATAGGTATGTACAAAGACTTCATATCTTGTGATGTAGTGTCTGAATTTATTAATGGAAAATAGTACAGCTAAAATATCTTTCTCAGTAATTGTGTAATTTAATTTAGCATATGACAAATTTTTACTGATGAAGTAAATGGCATAGGATCTTTTATCTTCTTCTTGTCCTAAAGCTACACCAATAGCAGTGTCTGAGGCATCAGAAGAAATATGAAATGGCAGGGACCAGTTTCGTCCTCTCAAAATTGGTGCCTGAACTAGTTTTTCCTTCAATGTATCAAAGGATTGTTGGCAAGCTATGTACCAAGAAAACTCACTATCCTTAGCCAAAAGTTGTAAAAGGAGGATAGCTATCATAGGGAAGTTCTCGATGAATCTCCTATAGTAGCCCACATGTCCTAGAAAACCTCTCACTTCCCTTTTATTTTTTGGGCACAGGAAAACTCAAAATAATTTCTACTTTTGCAGGGTCAACCTGGATACCTTTGTCTAAAATAAGACGGCAAAGAACCACTCCTTCCTTGCACATTAATCTACACTTTTTTTCACTCGACGCAAGATGAGCTTCTTGGCAACGAAGAATCACTTTTTCTACATTCTCGAGGGCTCCCTGAAATGAATCACAAAACACAGAAAAATCATCCATATAAATTTCTACACACTCAAGGTCAACAAAAATAGCCAAGACTACCCTTTGAAAGGTAGTCGGGGCATTGAAAAGTCCAAAGGGGAGTAATTGGTAGGAAAATGTACCCAATGGACATGTAAAAGTGGTTTTATCTTGATCCTCGGGTGCAATATGTATCTAGTTATAACCACTAAATCCATCTAAAAAGGAAAAGTACTTATCAGCAAGGATATCGAGTACCTGATCGATAAAAGGAAGGGGGAAGTAATACTTAAGAGTGGGTTTGTTCAATTCTCTATAGTAAATGAAAATGTGCCATCTCCCATATTTTTTCAGGACTAATACTAATGGAGAGACCCACTGGCTATCAGAAATAGGATAGATAAAATCAACATCCAAGAGTTTTTTCAATTCTTCTTTTACAACATCTCTTAGAGATGGATTCATATGCCTTTGGGGTTGTCGAATAGGTCAAGCTCCATATTTATTATAGATATGTTGAGTAAATTTTTCAGGAGGGATTCCTTTCATATCTTCATAGCCCCTTGTAAAGGCATCAAGATGATTTTGCAACAAATTCACAAGCTGCTCTTGCTGGGATGAATCCAAGTCTGAACTATATGTAGATATTTTCCCAGAATAATATCAACAAGTTTAGTGTTAGGTTCAAGAGTACACATAGGTGTTACTAAATATGGTGGTGAGGGAGGTAGAGAGTCTTGAATTTCCTGAAAAATCTAGACTGAAAATTTGACTCAATGACTCAAAACTAGGCATAGTGTATAGATTGTTCAAGAAGTCTTGAATCTCACCCTCCTGTGAGGACTCAGCATATTTATGGGCCATGGAAACAGACTGAGTCTCCTCATCACTATTGTATTCTAACCATAAAGTGTCTTTGAGTTCCTGAATGGATCTAGCGGGTGGATGCAAGATGACCTTCTTCCTAGATTCTCCATGGGAAATATACATATCGCCATAATGACATCCAATATAAGAATCAGTCGGAGCAAGCCATGGCCATCCCAACATCAAGGGATGTCCTCCCACAAGATTCGTTGGCTAAAGCACAATGAATTCTACGAGATATTCCCTAGAATATAAAGAAATGACCACCTTATCCAATACCCCTTCTGGCTTGATTTTAGATCTGTCTGCTAGTTCAAGCACAATGGGCATAAGATGAATATGGAACAATCCAAGTTGATCCATGGTTTGCTTGGTCATAACATTAATGGCTGCCCCCAAGTCTATAAGTACATTAGAAACAAGGACATCACCTTTTTGAACAGAGAAAACATGATTTCCAGGCTTAGTATATTTTTCCATGTTCATACATCTCGTCATTAACTCAGTTGCTCTCCTGACAAATTGAATGGTTCGAGGTTCTAATCTTCTCCTCCCTAGATTCTTGAGACAAGGTTCCCTAATTCTTTTTGTACAGATGGGGATATCTTTGATAGCTTGGAGAAAAGGCACCTTTATGAAAAGGTTCCTAAGCTCGGAAGCCAGGCTAGACTCAGGAATGGGGTCATTGTTCTCCACAAATAGCATCTCTGGATAGGGATGCTAGTTGGAATAAGATGCTAAAGGCCCTGACGATACGGGGATAGGCTGAATGGTGAAATTTTCAGAATGGTCAGGATTTTCCCCTTCACCTTTCTCTTTGATAATCCCCATAGGTTGCTTTTTTTTTTGTGACTACTATCTTCCCCGATCTCAGCTAGAGATCATTGAATCCAACTGGCATGTATAGATATCTGGGTAAGGAAATAAGGTTTATGGAATGGATCATTTGCACCACTTTATTATTGGGCTTGGGCAAGGGTAGGGCAGGAAACTGAGGAGGTCGAAACGGTGGAGGTAAAGTCAATTGTGGCATTGGTTGACTCAGCTGAGGTAATGATGGTTGCTGCATTGGGTAAGGTGCATATGTAGGTGGGTATGATTGCATAGGCGAAGGATAGGAATGATGTGAATGGTTTGGCCCTTTCCATCCTTTTTGCCAAGATTTGGAGGGTTTTCCATAATGATACTGGTTCCCATGCTACAAATGTTGAGAATGAAAATTGTTAATATAGGAATATGGATGTGCATTATAACCAAAGAAATTTGGTGGAAATTTAGGATCCATACCTATACTTACCTGAGGCCAACTTCTTCGTGCTCCCATAGCATGCAATGATTCAACATCAGGTTGTCCTCCTTCAAGTACAGATTTCAACCCAGGTATGGAGGGACATTTTTCAAAGGTATGTTTCTCTGCACAAATTGCACATTTATTAGTTCAAGAGGACATTCCCTTAAAAGATGATTCTTTCTACACTTAGGACAAAAATTAGATAATAATTGTTGTTCTTCTACAAGTTTTTGCTGAAATTTTAAGGAGCCTATTTTTTTTCTAATAGTATTCATTATTTTTATTTTCATATTGTCCATTTTATTCTCCAATCCAATGATCATAGCATCAGTATATTCTGTTCTCTTATTTCTATTATGAATTCCTTTACCAAATCTATATTGGTTCCTGGAGAATTTCCTATACAAGTCAAATATTTGATCAACAGGTTTCTGAGAAATATCCCCTTATCCTAACAAATTTAAATTATTTCTAGCATCATCAGTATGCCCACGTAAGTACAAGGTTCTAATAGTACTTAGATCAAATTTGTGCTTTGACCTTTGTAGGATGTACATGAATCTCTCTAAGTAGTCCTCTAGAGTCTCATCATCATTTTTCATGATAGTAAAGATTTCATCTTGAATATCTCTAGTTTTGCAATATTCCTAATATTTAAACAAGAAAACTCTCTTCATATATTCCCAAGAGGCTAGTGTTCCCTCCTAGTCCCATGAACTAGCAAAGTGTTGCATTCTTGAGAGTTGCAGGAAACAGATTTAACTTCTGAGCATCAGATGAATAATCATAACTCTACATAATATATCAAATTCAAATAAGAAATAGTTTGGATCTTCATGTACCTTACCATAGAAATTAGGAGGAGTTGATGGTGGTATATTTTTCATTTGCACAGTTACATCCGGATCCACAATCGGGAATCCAAAAGTGGATTGTTCCTCATTTACCTAATTTTTACTGGTTCCTTCTGCATGGTATTCATGATCTGCCATTTTTGTTCCTCCAAGCGAACTTCTCTCAATAGGATGGGAAGGATGACTATGGGTTTTGATAGTCCCCTACTTCCCCTTTATGGGTTGTGTCACAGCTGGACCACTATTTCCAGAGCCTAAGTAGATTGTTCCTGTGTGATGAGTCTAGGTTTGTTTGGAATTTTTGCATACAAAAGAAGGTGAAATATGAGATTTTTTTCATATTTATCATTATTTCCTTGGCCCTTAGTGGGCTTCATACCCCTATCTCTTTTAGGCATTCATTTCATAAATGGAAAATAAAAATTCCAATAAAATTTGCGAATTCAAAAATAACTCAGCACCTACAAATCCCTTCAAACAATAGAATCACACTACAGAAAAAATAATAGTATACTTACGCCTATTGCAAAAAAATTTAAAATTCTTACCAATTCAAATTGCCTCCCCGGTAGCGGCACCTAAATGTTGGGTGCAGGAATTGCAATTAAGAAAACTCCTCAACACTTAATTGTCAACTCGGGGGTTTTGTAAACTTAGAGACGATGCACAGGCAATGCCAGAAGTGTTATGAAATTTTCCTATTCCTATTCCTACTTCTTAATTAAAATATTGCAGAATCAAACAGAAGAAAATTTCAAAGGAAATTAATACCAAAGCAATTCTAGTGCGGGAATGTAAAAGAATAGATTTGTGAGGAAATCAAGGAAAGGAAATTTCAAACAAATGAAAGAAACCTTAAATGCTAAAATGAAGTCTATGTTTATCTTTAGTATAGATGGCTAACAACTTAACAAGTGGGCCCTTGCAAAGTTTTTCTTTCCAAATGGTTTTCCTTTTACACTAAGCAACTATTCATGTACTCTTGCAATCTGCTTGCACTAGTGCAGGTACAAAAATTATCAGAAAAAGTATATTTCACCTTATTTATTAAAGACTTATGTCTTTGTGTAGGTGCTCTAAGCCTTAAGTCTTAGATAACTCTATTCCTGTGACAAGACACCAACCCTTGAACAGGGAAAAAGATTCCTTCACCAAAGTTTTCAATTACTTTCGAAAAGAATTAAAAGACGTGCTGAAAGGAGTTGCAATTGCAGACTGAATGCTTTAATTAGATGATCTTTGCAATGAAAATAAACTTCACAAGGCAGAAAAAATTCTTAACAATAAAATCAACAGTCAAAGTAATTTGCATGCAATCAAATTATCTTTCGGAAAATCACTTATAATGTTACATATTACTTCTAATCCTTTCTCTCAAGTTGTGAGTTGCGAGTGTAAAGTGTAATGTTTCCAATGACATCCTTTCTTAATTCATGTATTCATTCTTAGAACCTTCAGAAGTTTGAATATTAATGTTAAGAATGGTTACTTGAATTAATAATGTTTTACTTATAGGAATAGATGAAATCATAAGAAGGAAAAGGAACAAAACACTTGCTGTGAAATAAATGAGTAAACCAGAGTGAAAAATCTGACATGCACTGGTGCAGGAAGAATCTCCCTACACGATCCAAGTGGAAGAAAACTAAGGAAAAATTGTAAGGAAATAAATTGTAGGAAAGAATTGCAGGAAAGAAATTACAGGAAAGAATTGCAGGAAAGAATTTAACTTAATTCAAACTTCAACACACGGATTCGTTCACGCTTTGGCTATAGAATGAATTTAACTCAGAATTCTGAAACAAAAATAATAATTATTCAAACTATGCATTTGCAAATAAATGAATACACACGAACCTTTTAAATGATGAAAGCACAAGGGTAAACGAGTTTGGTTGGTTGGGACCTAGCCAACCAGCTTGTTTCTTGTTTAGGAAACAAAACGATTCAGCACTTGAGCAACACATAAATAAAATTTAAGCACAACATGAAGAAATCATGGTGTAGTTCCTTGTATTAACTTCGATCAACAAACATACATTATAATGAGACTCCAACCCAGAGTGAGGGTGATACAAAATTACAAAGTAAATAAAATTACAATCTCCAGATATCGCTAACTTGGCTCTACCTAATATCTATATGATGTATAGTATTTCGGCCTATAGCCATAATCTGCTAATTACAAAGCCATTTCCAATTCAAGCCTTTCGTTTGAACAGACTAACAAATGATATCACAAAACCGACTAATGGTTATAACAAGGCATAATATTTTCTGGTCGTAGACCATATCTTTGGCTAGTATTGCTTACTATACTCTGCCTATATCCATATTCATATAATCTACACCCGAACTAAGAGACATGGATAAATTATGCCCGTGTGGAATGACCAACTGTTGCGGAGATCACAGAGAAATATTTGTTGGCAGTGTAGGAATCTTCGTGCACTGGATCATGCTACATAATAACTAACACTTATTTTTTCAATTTATTTTAGGAAATTAATCATAAGTTACAAGAAATAATTAAAAGCATGAAATCTATGTAAATTTATTAATTAAGCACCTAATAATCCTTAATTATGAAATACGAAGTATATGTAGGAATAGACGATTATCTTGGACTAGTGTAGGAATGACAAGGTTTATAGAGATAAAACAGAGGTTAATGGTTATAGGAAGAGTCCAAAAATAGGGAATTTTGGCACACCAACACTAATGTTACACATAAGCTTCATCTTTTCCTTGCAACTCTTAAAAAATATGCATTAAAGTGGTTTATGGGACTAGGTGAACATACTATTACCAATTGGGAATGACATGATAAATATTTTTCTTAAGAAATATTAGGCACATTGTAGGCCTAGGGTTTCAAAATAGGACATTTTTAGAATTACTGAACAAGAAGATGAAAGTGTAGAGGAATACTTACAATGATTTCTCTACAACTTACAAAAATCTAAACATCATTCTTTAAGTCCAGATACTATTTGGACAATCCTTTTAAAGGGAATCTGAGATGAATATCTTGATATCCTCAACGCTATGGGTAAAGGAGATATTTCATATCTACAATTTGATGGGATGGTTGAGTTGTAAAAAATACTCAAAAGGAAGAGCAAAAACTGGGAAGAGAGATGCAAATTCCAAAGTTACTAAATCAACAACAGGGAGTATTACAAGAGATGAGCTAGGAAATTTCTTTGAAGATTTCAAAATTGATATCTTAAGCACATTAGGGACATGATTTGATGTACTTAAAACAAAAAAGAGACAAGAGGATGGAGATCAAGTATTATCAATTTCATTTCCTAAATTTAGGAAGAAGAACCCATTAAGATAATGTCATTTATACAATATTCACGTTTGTGGACTTTGCACTGAAAACCATGCAACTGATAATTGTCAAAGGCTAAATGAATTGTAGGTAAATAAAATAGAGGAAATCCATGGGGTGGAATCCCTTTATTATTTAGCAGTACGAATACCTTGGTAACCTGGATTTGCAAGTATGTCTCAAAATCCTCCTCAACATTTTACTCAAAAATTGCGTCTAAGATATCAATATCCTATTCAACACCCATGGAATTCTCCTATGCCTTGGAAAGCTTGGCCTCCTCAGAAAACAAAAAATCAACCTTCTCATGGTTGGAGAGGGTATTCCTATGGAGCCCAACCTCCTCAACAATACTATCCCCAATCATTTCAATCCTATCCTCAACAACCATATCAATAATTTACTCAACAATCCTTTCCATAATAAAAATTTCAACAACCACAACAACCAGATCCATCATCATCAGTCACACCACAATTAACCCAACCAAAATAGTGTCAACTTCCATCTAACCAACCACCACCAAAACCAACTCAACTACCAACCCAACCAGTGGAAAATCCGAGTAATAAGTCAATATATAATGTGAAAGAAGGAACTTCATTTCCTAAATATTTAATTCTTCATGTTCAAGATGTTCGCTTAAGGTCTGGTAAAGTACTACAAAAAGACTTCCCCGTCATCATAGAAGAACAAATAGAAGAAAACGGGAGTCCTAAAAAATCCAAAAACAAACATCAAATATAAGGGAATCAAATTAAAAAAGGTAAGGAAATAAAAACTCAAAAACCTCCCTTTCTTGAACGATTTACTAAGAAAAACTCCTTTATTACTCTTCCTAAATTTGATATATTAGATGAATGAAAGAGTTCTTATGTAAAAATTCCTTTATTGAAAGCAATAACAGATATCCCAATCTATACAAAGGAAGTTAAGGAATTATGCATAAAGAAAATTGGAAAAATAAAGAAAAATCCACCAAAAATCCATGTAATTGGAAGATTAGCTAGCCTCATGTCAACAAGTATTATAATTGAAAAATATGTTGATCTGGGAATCCCAATGGTTACAATTTCAATTAACAATTTTTCAGTTTCTAAAACTTTGATTGACTTGGGGTTGCTATTAATTTCACGACGACATAAATGATGAAATGCCTTAATTTTCAAAATATTTGACCAACCACTACAATTTCAGAACTAGTTGATAGATCTAAAGTAGTGCCAGAGGGTGTACTTGAAGATATCATAGTTTCATTAAATTCATGGGAATATCCAGTAGAATTTTTATTTTACAACAAAAGACAAATCTTGGAGGGCACCCATTAATTCTTTTCAGGCCTTGGTTATCCACAGATGATGCCTTGATTGGTTGTAGATTGGGAATTATGATTATCTCACATGAGAATGAAAGAAAACACATAACACTCTATCCTCCTTCTCAATCTCCTTCTTTTTTTATCATGGCAAGATGAAATAGAACAATAAAAATAAGAGATTCGATCTACTCAAAGTATTAATCATGATGTTATTTTAGAGAAGAGGATAATGAGGATTTAATAGATTTATTCATTTTAGAACCAAATATTTTAGAACAATTGAGAACTATGCAATATCAAGCCACAAGTAAAATATTGGAAAAACACTTTCAAGAAATTTTCACAATCAATTCGTTACAAATTTCATTTGATGTTATTTTTCCTGCTAATTCAATTACACATTAAGAAAGAAAAAAAATTAAACTTAGCTTTTAAAAATCTCTTAACATGGAAATAATTTTCCACCAACCCAAGAAATGTAATTGGTTGAATTATTAAGGAAATATCCAAAAGAATTTTCTTGGAATTACATTGATATGCATGGAATTCATCCTGAAACATGTATTCATCATATCTACACAAATGACAATATTAAACCTATAAGGTAGCCACAAAGAATAAAGAACCCAATGATGAAAGAGATAGTCAAGGAGGAGTTGTAGAAATTACTACAGGTAGGGTTTATCTACCCTATCTAAAATAGTCAATGGGTTTCTCCTTTAGTGGTTGTTCCAAAGAAAAATAGGAAATGGAGAGTCTGCGTAGAATATATGGAATTAAACAAAGAAACACTCAAAGATATTCTTCCCTTGCCATTCATTGATCAATTCCTAGATTCACTAGCTAAGAATTTTTTTTCCTCCTTTTTGGATGGATTTAATTGCTATAATAAAATCAAAATAGCATTGGAGGATCAAGACAAACCTACTTTTACATGTCCTTGGGATACATATTCTTACAATGTGTTACCATTTGGAATATGTAATGCACCAGGTACTTTTCAAAGAGAATTTTTGGCCATATTTGTTAATTTAATGCAAGAGTGTGTAGAAGTTTACATGGATGATTTCACTGTATATGGGAATACTTTTGATGATTGTTTGAAAAAATTAGAAAAGGTTCTACAAATATCCATTGAAATAAATATATCTCTCAGTAACGAAAAGTGTTCTATGATGCTAACTAAAGGAATAGTATTAGGACACCATATTTCTTCTTCAGGAATAAAAGTAGATCCAACAAAAATTCAAATCATTCTGAATTTTTTTACCACCAAAGAATCAAAAAGAGGTAAGAATTTTTCTAGAATATGCAGGATATTATCGAAGGTTTATTGAAAAATTTATTAAAATGGCCTTGCCCTTGTATAAAATGCTTACACAAGACATAGAGTTTCAATGGAATACAGATTGACAAAATTCATCTGAGAAACTAAAACAAAAATTGTCCACAACACCAATTATTAGAGTACGAAATTAGTCATTTCCATTTTACATATCCATAGGAGCATCGGATATTGCAATAGGAGAATCATTAGGCCAAAATGATAATCAACTACTTTATGTTATCTATTTCATTAGCAAGAATTTAAATCCAGCTGAGTTGAATTACAGAGTTACTAAAAATGAAATGCTTGTTGTAGTACATGCAGTAAATAAATTCAGACATTACATAATAGGATATTAAGTGTTCATTCAAATTGATCATTCAACCATTAAGTATTTCATGAATAAATCCATAAATAATGGAAGGATTACTATATGGTTGTTATTAATGGAGGAATTTAACATCATTTTATTGAATTGACCAGGAAAAGAAAATCAAGTGGCAGATTTCCTTTCGAGAATTCATCTTCTTAGTGAGATTGTTCTATTTTTTTTATACATTTCCATATAAACATTAATTTGCAATAGAAGTTAAAACTCCATGGTTTTATGACTTAGCTAATTATTTATCATACGGAAATTTCCCTTATCATTTCATAAATAAATGAAAAAAGAAATAATAAAAGATAGTGCTAGATACAGTTGTGTTAATGGAGACCTTTTCTATACTAGACCTGATCTGTTAATTAGAAAGTGTGTAAGAGAAGATGAAATTTTGGATATTTTGAAAGAATGTCATGATGAACCATGTGATGGCCATTTTGCAGATAATAGAAAAACATACAAGGTTTTGAATCTAGGCTATTATTGGCCATACATATTCAAAGATTCAAAGACCTATGTCAAGAAATGTGACAACTGCCAAAGAATAGGGAGACCAGTGCATTCTGATGAAATTCATTTGCAAACACAAGTACTTGTAGAGCCATTTGAACAATGGGATCTTGAATTTGTGGGTCCTATTAGTCAACTCTATACCACCCGCAAGAAAATGAGTAAGTGGAATCAAAAAACAAAGTGCCTGAAAACATCATCAAAAATAAAGTGACGATGCACTGGAAGGATTGGTCAGAAAAATTGAATGAATAATTATGGGCATATAGAATAACATGGAAGAATACTACAGGGTTCAACCCTTATCAGCTGGTATATGGAAAATAACTTCTTTTACTAATTGAATTTCAAATCCACACATATATATTTGCAGTTGAACTTAGACTGGACCTATCAGCAGCAAAATAACAAAGGATCATGTAGCTGAGTCAATTGGATGAAATCAGAAAATAAGTAGTAGAAAATACATCATTGGTACAACAACAAAGAACAAAATGGCATGACAAATTCATTAAAAATAAAATCTTTCATATAGGAGACTAGGCACTTCTATTCGATTCAAAATACAAGGGTTTCAAAGAAAATTTCACCACTCAATGGTTAGGGCCTTATGATATTGAAGAAGTATATGATAATGGATCATTGAAAATCAAGACAATACATGAGGTGGAAACATCATTTCTAGTCAATGGACATAGATTGAAAATATACAACAAGCCTATGAATAAAGAAGATTTCCTCAATAAAATATCAACAGAAGAAGACATGCAACTTTTGGAAAATAATAGTCACATGTCTTCCTTAATTTCATAATAAAAATGAATGAAGATGAAAAAAGAGAGAAAAAAAATAAAAATAATAAAGAGATTTGGCCATGAAAATCCATATTTCCGGCACAATAGAAATCTGAATTCATATTGGAAAAACAAATCACTTGGCTAATATAAATTCATTTTAAAAAAATTATCTTTTTAATTAATTTTATGTTTCAGGTTTCCACTAAGCTATGACATTATATCCTCCAATTTCCAAATTTGAGGGCAAGTCTCCAAATAAGTAAGGGGGAAGACATAATAAAACAAGCGCATTTGTTTTTAAAAGCCGAGCAACTCAAGCTAAAAGGGCAACTCAACATGAAAGAGAAAATAAACATATTTTTCAACTTGATATGATATCAACTCAGAGTGAAAGCGAACTCAATAGATTTTACTTCAGCAGGGACCTAAAAATTCAATATCAAAATCTGTCACAAAGGGACCTGAAATCTACATTAAAAATTTGTCACAAGTGTCCTGCATGCAAAGAGCTATTTGAAGATCAGTGGAGCAACATACAAAGAGCTATTTAAATATTAGTGGACCAACATACAAAGATATATTTGAAGATAATTGGACCTGCATACAAAGCTAAATCAATTAGAAGAGCTATTCATTGGAAAGACACCTCTTTTCAAGCATTAATAAAGGGAAGCACTGAAATACTGTAAGTTAATTTTTTTTTAATGCCTTTTGATTTTGAAAAATATTCTTAAATTAGAAGATTAATTAAACATGGGTGCATAAGAGTGTCAATTTTCATTCCCTATACATCCCTAAGACCTTTCTCTCTTCATAAGAACTTTACCCTACCATCCACTAAAATCAAATCTTCCTTACCATAAGACAAGTCAATTTTTATCAAAAAACACACATAAAATCTCTTTGCCTACCACATAAAATTTTCTCTGCATGTGTTAGTATCATCATAATGGGAACAAGATATGATTTAAATAAGAAGGTGCACTACTATGAGGGAATATCGGATCATGATATATTATTCTACTTTCCTTTGGTTTTGAAATGACCTTGAAGTGGTCATTTCAAAAGACACTTCAAGAATAATCATTAAAAAGAGAATATGGATTAAATCATGAAGAAGTAGAAGGCATTGATATATGATATATCATTCCGAAAGGACTTGGAAATGATTGTTGAAATCATTCAAAAGACAACAAGAATGATACATCATTAAAGTCTTATTTTAGCATGAAAAAACTCATTCAATAAACTAGAGGATATATGTAATCATAATGAAGTTTGTACATAGAAAATTAATACAAAAGGCATGCAAAAATTATCAAGGACATATGAAATTATAGAGAGGGCAATATAAAAACCAACTCATTATGAAAATTCTTGTCAAAGAACTCCACTACAATTGTTGAAGAAGTAAGGAAAGAGAGCTCGTATTTTTTTTAAACACTTGGAAAAAAAAGGCTTGAAAATGCACCTACAGAAAAAAGAAGCGAACATATCACTTCAAAGAAGAGATATCAATTAAAAAAAGAGAAAATAACTCGGTTAAGATAATACAACTCCCAATGGAGAAGCTCAAAGAGGCAACGAAGGCTCAATACTAGAGAACACAATATGGGATCACAGCTAAGAAGTCAGGTATGAAACCAAACCCAGAAAATTAGAAATCGATTTTGAAAATAAGATAGAGGGAAAACCAATTAAGGAATGAGTCTAGGGTATGCATATTTTGAGGAAAAAATCTATGGAAAACACTGAGTTTTCATAAACATAACTACTCAAACTAAACGTTGAAGTCTTCCAACAGATCCCGTGAACATCATAGAGATTACAAGTCTAAGGTTTGTTAGGAGACAGTTTATTTTTGTTGGTGAGATCCTAAGTTTGAGTTATGGAAATGTAGGCTTAACTATGAACTCCTTATTTAAGGTGATAGGGTAGCCCAAGTCCGTTGGTGGCAGTGTAATCCAAGTGCAGCTAGATATTTTCTGACAACATAAGTTCAAAATCTAAGTTAACAAATATTTGGGGTAGCATAATCAAAGTCTAAGTTAGTAGATGTTTGGTGATAGCGCAGTTTAAAATTATGAGTTTACAACTGTTTGGTGTTAGCGTAGGTTCAAGATCGAGTTTCAGGTGTAAGATTAGCATTAAAAAATTCAAGTTTAAGACGTCAATTTCATTCTTATTACAAAAACCTCCAAAACAGAGCTCGTGCATGATGGTGTCAAGTGGTATTGGTGAGTGCACGAGAGTTAAAAAATTATGAATGACATTTTTTAAAATAGAGTGTTAGTTTCCAGAGAAGAGAGAGGTGCGAGAAGACTAATTTTCTTATATCTCGCCGAGAAATTGATTTTTGAAGGCATTATAACATAGAAATTGTCTCATGAATATTCAACAGTGAAATTTTCTTTGCATTTCAACCCAGGAATTTGACATCACAAGTTCAAAGGTTTCTCTTTATTCTCAGTAACCAATAAATCACATATCAGTCTAGAATTTTGTATTTTAATTCAGAAATTTCTCTGCATCTTTGTGGGTATTCAATAGTTAGAGGTTTCTTCTTTTTATTATAGACCACATCCAGATTAGAGTTCCGGTAATTGATATCTCCATGTTATCAATTTTTTCCTTCAAATACCTCTACAAGTTGAAATTTCTCTATTATTTAAAGAGTACAAATGAAATTGTATTCTTTAAAAATAGAGTCATTACCTTGTCCATGAGATTATTCACTAGTGAAGGTTATTTAAATTGGTACAGAGACCAAAACCAGAAATAATATAGCCATCCATACTTCAATATGGGAAGCAGAATTGAGCCCACTAGATTTCAAATTGATAATTGTATTAAGGAGACTATAGAGAAGCTCTATCAAGATGGCTTATTATAGTTTCTTAGGAATTTTAAACAAAATAATGCAAAAGTGACATAGATGTTTGTTTCTAACTTTCATAATGAGAAAACCATGGTAGGAAAAATTCGTGTTCCAATCAAATCAGAATACCTTTCTCAAGCCACAAATATATCAATGACAAGGGAGGAATAAAGGGAAACATTTCAAAGAGAAGGGATAGAAATGCTTCTTAGAAAAACAGAGGAAACAAAAATTTGACAAAACCAAAGGGATTCCAAGGGAGTGCCTGAGAGAGAAATGGACATAATTGTTTCTTATTATTCAGAAATACTTCACCTATGATGGGAGGATTAGCATATTACATCTATATCATCTCAAATTCATCCACCTCATAAAAAGTGATTGTAAATTAAAACTTCCTTATTTATTTTCTAGAAGTTTAGTGAAAATAGTTGAAGGAGTGAAAAGAAAAATTGGAAGAAAAGAGATTATATACTTCCATAAGGGGTTAATAATAATCCTTATTGAATATCAGTCGAAAAAAGGTGAGACATGGGAAAATTTCTTGGAAAATAATGATTTTGTAGAATTTCAAAGGGAGGAAGAACCAATTGGAAGAGAAGAATCACTTGCACGATTACATATTTCCAGAAATTTTATGCAATCAAGATTATATCCAAGAACCACATCCAAAAATAAGCAAGGCAGCATATCCATTGAAAGGGAGAGATATTTTGTATCTTACCCAAATAAGTCAAGGAGGAAGTTGGTTGAAAAGCCTTTTAAGGGAGATAAAGAAAATCATGTGGAAATCCTAGAATAAATGTCTCTTAGTACACCTCAACAATAACATCATGAGATCATTGAAGAGCTAGAAAGAGAAGCCCAAGAACAACTTAGAGAGCTAGAAAAAGATTCCAATATTGAAAATTCTTGGATTTATTGATCATCATCATATTCATCTACAAAGAAGATCAAAAAGTCTCTAAATAGGTTCATGTTGAACCATCAGAGACTCACAAATAACATAATGAAAATAATATCCAAGGATTTTCCAAAGAGGCTCATGATGAGGAACATGGTAAGAATATGAAAGAGTTAAGCACACAACTTCAGGTAAATGAAATCATGGATAGACATCTAAAGAAGGAGAATAAAATGTAAAAGGAGAAAAACAATATGATTGCAAAAGAAAACAAGAGGTTGAAGAAGAAAATGAAGAACCTAGAAACACAGAACATCGTCATATCAAAATAAGCATATGTGTGGTTAAAAGAGAAGAAACACCAATAGTACAAATACGCGAAATAGAAGGTGAAGAGTGCAATCTACAAATTTGAGGAAAAAGAACAAGAAGGCATTGACGTAATTTTGCAAGCAACTTAGTTATAAGCTTCTACATCAAGGCGTATATACATAGGTAAAACATCAAGAATATCAACATGCAAAGGTAGAAGGTCCAAGAGACAAAGACAATCATGAGGACATGCTTGTGGATCAGCAAGGGGGAGATGTTGGCCCTCAATTTTGACCCCTTTTCACCATGCATATTCCACTTTCATATCATCCTTTACCATCATACCATGTTCATATTTGTCATATTTTCCTGTTTTTTCATTTTAAGGTAAAATAATTCTATTTTAATTTTTAGAATTCTTAGTAAAAATTGGGTATTAAAAATTATTTTTCACTGAAACAGAAATTCCCGTAATGGCTCCATTGAAGTCGTATGTGTAGGAAAACTGGGCACAAACTGAAGATATATTCGAGAAGTATGGGAACCAAGGATGGAAATAATACTATTGGCACAGTCCAAATAAGTCACAACAGGCTCAGTCAAAGCTAGTCAAACTTGACTAGTCACCTAGAAAAACCCTTGATTTAGGGGCATTTTTGTGATTTTGTGGAATCTTCCAATATTTGGTACAAAAAAAAGGGATGAGTTCGACCCTATTAGGTGGATTAGGAATCTTAATGATTTTTACAACTATTTTTTTTTTGTTATACTTTTAGCCTATTTAAGCACAACTATTCAACAACTATAAGCATGTATTAAAATTATTGAGACTTCTTTATTTCTCAATATAATTGAAGAAATTTCCTTCCATTTCTTGTTTTCCTTGCTATGGGATGAAATTTTTGATATACTGTAGCTGATAGTCTTCAAGTGTACAAAGAAAAGGTGGAGGGCCCCCATTCTAATCTAAGTACAGTGCAGTGTATTTTGTAGAAAATATCAAACACAGCTATAGTACCATGTAGAAATTATATCAATGGAATCAATTCGATCATGCAATTTACTAAAGCAAGATACTGAATCTATCTACTATAATTGCGGAATATAAAACGTGATCACTCAATCACATGCAAGTAAGAGAAAGAATTAAATAAATACACAACTCCAGATATTCCCGGGGAAAGAAACTACTCAAAACCCCTCCATATTTATTGTATAATCAACCAAGGAATCATGAAACAATACAATGTATTTGTGATCACCAAAATCACATACACTCTAAAAATTGCTTCACTCTAATCTAGGAAAAAATAGACAAAAACATAGCCAATTATCAACCTACCCTGCTTATGCAATCCCTAGATAATTAAACCCCTATTAAATATGAAATTCAGTCTTCCTTGATTGTGAAACTCATCATGGGATTCCCATGGTTCTATAACTGCACTTGGGCATTTTTCCTAAAATACAATTGATAGTTTTCTAGCCTTGAACCTTTGTCTCAACTGGGTATCCACTAGAACTAGCATGCATGCAACTATAAATAGTGAATCATCAGTTACTTGGTAGATCACTAATGGTGAATTAAATCTATTTTACTTCACTTTATCTTCCACTAGCTCATCAAACAGTTTGAACTAGTTAAACTGATTTTAACTCAATTATTGTGAGTTAACTGATACCATATTTTATCACTCCACCAGATCTCTAAGGCTGGAGAAGACATCCCAACAGAGGTAACCATTGACCAATATTTTGGCTTGGTAGCTAGCCCTACCAAACCGGAGAGGGATCTCTCCACAATGTCACAGCCAAGAGGGTTGGATGAATTATGGTTTTAGGCTAGGTATGTGTACATGGGTTTGATTTGGTTGAATTGGGTTTCTGGATGGGTGAATTAGGTCAAAGAGGCTACGTCAGGGAAAATAGGATTAGGGTTGCAGATATTCAATGGTGCAAGGTAGGTAAAAGACTTAACAATTTAGGGTTTCTTGAATGGGATGGATGAGACAGGTGAGGAGCTATAAAGAGAAAAGTTATGCATGAATTCTTTCTCATACCACAAGTATCCCAAAGAAATAGTTGCAACCTTTCCATTAATTTCTTGCCAAAATGATTAAAATAGAGTCTCTGATCAATGCATCAACATACAAAAATGTCCAACCTCTAAAAATGAGTGAAAATGTACATGATATAGACCTCAACCAACCTCTCCAAAACTTATGGGTCGAGTCCTTAAGTTGAGGAGTTGTTCCACCAAAAACTGAACTGCATACTTAGATTGTAGGGAGGTCCAAGTGCCTCATCCCTAACTTTAGTGAAACTGATTCATTTATCCAAAAAATACACTTTTACCCAATGTATCTACCTCTAGTAAATAAAATTGACATAATTACATTTTCATGAATCAATTACATCAGTAAAATCCATCAAATCCATTGATCAACTGAGAAAAAGTCAAAATCTAGAAAATATAAGTGAACTGGAAAAAGCGTGGCGCCAAATTCAAACCAACTTTTGACGGGGTTATAGGTGTCCAAATTGAGCTAGAGATAGCTCATTCTAAATAATTTCCTGTCTAGTTTCCATAAACGTACTTAGCTTCCAAAAATTATGATTTTTAGCCCTCCAAAAGTTAAATCGCCCAAGAACTTCCAAGTGCGCAATGCGAGTGTCAGGTGCGCAGCGTAAAATTGCAGGCCACTTTTGGAGGCCTTCATGGTGTCCAAATTGATCTCATGATAGCTCATTGGAAATATCGTTCTCTTGGATGCACAAGGGACCTATCAAGCACTAAAAAGGATTAAGTATAGGCCCTCAAAATTCAATTCTTCCAAGACTAGTCAAGAAGTGGAGAATGGGGGTGAAAAAATGCAGTGTGCTTTTCGAGGAAAATTTTGGAGGCTTCCCTGAACTCCAAATTGAGCTCATGATATATCATTGGAAATATATTCCAGTCTCGGTATCATTTGAATTATCAAGAAAGTCATTTGGACACTCCCGCTATTAGAAAAAATTATTTTCCCAAGGTCACTCGAGAAGTGCAAAAACTCTCCTGTAGCAATTGTATTTTTGAAATTTATCCAAAACCATGACACTTGTGTAAAAAGTGAAGGATGATTTTCTTACTTGACCTATAATGGAAAAAAAATCTTTCACGTTGTTAGCCACCTATAAAAATTTGTTATAGCAAAAGGTGGCTAAGAATTTTGAGCATTCAAGGAACAAATTTTATTACTAAAAAGTGTTGGCTCTTGAAGACTCTTGGAGGCCTCCTGCCTCTGTCCATAATCTTCACTGCTAGTTTATTTTACACTCAGAAATCCTGCTGATTCCCAAGGAAGAATACTGTTGCAAGCACCATTTCCCATTTCCCCTTCTTCCAAACTTACCTCATTTTAACCTTTTTCCCCCTTGACAAAATTCCCCTCTTACCCTCTAAATCCTCCCAAAATCCCCTTCCTTCACTCGAAGTACCCCTTGTCTAGAATTTTTTCCCCTTTTCCCTCTATCGTTGCCCATTATTAGCCTTGAAAACCATTAAAAACCATAAAAACCCACATTTTGGACATATATGGGTCTTAGCCCCTTCCTGCATAAAGCCCCCTGGTCGTATGATCCTCCATGAAACCCGCGGCCCTGCAAACGGGCGCCAAGCCATTTTGAATATTATATATATCCGCATGAAGTGTAAAACCTTTGGTTTATATATTATTTTTGACGTTTTTTATATTATAGCTTTCCGCCGGTCTGATTTTTAAATCATTATCTATCATCGATCTGATCTGCAGATCGACGACGCGGAGTCCCTCACCCCAGTGGTCCCTGCCATCCACTCGCCATTGCCAAAACCGCGCGGTATTCATCTCACCGCCTTCAAGCGGAAGGTGTTTTTCTTCCGATCGACAGTGATTCCACTCACCAATTGACGCGTGGCCTAGGCACTGTTTTCCAAACCGCCTTCCATCGCGTGTTAAACATCAGTCGTGGACCCCGCGCGATATTGACATCCACCGTCCGATCTGAAGCCACCCATCCGACGGCTTTTGCTCACCAAAGATGCCCGATAGTTAACCGGCCCATGGTGCAGCTTTTCATAGATCTCCACCGTCGATCTGACCTGCAGATCGACGGCCCATATTTCATCTCCCAGATTCATCGCCTGGTCAACGTTTTCTTCTTTGACCTTCTGCCTCCTCTCCCGACCGTCGATATCTACGTGATCGACGACTCTGATTTAACAGATTATACCGCCCTCCATTTGACTCTTCTAATCAAATCCCGACCGTTGGATGATGCCATCCAATGGCCACACTCTCTCCACGTGCCTTCTGAAGCAGTAAACCTATATATGCATGGATTTTATAATTTTGTTCATATTTTGCAGGGTTTCAAGTGATTTTTCTGCCACGACTGAAGAAATTTCAAAGGCAGAGGATAATCATCCTCCTGCCTCTGATCCATTAAAGAGAAATCATTTGCAGGTTTAAAAATTTCACGTTTTATCAATAATTAATAAGGCATTGATGCCACATAACCCTGCGCAACCCTGCATACCGGAAAAAACCATAAATCGGGCACAGTCAGAGAGTATCAGTGACATAGATCAAAATGAACTAGGACAGAGGATGGAAGACATATTTGTGGGGATCACGACTAAGAATGCTTATCAAAAGCCTAATCCCCGATTTAAAACACAGTTTAAATAAGATCTTAAGTGTTTTATCAACAGGAACGCCTACACCGCCACATTTGAGGCAAATTGATTCCTCCCAGCTACTAAAATGCCACTTGTGCCTCAAAGTACTCAATCAGAGGCCGAAGTTATTGATTAAATGAAGATATTCGCCTCATTGCAGCCAGAAAGTTACTTCTGCAAGGAAATTTAATGCAAAGGATATCTGCAGAGTAACCCCGACATCACACAGAGCCTCAAAGGTCAAAAAGAGCTCCCTTCGAGCTTAAAAATTTATGTAAATCATTTAATACAAGATGGACACCTATGTAAGTTTCTTCATTGAGCCCCCCAAAGGCCAAAAACCATTAAGTCTATATTAATTGTAATTGAGATATTTTTCAAATCTCACCTCCCCATTCTTCTATATATACTACTGCAGAAGATGAGAGAGGGGTTGGTTGCAGAACTTTGATATACACTTGAGCTTAAATTTCTAATTGTAAATAGTGTTCACTGGCTCTTGGGGCTCTGCTGGTGATAGATAGGTTAGGCTGAGATGTGTAGATGGTTGCTAAACTAAAGCACTGGACTTAAAGCTGTCACTGTTTTGGAGCATCAATACAAGCTGATTTATGGGATCCTGGTCTATGTTGACGGTGATGTTTTTCTTATTGTAACTTGTAATTTTGTTTCTGTTTTCACTATGTTCCATTTTCTCTTATAAAGAACAGAATGCATAGAGTTAGGACCTACTGTACATCAGTAACCTTCTCTGACTCAAAATATTTATCTAAATGTTTTCTTCTAAATTGAGTTATTTAGGGATGATTTGTTTCAGTTCAAGAATAGGAATGTTGGCGTTCCCTCGTCTTATTGTCTTAGCCAAATGTTATTTTTAGTATATGTTTAGTGAAGATGAACTAAGGAAGATATGGTGAGCCCTGGTCCCAGTTTTATCTCCATAACTGTCTGAATGTTTCCCTTGGAATGTGTTAAAAGCTGGCTAGTTTAAAAGTACTTACCAGATCTTAGACTATTATATGTTATCTCTGTGTTAGTCTTGAAAGTAACCAAGTAAAGCAGAGCTAGGAGAGGATTTGTGGTGATCCCGACCCACTGGTTTCTACTCCAAAAGTTTCCTTCAAGTTTCCCTTAGTTTTAAAATGTTTTCTATTGAAAGTGTATCAAAGGCTGGCTAGTTTAAAAGTACTTACCAGATCCTAGTTTACTTTTATGTTTTCCTTGAGTCTATGTCAAAGGCAGGCTAGTTTAGAAGTACTTACCAGATCCTGGGTTGCTCTTTGTTCTGCATCTGTTTATTTCTCCTTCTTATTGTATCATTTCATTCCATAAATCAAACTTCAAAGAGATCCTTAGACATAGATGACTTGCCCTATGGACCACTCTTGCCTCTTGCTATTCTAATTAAACCCTATTATGACTCCATAGCCCAATGGACTAAAACCTACAATTATCTATATTTTTTGCCGAAGCTTACTCTCATTACTTGCAACTTCTCACCTTTGAAACTCTTTGCAGTTAGGACTTTCCACCTCAAACAGTAATCACGCTCAACCATCCAAAAACAAAACAAACCCTTAGCCTTCATAACTAGCCTAATATTATTACCCCAAACTTCAAAGACAAATCTGTCTTTGCACTTATTGGAGAGATCCCTCTCTGGATTCAGGAGGGCTAGATCCTAGAATCCCAAAGTGGTTGAAACGATGTTTTTTTTGTGATAGGACTTTGCCGATCTTGCTGATTACAGATTCCTAACATTTCTAGCGACGCTGCTGGGGAAGAAACCCAGAAACATTTTCATTTGAGGGTAACCATAGGATATCATGGATTTGGTTCGAGAACATTTGCTATATTAACCAGTTGAGCCACCAGCACCTAACATTTCTGGCGACTCTGCTAGGGATCGAACCCAGAATAAATTTCATTTTTATAAAACTTCAAGAGTAGAAAGTGACCTTTTTCAAGCACTACCAAGAACTGGTAATCATGATGAAACTTGTTTGAATCTGTGACAAACTAGGTAAACCCTAGGATTCTCTTAAGACTTTATCTAACCTTGAAATACCAGCTGGCTTAGCCATAGGAGTAGATTGTCTTTGTCTCATAACTATAGCTAAGTTTTTGAAACAGAGTTAGGACATTCTTAGAAACCACACAACTGAAAAATAACTCAGAAAACACCAAAAATATTTCAAATCGGTATCCAATAAACATAGTGGTTGACCATAAAACCTTTTACCTCTGAAAAGAGCTAAAAACTTCCACTTGGCAACTCCACAATCCTTGGCAGACCTTAGGACTCCACTGGGAAGAACCCTCAGCATTCTAACATCAGTCAAACTCAGTTAGAGGACTGTAGGATTGAAATTTCTGTAAACATATTAGTTAACCTCTCAAATATTGTCATACCTGGTTGAACTTTTCTTGTTTATTTGGGTCTAAAAAACACAGCATAGTGGCTCCTAGAAAGATTCACGCTAGAGCCTATCCTGACCCTAATCCACCTGAGTTAGCTAATAACCCAGAAATTATCCTTAGGAAGTATCTTAGGATTAAATTATCAATTGTTTTCAGACCACCCTTGAGAGCTAATTCAATCCCTAAAAATCTTTCAGCTCTACAACAATCACAAGTTGACTTAGTAAATCCCTTTAGAACTAGGTCTCTTGATGATTTAGATCAGTTAGATTCTGAGTCTTCACTTTCATCTCCTGAAATAAGTGAACATCCTGGCAGCAGAGAAACAACACCTCCTGATTTACATTTCCTTCACAACCTAGGTGTCTCTCATCCAAGATCATCTCAGCTATCTATTCCTGGTCCATCCACTTCTGCTCATCCTACATCCACTATTCAAACCACTCCATTTCAGCCCATTTTCCCTTTTGTTAATCCTCCTCTTGTAAATCCACCCCCACCTCATATCATGGAAACATGGTATGCTCCCTTAGTCCTTCCTACACCATTAGTCAATCTTCCACAGGACTATCAGTCCAAAATTCCATTATATGATGCTAGCAATGCTACAACTGCATCACAACATGTGGATAAAATGAATGACTACTTTGACAGAAATGAAATTGATCATGATTCTGTCAAGCTTAGATTATTTTCTCAGAGCTTGGGGGGGGAGTAAGAAAATGGTTCAAAGGTTTAACCACCCAAAATATTAATGATCTCCAAGCCTTCCATCAAACTTTCTTAAACAAATTGGAAGTAAAGAAGAATCCTCTCCAAGTCCTTTCTGATTACAAGAACCTCCATAGAAACACCGGGGAAAGTGTGCAAGCTTATTGCACTAGATTTAACAGTGTGTATAATGCACTTTCCCCAGAACTAAAACCTCCACAAGGCTCAGCCTTAAACAATTTTCCTGAAGGGTTTGACCCTGAGATGGCCTATCAGCTGAGAGAGAGAGATTTTGCAACTCTTGAAGATATGCAAAGAGGCGCCCTTTTTGTGGAAGTCAACTTAATGGAAAAGAGAGCAAGAATGAAAACTGAAAAGAGAGTGTCCTTTAGAGAGGAATCTACACCCTCTACTTCCAACTCAAAAATGGAGAAAATGTTGGAGGAGATGATGAAAGAGATGAGAATAATTAAGAGAGCACAAGCAAGCCAAAACCAAAATGCTCCTCAAAATAGAAATCAGAACCAAAATCATAATTTTAGAAGGAACCAACCTCCAAACAGACCTAGGGAAGATGATCAACAGATCACCCCTCCCTTTCATCAAAACTATGTAAGTGAGGTTGACGAAACAGATGAGATAACAGAGGAAGATGATGTCAACATGTTTGGGGTAGAAGATGATGACTGTGAGATTCATTATGATAGAAAAAAAGGCCTATACACACCTTATGATGACAGGAGAGATGATGATGAAAATTATTATCAAGTCATGGAAAATGTCACCATAGAACCTCAAAAATAATATGACCTTAGAATCAAAACCAATCAAAAAACCCCCAACAACAAAACCTCTGACCAACCTTTACAAAACAACACTGCAACCAAGCCTAAAATTGTCAAACGAAAGGGTAAAATAGTGGCTATAAATTCTGGTAATGATAAAGAGAAAGACACTCAAAACAAAGAAAAACATAGTGCAGACATTAGTAGTACTAATACTTCAGCTAGTACTCCTGTGAAAACAATTTTGTCAAGTGTAAATAAAACAAATCAGTAAACCCATGTTGTTGATAGAATTACATCTAATAAGGCTGAAACCAGCACTTTAAAGGGTCGAATTCCTTTCAGCATGGAGCAGGAAATTTCAAAAATCAAAATCTATGTTCCCTTAACTCAATTAGTTGCCCATCATGTATATAGGACCCAAATTTTGAAGGCTTTAAACATTGAAGAGAGTGAGGACACTCTCAATCTTAATGATGACCAACCAGAACTTATTTTTGGTCCTAAGATTGAAGGTATGTATCTAGAGGGACCTGTTCCTCCCTTTTATGTAAGTTTAAACGTTCATGACAAAATTTTGCACAATGCTATGCATGATTTAGGGGCTTCTCATAATTTAATGCCAAAAGCTGTAATGGAGAGCCTGGGTCTAGAAATCACCAGACCTTACAAAGAACTTTACTCCTTTGATTCCAGCAGAGTAAAATTTCTAGGATTAATCAAAGACCTCTGTGTTAACTTAGCCCAAATTCCAGCCAAATGTTTAGTCATGGATATTGTTGTGGCTGATGTGCCCCCAAAGTATGGAATGTTATTATCTAGGTCTTGGGGGGCTAAGTTACAGGGGACTATGCAAATGGACATGACTTATGCGACTATCCCGGTTTTCAATCAGAATAGAAGACTTTACAGGTAGTGACATATGAAATACACAGTTACAAGTCAAGACAAACCCCAAAAATCTCCTATGTATTCTGTAAATACAGGCCTTGATTCTTTTATCATTTTTAATGAGGAAACACTTACTGAACAAGTTACTTTAACGGGATTAATGGCCGATAGAGAGGAAGAGGCAGACACTACAGAATTGTCAAAATAGTTTGCTAAACCGTTAAGCATTAGCAAACTAAACGAAGGTCTTAAACTACAAGTCATGAATCCTTTTCTTTTAAACATTGAGAGTCAAGAAAGCAGTCCTCAACCCAATAATATATCTGAGGAAGTGAAACAAATTCAATTGAGTGCTAATACTCAAGAACAATTAGAAAGCACAGTAGTTGAAGAGGACATTCACCAAACAAATGAAATTAAAACTAGTCCTCTGTGGAGTATGTATTTTGATGGATCCTGCACTAGAACTAATGCTGGTGCAGGTGTCTGGATTTCCAACACTGAAAATAATCACACAGAAAGCATTTCCTGTAAATTAAACTTTCAGTGTTCCAATAACATAACAGAATATGAATCCCTTCTCTTAGGCTTACATTTATTGAAAAAGTTAGGAGCCAGAAGAATTAATGTGTATGGGGATTTAGAGTTAGTCATTAGGCAAGTCAATGGGGAATATAACGCAAATCATCCTAGACTTAGAGCCTACCGAAACGATGTCATGGACCTTTTGAAAACCTTCGAGGAATCCAAATTGTTTTTTGTCCCAAGAAAAAGAAATATTGTCGCCCACAATTTAGCCTTTGCAGCTAGAACATGCTTAACGTCGTATGACACCAAAGACTGCACAAATCAAATTAAATTTAGACCAGCTGTGCCTGATAATGAAAATTATTGGCAGGTTTTTGACAATGACAAACAAATAGAAGACTTCATGCAATTCAGAAATAAATTCGAACTAAACATTTCGGACTCAGATTATGATACAGACTGCAGTGAAGAAAATTTTCTTGGTGAAGAAGAGTTGTCTCCTGAGCTTGTCATCGTTAATATTCTAGATATCAAACTGAAAAACAAAAAGGAAACGACTGCAGAGTTAGAAACTCTGCTCTCTAAAGATGAAAGTTTTCCAAGCGGTCTAGTGCCTTTGGAAGAGTTGTTTGATCTTAACGATGTGGCCAAAAAGCCAAAACTGGAACCTGTAGAGACTGAGGTGGAGGAGTGCAATATAGGCAGTGAGAAAAAACCGAAATTAATTAAACTGTCTAAGACTTTACCAGCTCACATCAAACTCAAATACATAGAGTTGTGTAAAGAATTCTCTGATGTTTTTGCATGGAGTTACGAAGATCTTAAATCCTATGACACTGAAATAATACAGCATAAAATTCCCCTCAAAGAAAACCAAAAACCATTCAAACAGAAACTGTGTAGAATAAACCCTATTCAGTTACCTTTGGTTCAGAAGGAGATCATGAAAATGTACGATGTTGGCATTATTTTCCCTATTAGATACTCTGAGTGGGTGTCTAATTTGGTGTCTGTTAGGAAGAAAACTGGAGAAATCAGGCTTTGTATAGACTTTAGAGACTTAAACAAAGCTTCATTAAAAGACAACTACCCTTTACCTAAGATGGATCATATTTTACAAAGGGTAGTAGGGTCTAGAAGAATTTATTTTCTGGATGGCTATTCACGGTATAATCAGATCTTAGTTTACCTTGCTGATCAATTAAAGACAGTCTTTACTACACCATGGGGCACTTTGATGTATGTGAAAATGCCCTTTGGTCTAATGAATGTTGGAGCAACTTTTCAAAGAGCCATGAACATAGCATTCTCGAAAGAACTGGGCTTTGTTCATCATTATATACCTAGATGATGTCACTGTGTTTTCAAAAACAAATGAAGAGAACATTTGAGAAAAGTTTTCAAGAAATGCAGAAAGTTTGGAATATCCTTAAATCCTAAGAAGACACTATTTGGTCTCCAAGAAGGTAAACTTCCTGGGCACACTATTTCTGAGGAAGGTATAAATATAGATCGAAAGAGGATTGAGGCCATATTGCAAATCTCTCATCCTCAGAACATCAAGGAGTTGCAATCTTTCATTGGGAAGATTAACTTTTTGAGAAGGTTCATTCCCAGCTTGGCCGAGCTCCTTAGGAATATCACAAACATGTTGAAGAAGGAGCAAGGGGTAAAATGGACCTTGGAAGCAAATAAATCCTTTGAGCTGGTGAAACAAGCGTTAACCAAAACACCAGTTCTCATAAGTCTTCATTTTTCAAAGGATTTTTATATTTTTTCATTTGCATTAGAGCATACCCTAGCTGTTGTCCTTTTACAGAAAAATCTGCAAGGACAAGAGCAGCCTATTGCATACTTTAGCAAGGCATTGAGGGATGCCCCTCTAAAGTATAACATTATGGAGAAACAAGCTTTTGCTTTGGTTAAAGCTTTGAAAGACTTCAGAGTGTACATCCTTCACTCACATATCATTTCCTTTGTCCCAAACTCAGTTGTTAAAGACATTCTAACGCAGGACCCAGATGGTAAGAGAGGTAAGTGGATTGTTGTTATCCTTGAATACGATTTACAAGTAAAACCCACTAAACTCATCAAAGGCCAAGGTCTGGCTAGATTAATGGCTGAATCCAATTTTAGTTCTTGATATTAACATGATTGATGCTTTGGATGACCAAGAAGGATTCTCAACTCCTATTGTTGAAGAAAATTTTATGAATTCTCCTCGGTATGCTGATATTATTTATGTTTTGCTTAATTTGAATACACCTCCTGGTTTAACAAAGACAAAGGCAAGATTCCTAAATTTAAAAGCTGTAAACTATTGCATTATTGATAGATGTCTTTACTGGAAAAATGCAAGTGGTGTATTGCTTAAATGTTTGCCTGAGTTTGATGTAGAAAAGGTTAAATACCAGTTCCATGAAGGAGAGTGTGGAGGCCATTTGTACTAGAAGACAACAGCCAACAAAATCTTGAGTGCTGGTTTCTAGTGGCCTACTCTTTTTCATGATGTGCGCAAGATGATCATAGCCTGTCACAAATTTCAACTCTTTGAAGGCAAAAGAAAACTGCTACCCCTTCCTCTGCATCCGATCACTGTTGAAGCCCCATTTCAACAGTGGGGACTTGACTTCATAGGAGAAATCCATCCCCCATCTTCTGCCCAGCATAGATGGATTCTCACTGCCACAGACTATTTCACTAAGTGGATAGAAGCCATACCTTGTAGGCAGGCCAATGATTCAGTTATCATAAAATTTATGGAGACTAACATTCTCTCTAGATTTGGCTGTCCTACCAAGATTATCACTGATAATGCAGCAGCATTCAGATCAAACAAGATGGTTGATTTCTGTCACAGATATCAGATAGCATTGGGGCATTCCACGGCCTATTACCCCCAAGGTAATGGACTTGTAGAATCCTCAAACAAAATTTTAGTGAACATAATCAAGAAACTGTTGGAGGACAACAAAAATTCTTGGCACACAAGGCTAGTTCATGCACTGTGGGCTGACAGATTGACTTTGAAGAAATCTATTGGTATGTCACCTTTCCAGCTTGTGTATGGTACTGCTGCAATTTTTCCAAACAGCCTTGGTGTACCAGTAATGAAGTTGATTCAAGAGTTGCAAACTGAATATAATGACATGATCAGAAGAATAAATCAAACCATTCATCTTCAGCAAACCAGAGAGGAAGTTTATAACAAAGCATTGCAGAAACAAATCAGCATTAAAAAACTTTTTGATAGAATAAGAAAGGCCTGCAATTTCAAAATTGGGGACAAAGTTTTAAAGTGGGACTCAAGGAGGGAAGAAAAGGGAAAGCATGGAAAATTTGACAACTTATGGCTTGGCCCTTACTCTATTCATTCAGTTTCTGATAACAATGCATTTTTCTTGCAGGAGTTGAATGGAGCGGAACTGTTTGGGGGTCCTGTCAATGGCAGGATGCTTAAGAATTACTTCTCTTGATCCATGTTATGTTCCAAAAGCCTTTTTATCTTTTTTCCATTATAAATATTTCATTCACCATTGCATTCAAAGTTATAAAAATCAAAAATACAAAAACAATGAAAAAGAAAGAAAAGAGGGCAGATTGTGAAAACAAGAAAGGTATAGCCCCATACCAAAAAGAGAAACAAAGCTGAAAGTGTGCAAGCTCAAATTCCACTCCTGAATAACACACTTCTAGTTAGTCAAACTGTCTAATCTTGGCTAATTAGCTTTAAATTTTCTACTGATAGGATAGTGAATTCGATTTGCCAAACTGTTTAATCTTGGCTTATCACTAGATAGTTTAGGATAGAAATTAAAGGTTCAAACATGATCAAAATCTGAACCTAGGTGTCCAAATAGAAAATGACTAAAATTTGTTTTATTCTCTGAGTCAAAAAAGATGTAAATCTGGTTCTAGTCAGCTCAAAATCTGAACCAGTTGATAAAGACAACACAGCTCAAACAAATTCAAAATAGAGATGTAAAGAAAAGAGAAGGCCATGGTGAGAAACTTTCAGATCTTAAGCCTTCCATTTTTTTATTTAATTTTCTGCCAAATAAATGTCTATGTGCAACTTATTTTTATGCCATAGACCAGCATCAAGTTAGACTGTTCAATCCTGACTTGAATGCTTCTTAAATTTCTGTTGTAGAATTTAGAGAATAAAGTCTGTTGGACAGTTTAATCCCAACAGACAGTAGACTAGGTAGAAAATCAATGGGCTCAACTGTTTAATCTGGGTCCATGGAGAAATAAGGAGTAGAAATAGATTACATTTCCTACTTTCAAAAGAATAAAATGTTGTAAAAGAGTTTGCCAATCCAAGTGCACTCTAATGAAGAAAAAATGTTAGATCTGTAGGATTGGGTAGGTAGAAAGCTTGTTGATGAGAGATCCGCTATTTTTATGGTTGCTAATATGTTTTCAGAGAACATCGTCCACAGAAAGAAAGGTAGCCCACTGGATCATGCACAGGTCAAGCTCTCAGAGAATGCAAGTCTGAAGTTCTTGATGCCTTCAAGAAGGCACCATCCCCAAGTGGAGCCACTGTTAGACACCTATAAAATTTGTTATAGCAAAAGGTGGCTAAGGCTTTTTGAGCCTTCAAGGAAAAAATTTTATTACTAAAAAGTGTTGGCTCTTGAAGACTCTTGGAGGCCTCCTGCCTCTATCCATAATCTTCACTGCTGGTTTATTTTACACTCAGAAATCCTGCTGATTCCCAAGGAAGAATAATGCTGCAAGCACCATTTCCCATTTCCCCTTCTTCCAAACTACCTCATTTTAACCTTTTTCCCCCTTGACAAAATTCCCCTCTTACCCTCTAAATCCTCCCAAAATCCCCTTCCTTCACTCGAAGTACCCCTTGTCTAGCCTTTTTTCCCCTTTTCCCTCTATCGTTGCCCATTATTAGCCTTGAAAACCATTAAAAACCATAAAAACCCACATTTTCGACATATATGGGTCTTAGCCCCTTCCTGCATAAAACCCCCCGATCGTATGATCCTCCATGAAACCCGCGGCCCCGCAGATGGGAGCCAAGCCATTTTGAATATTATATATATCCGCCTGAAGTGTAAAACCTTTGGTTTATATATTATTTTTGACGTTTTTTATATTATAGCTTTCTGCCGGTTTGATTTTTAAATCATTATTCACCATCTATCTAATCTACAAATCGACGGCGTGGAGTCCCTCACCCCAGTGGTCCCTGCCATCCACTCGCCGTTGCCAAAACCACGCGGTATTCATTGCACCACCTTCGAGCGGAGGGTGGTTTTCTTCCGATCGATAGTGATTCCACTCACCAATTGACCCATGGCCTAGGCACTGTTTGCCAAATCCTCATCCATCGCACGTTAAACATTGGCCGTGGACCACGCATGATATTGACATCCACCATCCGATCTGAAGCCACCCATCCGATGGCTTTCGCTCACCAAAGATGCCTGACAGTTAACCGGCCCATGGTGCAGCTTTTCATAGATCTCCACCGTCGATCTGACCTGCAGATCGATGGCCCATATTTCATCTCTCAGATTCATCGCCCGGTAAACGTTTTCCGTTTTGACCTTCCGCATCCTCTCCCGACCGTCGATCTTTGTGCGATCGAAGGCTCTGATTTAACAAATTCTACTGCCCTCCCTTTGACTCCTCTAATCAAATCCCGACCGTTGGATGATGCCATCCAACGGCCACGCTCTCTGCACATGCCTTCTGAAGCAGTAAACCTATATATGCATGGATTTTATAATTTTGTTCATATTTTGCAAGGTTTCAAGTGATTTTTCGGCCACGACTGAAGAAATTTTAAAGGCAGAGGATAATCATCCTCCTGCCTCTGATCCATCAAAGAGAAATCATTCGCAGGTTTCAAAATTTCACATTTTATCAATAATTCATAAGGCATTGATGCCACATAACCCTGCACAGCCCTGCATACCGGGAAAAACCATAAATCGGGCACAGTCAGAGAGTATCAGTGACAAAGATCAAAATGAACCAGGACAGAGGATGGAAGACATATTTGCGGGGATCACGGCTAAGAATTCTTATCAAAAGCCTAATCCCCGATTTAAAACACAGTTTAAATAATATCTTACGTGTTTTATCAACAAGAACGCCTCCACTGCCACATCTAAGGCAAATTGATTCCTCCCAGCTACTAAAATTCCACCTGTGCCTCAAAGTACTCAATCAGAGGCCGAAGTTATTGATTAAATGAAGATATTATCCTTAGCGCAGCCAGAAAGTTACTTCTGCAAGGAAACTTAATGCAAAGGATATCTATAGAGTAACCCCGACATCACACAGAGCCTCAAAGGTCAAAAAGAGCTCCCTTCGAGCTTAAAACTTTATGTAAATCATTTAATAAAATATGGACACCTATGTAAGTTTCTTCATTGAGCCCCCCAAAGGCCAGAAACCATTAAGTCAGTATTAATTGTAATTGAGATCTTTTTCAGATCTCACCTCCTCATTCTTCTATATATACTACTGCAGAAGATGAGAGAAGGGTTGGTTGCAGAACTTTGATATACACTTGAGCTTAAATTTCTGATTGTAAATAGTGTTCACTGGCTCTTAGAGCTCTGCTAGTGATAGATAGGTTAGGTTGAGATGTGTAGATGGTTGCTAAATTAAAGCACTAGACTTAAAGCTGTAACTAGTTTGGAGCATCAATACAAGCTGATTTATGGGATCCTGGTCTATGTTGACGGTGATGTTTTTCTTGTTGTAACTTGTCATTTTGTTTCTGTTTTCACTGTGTTCCATTTTCTCTTATAAAGAACAACATGCATAGAGTTAGGACCTACTGTACATCAGTAACCTTCTCTGACTCAAAATCTTTATCTGAATGTTTTCTTCTAAATTGTGTTATTTAGGGATGATTTGTTTCAGTTCAAGCATAGGAATGTTGGTGTTCCCTCGTCTTATTGTATTAGCTGAATGTTATTCTTAAATGTTATTTTTAGTATATGTTTAGTGAAGATGAACTAAGGAAGATATGGTGAGCCCTGGTCCCAGTTTTATCTCCACAACTGTCTGAATGTTTCCCTTGGAATGTGTTAAAAGTTGGCTAGTTTAAAAGTACTTGCCAAATCTTAGACTATTCTGTGTTATCTCTGTGTTAGTCTTGAAAGTAACCAAGTAAAGCAGAGCTAGGAGAGGATTTGTGGTGAGCCCGGCCCGCTGGTTTCTACTCCAAAAGTTGCCTTCAAGTTTCCCTTAGTTTTAAATTTTTTTCTATTTAAAGTGTATCAAAGGCTGGCTAGTTTAAAAGTACTTACCAGATCCTAGTTTACTTTTATGTTTTTCTTGAGTCTATGTCAAAGGCTGGCTAGTTTAGAAGTACTTACTAGATCCTGGGCTGCTCTTTGTTCTACATCTGTTTATTTCTCCTTCTTATTGTATCATTTCATTCCATAAATCAAACTTCAAAGAGATCCTTAGACATAGATGACTTTCCCCATGGACCACTCTTGCCTCTTTCTGTTCCAATTAAACCCTATTATGACCAAGGAAAATTTTAAGGATGGAAAATTATTTTGAAGTTTAAAAAATTGGTGAATCTCACTAGTCCCTAATATGAAAATTATAAAATGTTTATTGATGTATTTGTAAAATTATTCAAATTTATAATGATATTATATATATTATCTATATAATTTTGGCGATTTTTAAGGTAAAATAATTTTATATTGTAAAATTTGGGCGAATCATTTTTATAAAAAAATGGAAATTGGCGAATCTTTTGTTTGGAAAAACCATGGAAAATTAGCCCACCTGCGAATATTAGCCCCTGAAATTTTCCATGATTATGAATCCATAGCCCAATGGACTAAAACCTGTAATTATCTATATTTTTGGCCGAAGCTTACTCTCATTACTTGCAACTTCTCACCTTTGAAACTCTTTGCAGTTAGGACTTTCCACCTCAAACAGTAATCATGCTCAACCATCCAAAAACAAAAAAAACCCTTGGCCTTCATAACTAGCCTAATATTATTACCCCAAACTTCAAAGACAAATCCATCTTTACACTTATTGGAGAGATCCCTCTCCGGATTCAGGAGGGCTAGATCCCAGAATCCCAAAGTGGTTGAAACGATGTTGTTTCTGTGATCGGACTTTGTTGATCTTGCTGATTACAAATTCCTAACAGTCACAACTAATGGTTTTTCTAAGAAAATATAATTTAGGTCATATTTAGTTGCTTGCGCAATGCTTCTAGACTTCATCCCCCCAGTCAAAAATGTTTGTGATCAGTCTTTGATAGCCTCTTGGATTCATATCTAGGATTTGGAAGTTGATATGAGTTGGATTTGGTGATCTAATGGTTCTGTGTTTCCTGATGTTGTAGATCTGCAGATATGTAGATCTGTTCAGTATATTTCTACTGCAGATCAGACCCTCAAATATGCATCTACAGTTCTCCAAAGTTTCCACTCAATGACAACAATGTTCAACAGTATCCTATAGGCAATGATAGTGCATTACAGTTCTCAGAATCAGCTCCCTCAACAGAAGTATGTTTATGGTTATATTATGCGTGTGCTAGTTGTTTTATTGCATTACAAAGATATGGACCAATGTATAATTGTACTCTTGTTTTATGAATCATTTGATGACAATCTAAGAATAATAATTTTCAAGGGTTTTCACCATAGTGGGTTTTGCCTTGGTCTCGGACCAATCCTAGTGTCTATATGTGTGCATGCTTTTCTTCCTTTTGTTCCACTGCATAGATGATGATGTTATTGCTCTTTATACATTTTTCATATGCTGATGGTTAATAATGTAGATATGAATAACAGAATAATGATATGGGGTGAAATTATCATGTTATTGAAGAAATGAAACTATAAAATCAAATAACAATGTATCCCTATGAAAAACTAACTCCCCCTAGACACAAGCTATGTCTAATCATCAAAACAGAAGAGCAACATTATGCTCCTACCACATGCAACAATAAAATCTCACTCAACAATAGAAAACATTGAAACATATGCTCTCTCCCCTGAAGCAACAACAACATAATCCCTTTCATACCAATAGTAGCAGAAAATATCACCAATACATAGAAAGAGCATCATAATGTGATCTACTAGCAGTCACAACATTTATTAACTCCATATCAGAAAAAAAAAAAATATTCAAGAAACAGTAAAACAACTCCATACATCCTCTCCACAATGTACTCTCCAACGGCAGAAAAATCATACATCACCATTAACAATGCAACATCTCTTTGAAGTAGACACCAGGAAGTAGAAACTACTTGATGACAGGTCATAACAGTATGAAAAACCATGCTACACTAAATGAAAACATCTCCATATCTAAATGTAAATTGATGTACATGCCTAACAATGGCTCCTTTCTATATGCATGAGGCTACTCCACATAAACCAAGGACTATGACTAATTGATATGCAACAAAGTGCATGGCTTCATAGGCCTACTAGATGGCTACCAAAATGATAATGCATGACTGTAAAAGTACATCAATAAGCCCATATATGGCTAAACCAACTGTCATGATTTTCTATGCAACATATGCCAATCATGGATCAATACTCTATGACTCATGTGCATAATACATGGATCCTCAATGAGGTATACAACTGAATAAAATGACACTAAAAGATGAAGCATCAGAATGCATGGATGACATATAATACTCTTATCAATGAAAATACATATATCATATGATCCATAACATGTCCTCTACATAGAATCAAGATAATGTCGATATTAATCACATCAGAGACATGTATCAACTTGTCCAAATCATCAACTAAGAATCAATAATCCAATAATAGTAATTGACAACCCATAAAAATACATAGTGGTCCATAAATTAGCATATATCATTAGCATCATAAATCAACAACATATGGCAACACCATGAATCAGAAATATAGCAAACCAAACAACCCAATATATTAGCTCTCTATAGCAGCAACAATAACCATCATATGGAGCATGAATTTATGCAATATAAACTGAACTGGAAACAAAAAAAAAGAATAATTATGTAAAAAAAACAACAATATCACAGCAAAAAATATGCTCAAAAACATAAGCATCATCATATGTAACAACAACGTCAATATGAAAAACATCCAACATAAACATGAGCATCATGCACTTTTGGAGTAGGGTCCCTTAGGAACACAATTTTGGGTTAAATGATAGTATTTTTGTTAGTTTCTGAGTCGTGCGCACTAAGAAATGAAGATTCAAGGGGCTTTGGGGCGGTTCAAAGTCACTTCATGAGTGGTAATGAGTTAAAAGGGTAAACTAGGGGTCTCAAACCACGGTTTTAGGACCATAGTATGAGCGCAGGAAAAAGAATAAGTAGAAGTCTAGATCAAATTAGATAAGTCAGTTTTGATGGAAGTTAATGTATGAATTTTTGATGATATAACTCTGAAGTAATTATGTGGTAAGTGTTTTGTGTCTGAAAGGCTCATGCTGGTTGTGTGCGTGGAGACCTTAGTCCAGAAGTGTGCAGACCCCGCTGGCTGTGTGCACGGGTAGATCTGAAGAATTGTAAGGGTTTTCCTGAATGGTTGATGAATAAAGAGCTATTTTGATAATCATGTGTACCAAATGCATCTTTGATTCAATTTATGTTCTATTTTTCGTATGATTTCTATTTCCTACATATGATTTATATTATCTGTGACCGGATCGAGTTGCGTACCTGTTTTACAATTGATAAATGATAATTTCATAGATCTATTGCTGTAAAGGTTGAATATTACATTGTTAAAATAGTTAAAGGGGTTGTTGATCTACTGTTTATGCGCGCGCAGGGTTAACCTGTGCTGGTTGACCTAGGTTTTTGGTTAGGGTTTCTGGTGCGCAAGATAGTCTGTTCACTGATATAAATTCTAAGGATGCCCACTTCATTTATTTTTCTCTCAGGGTGTGGAAACCTGGTTCCAACGCCCCCCCATACTGCTTTGGGTGAGACTTTGGCCTGCAAAAGTAGTTCATTTCTGAAAGGTCCAGTAGTAAGAGGGTTTTGTTGGTTACGCTCTAACTCTGAACCTAGGTCATGACCCCTCAAGCCAACAAATGGTTTCGTTGCCGAGACGGGGATCATTTTGAGAGGGATTGGATGTTGTGGTAGCCATTAAAGATTGAATTAAAATACTTTTTTGAGAAAAATATACGCGAATTCACCATTAAGGAGAAAAAAAGTAAGAATTTTTCTGCTAAAGAGTGGGAATGTAATATTCCTTTTTAGGAATTGCTGCACTCTGGACAGTGAAAATGGTGTATTCAGAAAATTACGCTATAAAAACATGAAACAAGACTTGGATCCTCTCGTATATGTTGTAGGTGTCTTACATACCAAAGGGAATCAGAAACAAATCATCCTAGCTACATTAAACAGATCTCCCCAGCTCAATATAGCTTAAAAACACCCCAATCCCATGACTTTCAACAACATAATTTATGAAGACTGCAATAGCATAATTCACATGAGGGTTTCTATAGAAAATTATGAATCAATACTGATATGGAGATTATATTAATCATATAGCCAAGAAATGGACGTTTATCCTCTTTTACACAAGAAATAAGACAACCCGGCAAGGGTTTCCGGCATTACACATGTATAAAAGGAAGTACTGCAGAAAATAACGCAGTCTACTGAAACTCTATATTTTACATTACTAAATATAACATGAAATAGCTTATCAATACATAAAATTTCCAAAGGTCCACCTTATTATACTTTCCGGAGAGAAATAGACACCTCCTCCTCAAACACAAGCACAAAATCAAGGGATTTAACCCTGTTACTATTGCACCTGCAGAAAATACGCAGTTACTAGAAGTGACTGCACTGTATATGTTGATGACTAAATGACCTTAAGTCAGATGATGGAAAAATAGCTCAGAACATTCCCTTTAGATCCCTTAAACAAGTTGATCCAAAGAAGAGGATGGGATTCTCGCATGAGAATCCCTTGCACTAAACGGTGCTGCAACTACAACTAAATAGTTGAAGCATGCAAGTAGTCAAAAGAAAAAACATAGATGAATACTAAATGCCTTCTTTGATGCTATCCCCTTTCACATTGGGATTGTTTTATTGCCATTTCAGAGATTTAAGGGTCTCCCTATCCCTTTTAATCTTCTAGCTGCAAAAATGGAGTAAATATAATATTCCAACTAGCAATGGCTAATTGGGAATATTACAGTCCTCCCCGCTCAAAATTTTCTTGCCCTCAAGCAACAAAAAAGAAGGATGCTGCAAGATCTTTTCTCCCTCCCAAGTGGAATCCTCATCTGGTATATTCTTCCATCTGATCAGATATTCCTTGATCACTCTGTTTCTTAGCTTCCTTTCCCTTGTGTCTAAAATTTCTTTTGGTTGTAAAATTAGGTGGCCCTCATCATCAATGGGGGGAAGGTCCATGTTGGAAACTAAATCTCTCCCAATGGCCTTCTTGAGGCAAGAGACATGGAAAATATTGTGGATCTTACTCCCCTTAGGAAGCTCCAGCTCATATGCTACCTTACCAACACAACTGATCACCTTATATGGCCCATAGAAACGTGGTTTGAGATTTTCAACCCCCTTCTCCTTGAGTGTATACTATTTATAAGGCTAAAGGTGTAGAAAGACTAGATCTCATACCTCAAACTATCTCTCTACCCGACCACGGTCTGCATAAATCTTCTACTGGTTTTGGGCTGTAGAAATGTTGTCTTTGATGGCTCTAAGCATGTC
Organism: Pinus albicaulis; assembly: GCA_034641835.2. Lineage (NCBI taxonomy): Eukaryota > Viridiplantae > Streptophyta > Pinopsida > Pinales > Pinaceae > Pinus > Pinus albicaulis. The sequence continues at coordinate 217,206,888 of CM076579.1, forward strand.
CTGATTCTCCTGAATCCATTCCTTGGCTCTTGGAGCCTTACTTGCCCTAAAAATAGCATCAGAAAATGAGAGTGCATCATACCCATATAGGGCCTAGAATGGAGTCATACCAATAAACATATGGTGAGTAGTGTTGTAACAATACTCCCCCAAGTGGAGCCAACGCAGCCAAGCCCTCTGCTGCCCTGCAACATAGTTTCTCAAGTAGCCTTCCAGCCACTTGTTCACTATCTCAGTCTTTCCATCGGTTAGTGGGTGATAGCTAGTGCTCGGTGTCAAATCAGTCCCCACTAATCGGAAAATTTCTTGCCAAAAGCCACCCATGAAGCAGTTGTCCCTGTCATTCACTATGGTCCTTGGGAGACCATGTAGTCTAAACACATCTCTGAAGAACAACTCAGCTACCTGTGAGGCAGTATAATGTGCAAAAATGGAAAAGAAATGAGATTAATTTATTAGTCTATCAACAACTACAAAGATACAATTCTTACCCGATACTGGAGGTAGGCCAGTGATGAAGTCCATGGAGATGCTCTCCCACTTCCCATCCGGAATATGTAGTGGCTGCAACAACCCAGCAGGGTGGGTGTGTTCTCCCTTGTTCTACTGACAAACTGTGCACTCCTTGACATGTTGGAGCACATTCTCCTTGAGACCCTTCCATGAGAATCTCTCCCTTATGGCCCTATAGGTCTTTGTGAAGCCTTGATGCCCTACAAGTAGGGAATCATGTGATTCTTGTAAGATCTTCTCCTTGAGCTTGGAATTCTTAGCCAAGAAGATCTGGTCCCAGTAATAGATGACCTCATCCATCACCCTATACCTCTCATCCGGTACCACTCCATAAAGTATTTCACATGCAAAATCATCTTTGGAATACTCAACCAAAAGTTGAGCCTTCCAATCTATGTCCATGCCCCTCAAGGACAACGTTGTAGGTCTCCTCGATAGAGCATCAACCACTAAATTTCTCTTCCCCTTGACATACTCTATGTCAAAGTCATATTCTTGGACTTTTCTCACCCACTTCTGTTGTCTTTCTTGGAGCTACTTCTGTTCAAGAAATAATCTAAGGTTGTTATGGTCAGTCTTCACCCTGAATTTATTCCCCACCAAGCACTGTCGGAATTTGGTTAATGCATGCATGATAGCCAACATTTCTTTATCATAAATGGGGTATAACCTTTCATGAGGAAGTAGTTTCCTACTCTCAAAGGCTATAGGATTCCCTCCTTACATCAAGACTGCTCCAATCCATTGACATGATGCATCACATTCTAGAACAAAAGGTTGAGAAAAAAAAAGTAAAACTAATACAGGGCGGCTACTCATTACCTCTTTGAGCTTATCAAAAGCCCTCTGCACTGTAGGTGTCCAACTGAAAGCTCCCTTCTTGGTCAAGTCTGTGAGTGGTGCTACTAATTGTGAGAACCCTTTTACAAACTTCTGGTAATAAGTACATATGCCTACAAATCCGTGGAGTTTTATGAAATTCCTAGGCTCGGGCCAATCTTTGATAGTCCGGATCTTCTCCTCATGCACCCTTACTCCATCCACTCCAATGATGTGACCCAAATAAATCATCTTTGTGAGTCCAAACTCACATTTGGAGAGCTTAGCATAAAATTGCTGCTCCTTGAGAATATGTAAAACTGTCTCAATATGCTGCAAGTGCTCTTCCCAAGTGCAACTATAGATGAGAATATCATCAAAGAAAACCAATACAAACTTCCTCAAATGACCACAAAAGATGTGGTTCATGCAAGATTGAAAAGTTTTTGGGGCATTGGTCAATCCAAAGGGCATCACCAAAAATTCAAAATGCCCATAGTGACACCTAAATGCTATCTTGGGGATATCCTGATCCCTCACCTTGATTTGATGATACCCAGATCTCAAATCAATCCTGGAGAAGTATTTAGATCCCCTCATCTCATCCATTAGCTCATCGATCCTTGGTATGGGGTACTTATTCTTCATTTTCTCCTTGTTCAATTCTCTATAATCAATGCACATCCTCAATGTGACATCCTTCTTCTTTACCAAGACCACTGAAGAAGAAAAAGAACTGGTACTAGGCCTGATGTGTCCTAGAGCCAACAACTCTTGGATAGCCCTCTCAATCTCATCCCTATAAGCCTTGGGATGCCTATAAGGAGTGGTGATTAGTGCTTGGATCCCCTACTCCAAATCAATAGTTTGTTCAAACCCCCGGTCAGGAGGCCTCCCTGGTGGAATATCTCCAAACATTGTAGAATACCAGTCCAAAAGAGCTTGTACATCTAGATGTACTAGTGAATCCTTTCTCGCTGCTTCTGACAGATGTAGTTCCACTGCCCATTCTACATATCCTTTGCATAGATCTACCTCCATCCTATGTGCTAAAACAATATGAGGGGGGTATGTGTTTATGCCCTTGATCTTCTGATGCTTACCAGTCTTCCCTTATATCCATTCCATCTCCAAATTTTTCCAATCAGTGGTAACTCTCCCAAGAGTGATCAACCACTTGACCCCCAATATGAAATTGGTGTCTAGAATATCAACCACAAAGAAGTGGTTTGTTAAATTGTATGTCCCCATGGTGATGGATAGTACCGGAACATATTTGGCACATTGTATGGTTCTAGCCCCTGGAACCATAACTGAGAACCCCTCAAACTCCTCCATGTGGATTCCTCTCCTTTGTACCAGCTATGCATCAATGAAATTATGAGTAGCTCCACTATAAATCAACATTCATACTCTTTGCCCCATAATAGTACCTCTTACCCTCAAGGTCAGATATTTTGGGACCCCTCTTAACGCTGCAATGGCTCCCCCTCTTGGAGAAAAGTCTTCTTCTAATGGTACAACACTGGTCTCCTCCCCTTCCTTGGAGAAGGTCTCAATAGACTGTGTCTTTCCTGCAACAAATTCATGGTTTGGAACCCATGGCTTCTGATATGCAAGAAAAGATCCCTCCTTCCTCAAGTTATTCAAGTCGTGATTAAGGATTGTCTCCTTGGACCTTGAAGAAGTCTCCTGTTGCAGCAATGTTCTTACCTTGGGCAAAGTATGTTGCAAGTCTCTAGTGCTCTCCATAGCTTCAAGGAGAGTGGTTGATTTAGTGGATTTTACCAACTCATGCAATTTTTCATCCATCCCATCAACAAACATGCATACCTTCCTACTCATAGTGAGGTTCGATACCATCACTGAAAGCTACAAATATTCAGCAATATAATATTCAAGATCTCCCTCCTATTTGAGCTTTGTTAGCTTGACAAAATGGGCTTCCAGATATTTTGGATCAAAACTCTCTACTCGCCTCTTGGTAAATACTGATTATGATGTTATGTGATCATTTCCAAGTGTGGTTAAACCATGAAACCACCATTCATGAGCCTCCCCTTCTAAGTGCAACACAACTATCTTGATGGCTTCTATTTCAGAAACCTTGTTGAGCTGGAAGTAAGTGTCCAGCTTATCCACCCAAGACTTGGCTGTACACTTAGGTTTTCCATCATATTTAGGTAAGAAGAACCTCCCCATACTGTGTTGTAGGTCTGATCCCTGAATAAAACTTCCCTTCTTTTGATGAGGATTAACTCTCCTCCCATCCTTGATCCGGAAAAACTCCTTAAAGCTCAAGTGTTCTTTGAACCTTTGAGATTGGGATTCATATTCCTCAAAATTGTTACCCAGGATGTCCTCCTTATCTTCTCCAAATAGGAATTAAGGCATGGTGGATCGTTATGGTGCAGTTGAATGCTCCATGCCATATGAAGTGTCAGTGCTTGCCTCATGGCAAAAACCTATAGAATCCCCTTTATGCCTCATCTCCTTGAGGTCTCTTGTAATGTTCTGCATAGTCTGAAGCAAGAGATTTGAAATATCTTCCTCCTTCATACTGTAAAAATATTATACCCACAATTTGAGCCAAGATCAGAGCTTCGATACCACTATAATATTCCTTTTTAGGAATTGTTGCACTCTGGACAGTAAAAACATTGTATTCAGAAAATTACACTATAAAAACATGAAACATGACTTGAATTATCTTATATATACTATAGGTGTCTTACATACCAAAGGGCATCAGAAAAAAATCATCCTAGCTACATTAAACAAATCTCCCAAGCTCAATATAGCTTAAAAACACCCCAATCCCATGACTTTCAACAACAAAATTTCTAAAGACTGAAATAGCATAATTCACATGAGGGTTTCTAAAAAAATGATGAATAAATACTGATCTTGAGATTATGTTAATCATATAGCCAAGAAATGGAGGTTTAACCTCTTTTACACAAGAAATAAGACAACCCAGCAAGGGTTTCCGACATTACACATGTATAAAAGGCAGTACTGTAGAAAATAATGCATTCTGCTGCAAATCTGTATTTTACGTGATTGAATATAACACAAAATATCTAATCAATAAATAAAATGGCCAAAGGCCCTCCTTATTAGACTTTCCGGAGAGAAATAGACACCTCCTCCTCAAACACAAGCACAAAATCAAGGGATTTAACCCTACTACTGTTGCACCTGCAAAAAATACGCAGTTACTGGAAGTGACTGTGCTATAGATGTTGATGAATAAATGACCTTAAGTCAGATGATGGAAAAATATCTCAGAACCTTCCCTTTAGATCCCTTAAACAAGCTGATTCAAAGAAGAGGATGGGATTCCTGCATGAGAATCCCTTGCACTAAATAGTGCTGCAACTACAGCTAAACAACTGAAGCATGCAATTAGTCAAAAGACCAAACATAGATGAATATTGAATGCCTTCCTTTCTGCTATTCCCTTTCACATTGGGATTGTTTTATTTCCATTTCAGAGATTTAAGGGTCTCCCTATCCCTTTTATTCTTCTAGCTGCAAAAATGGAGTAAATATAATATTCCAACTAGAAATGGCTAATAGTAAATATAATATTCCAACTAGCAATGGCTGAAGAGTAGGAAAATAAGTATATTTTTATAGAGTTCCACGAAATCTTCTTTGTGACCTTTGCGCATGAACTACAAGAGTGGTTATTAAGGTTAGGTGAGTTTCAGACTTGCTAGAAGGATGATAAAATCACTCAGTGGATTCCTGATTTGATCCAACAATTAGAATAGACTGATAACAACATCACTAGCACTATAGACCATTGGATTGAAAAAATTTTGGGTGGATTTGTGACAGAGTTTGTGGATGATCAGTTTGTTTGATATTCTGAAGCAGAAAGGAGGTTCTTCAAAGGATTGAGTGGTAAATTCATAGGATCTCTGCCTTTGTTGATTAAGATGCTATTATGGGAAAAGGATTTTTTTTGCAGTCACACCAAGTGAATTACCCCAAATGAAGTTGAAATCACTACGCACAATATAAATTACTTTCAGGTTAACCAGAGAGGAGACAGATCGGTATACAACCCTCTGAGAAATCTGCCTAATAGTGTTACAAAGAGTGGTGAAGCTACGCGCGCAAGAGGTAACCCTCCAGCGACCCCACAATCGAACTCGCGCAGGGGAAGGTCATCTCCTACTCCACCTCCACCACCACCAGGAGGCGATATGGCTGCACATATGAAGCTACCCACCTTCAAGGGTGTGGGAGATGAAGACATGGATATATTTTGGTTTGTTGCAGATGGAGTATGGACTTCGCATATGAAGCTACCCACCTTCAAGGGTGTGGGAGATGAAGACATGGATAGATTTTGGTTTGTTGCAGATGCAGTATGGACTGCATAAAATTTCAACATCGATGTTGTCAAGAGGGCACACCTAGCTATGGAATTTGAGGGTCATGCACTGGATTATTTTATGGGATATATGGCTCAGAATGCTCAACCTACTGTCGATGAGATCAAGAAAGCTTTGAAGCAGCAATTCAGAAAACCAAAGTCCTACTCGCAATGTGTAATAGAGTTCAAATAAATCCAACAAGAACCAAACAAATCTGTCTGGGAGGAAAATCAGTGATTGAATCACACTATTAGCAATGGAGGATTTTTCTATGATGATATGCATCATAAATAATGGTTTATTTCCATGCTCCTACTACATATGCGGAGCCCCTTGAATCAGAAAAAAATGGATTCTCAGGCTGAAGCTCTTGAAGTTGCCATGAAGTTGGAAGCCATGCCTAGAACTGATGACCAACTTGGAACTCTACAAATCTAGAATCAGTTAGAAGCAATTCATTTGGAGATTTAGAACCTACGCAGGGACAGGGGGGAAGAAGCTTACGTAAAGGTATGGTGTATACACTATAAGGGTTTAGGTCACACGAAATATTAGTGTACCTTGCTGCAGGATTACATGCAAGCAGGATCGCTGAATCCGTTGCGACCTAGGGATGCTGAAGGGTCGAGCGGTACTCCCTCACTGTGGTGCGTTGACTATCAAGTGGCTAGATGACACGACACAAACCATTTCCCTCGATTAGGAAGTTATGTACCAAAACTGAAGCATCAATGGTGTAGGTTTTTCTCTTTGGTTGGCCATGATGAGCACCACTGCCGCACATTCAATATGATGATAGACAATGCCAACCTCTATAGAGTGCAAGCTGACCCATATTCACCAGCATTCCCCTCTAGGCGTGGTGGATATCCAGCTAGAGTAAGGGGAGGAAGGAGAGGTGGAGGTCTAGGTCGTGAACGAGGACAACTGATCTGCTACAACTGTGGAGATGCTGGGCACTTTGCACGTGACTATCCGAACCCTATGCGATAGTCTTGCAGGTATCGTAGATAGTTTGATAATGTTATTTAAGATTGTATTGTTTTTATTGCTAGAATGTAGGAGAAGAAACAAAGGATTCCTACGCAGAATATACAAATGGTTAGAGTTGAGTTGCGAGAAGATGATCCGAGTGTAAACATAATTACACGAAGTGGTGCTACTACTAGAGAAGATGAGGGAAATAAGGTTGATGCAGAACCTTGGATTAGGAAGGATCCTAAAAATAAGGAAAGAATCAACCTGCAGAGGGAGAAGGAAACTTTTGTAGAAGCTAGAAGGGATTTCGCTGCTGTAGGTGCTTCCACATCCAAGAAAATTATGAAAGCAAGGATCGATGACGAATTCAAACCTTTCTTACAAGCATGCATCAAGATGTTGCGTAACTAGAAAGAAATAGAAAACTTTCAAGCTCTGAGAGATAGCTGCGTGGATAAGGAGTTGCCTCGGACCGAGAGCAAGGCTATGAACAAGATCTACAAGAATAAGAAGAGAACCAGTCGAGAGATGTGCATGACCGTGTATATTGGGGAATATGAGATGGATCAGGTCATTTTAGAGTTGGGAACCGATGCGAATGTGCTACCAAAGCAGACGTGGAAGAATATGGGTGAACCAAATATGGAATGGTCCAACATTCAGCTGTGCATGGCCAATCAACAGAAGATTATTCCATTGGGAAGACTCCCACAGGCAATGGTAGATATCGTTGGAGTCAAGGTATGCACAGAATTTTAAGTAATAAAATTCATAAGGGGAATTTTGAGGTCTAAAATGGGCCTCCTAGGGAAATAATAAAATAATAGCTAAACCAGTAAAATAATATTTATGAATTTTCAATTCACTTTTTGCACCAAAATCCATGTAACCATGGTTTAATTCAATTCAAAAGTTGTACCAAAATTAAATTAATAAAAAAATTGTATTGATGTGACTATAAATAAGAATGAGTTTTTCAATAAAAAGTCATTATCATTGCACAACTAATGCATTTGTCCTTTGTACTTAAATAATTTTAAATAAAATATAAATATAAATTCATAAATTCTTAATTATAGAATATACTATTAATTAAAATTTATATTATTTATATTATATAATAACATATAATTAATATACGATATATAAATAATATAATATAATATATGATATGTAATATATTGTTTTATGTATTAATTTGAAATTGTAATATTAAATCAAATGAGATGAATATATAATTTAAAACTATACAAATATAATATTTATTGAAAATTGTGTAAATACATGAAGATTGTGTAGGGATATGCATTGTTTCTTTCAAAAATTATGAAATGACAATAATAATGTTTTATTAAAAAAGTGTGAAATGACATTTATTATGAGTACTTTACTTTATGACTTTAAAAGTACTTAGAGCACTACCATGTTAACCATGAGTTTTTATCCACCATTGAAAATGTGACAAGTACCTTTAACTCAATAAATGCCGCCTCAACCATTAGGGATGATATCATCCCCTAAAATGTGATTGGTTCCCATAAAGTGAATTTTGATTGTACATTTTCCTTAGGAGGCCCATTTTAGACCTCAAAATTCCCCTAATTTTTTGATGATACAGACCCCTAACTTGCGTTGCTGGGACTAGATTGGGCTATCGATATGGGGGGCATCATCAACTTGAAGCGCAGGAGTATGATATTTGAAAGTAATGGTACTCGAGTTGTAGTACCTTTGGATCTTGTAGAAGGAGAGAGATATACCGAACCAGTGCGCGTAGAAGATGATGTCAACCACCTACAAATTGATTGCATGAGATGAGGATTGGATCAACCCAATTGCTAATGGGATGCTGAATTGGGAAAATGATAACTCATGCTTCTCTGATTCGGATGGGGAAATGGAAAACTTGAATAATCACCTACATGATGTTTCTGCATTGCATTGCCTCAGAGTCACTAAGAATCTATGTTGCATCTTCTCAGAGGTAAGAGAATTGCCCTATTTTGATGGTTATGGTAATGTTGTTTGATTTTCGGAATCAATGTAAAAGGATGTCCCCGAAGAACGAAGTTTCTGGGAACTCAATCTTACCATGCGCGCAACTCCAGCACGGTGGTGGGATATGCACAAAGGGAACTTTGAGGATTGGGAGGAATGCAGTAGAATGATGTGGTTGCGCTTTGAGCAGCCCAGTGCCCAATCGACTGAGGTCTTTTGTGGTGGGGGTGATGATGAACCCTTAGCTAAACTGAGAGGGGGGGGGGCATGGTGAATCAATTTACTACATTCATGGACATTTAAACTCTTTTCTTTAAACTTATGTACACCTCCATTTCATAAGAAAATTAATATATAATGAATCAAAAAACTTAATGTGTGGGAAGCAAGTAATAAGAAGATTAAACACAATACATCAACACATAATAATCATGCACATAGAAAACATATATAAGTTGAAACCCATAAGGGAGAAAACCACATTTTATTATTTTTGTGATGCAAAGGAAAGCTCTAACTCCCTCTCACAACTTATTTTCTGTAGGCTCCAACCTACAGGAGGCTACTACCTCAATTTCTACAAGCTACAACTTGAAAGGAAGCTCCAACTCCCATCTATTTTTTGCAGGATACAACCCACAGGAAGCTCCTACCTCAACCAACTACAACTAGCCATCTATCAAGCTCCAAATTGAAATGGAAGCACCAACTCCCACACACTACAATAAAAATCATATGCTGATTTACCTGGATATCAGCTATGTTTTACTCCTTCACTGTTGCCTTTTCAGCCTTCATATATGCTTCATATCAAATCTGGATTTGAAAAACATCTATATCTACTCACTCTCATTCTTCCACTCTCTAACCTCCTTTTCACAATGATATTACATCTCCTATACCGATAAATCCTTGACTGTTTCCATTCTACAAGGAATACGACGTGAAGAGGCCTGACCCTATGCCTTCCACCTAGTTGATTCTTCATTCTTCAGTTTTGGTTATTATATCAGAAATAATCATTACAAAAATCATGGAGTTTTTCTTATGCCCATGAATAATTTCCTTTTCATCACAAAAAATGTAAAATATATCAATAAATTTACATTTACAGTTACAACAAGTATATTTCACTCAGCCCTTTCAGCTCTTGGCTCACTGTGTGTTTGTCCTTTCTACTGTTGTCACTGTCTTTTATATTTCTATAGTTATATCATAATAGTTTTGCAGAAACACTTTTTTCCTGATTAGAACTAGTTGGCACGTTTCCATCAGTGCCACCATATATCCATTTCCTGACTATGCCTTGCTCGTGCCTGCAGTGTTCAGCCTTCACCTATTCCTTTGCTCTATGTCGGGTCACTTACCCGAGTCTCCTTCTGCTGCATTCAGACTTTTGTTATTAAGAATTTGCACTGACCTTTCACGAGTATCGGGTCACTTTCCTGAGTATTTTCTCTTGCGTTCAACCTTTCCTTTTAACTCACTGCCACAATCGCATAACACCATTCTGCACTTAGAGTCGGGTCTTACCCTAGTCTACTCCCATTCAGATTTTTCTTTATACACCCAAGTCTTTTGCCTGCATTTAGTCTTTTCTTCATAAAACATGTGTATCCACAGAGAACCCTGGATCTAAAATATATTAATATTTACCTCTGAACAATATCATGTTCGGTCACATCTATTGCATTTCGACGTTCCATAAGTTTAAGTTATAATCCTCCTTTTTCTCCTCTGATGAAATTTCTTCACAAAAAGGCCTTATTCCGAATACAAAATCCTTTTAAATTTAACTCTAAAGCTACATTTAATCCACCCCTTATCGCATGTCGCAAGATTTATCTTATAGCAATAACAAGTTTCCTCTTATCATATGTGATATGTGATCGCATCGCATCACAAACCGCACTTATTATCGCATCGCAACTTAAAACAATTGACTTGCAATGAGTTAACATATAAATATAAGAATTGTCGATAGCGATATGAGGTATGCAAATGGGTCCCATGCCAGACTTTAAATCCTCTAGAATTTAGCTTTGAATCATATATCATCTGATACTCTTATCGCATTTCTCACTTCGGCATTTTAACATGATTCTTGAGTACTTATCCATCTGAGCTTGCGATGTGCAATATGCGGGCCAGGTCCATGTCATCTATACGTCATCGTGCCATGTCACCTTGCCACGTCACTACCACATCATCGCTATGTCATTGCCACATCACTTCCATGTCATCGCCATGTCACTGCCATGTCATCGCATGTCACTGCCACGTCATCGCCATGTCACTGCCACCTCATCTTGCAAAGTCATCTCCCGCACTTCGCATTTCAAAATTTCTGTGTCTTATTGCATCGCAAATTAAAAAAATTAACTTGCGATGACTTAGCATATAAATATAAAAAAAACGTTGATAGCAATATGCGATCACATCACATCGCAAACTCTGCACATTATCGCAACTTCACAAGTTTACATCTCTTACGTTAACTGTTATACCATATCGCATGCGCTATGAGATATGCGCAAGGACCTCTGCCCGACACGTGTCCACTTCGGCATTTTCACAATTTAATCTGCGATGAGATCTTAACCATCCATCTCTCAACCTTTATTTCTACGATAAGATTATGACCGTCCATGTCAACATGCATATCAAGATTTATTTGCGATTTTTGGGGTTATGTATTCTATTTCGATTGCGATTTGCGGTGAAGCCTCCGAACACTGTTCAGTACGGATATTTGCACGACTCGACCCAAACTTGTTCACTATTCTGAACGTATTCAATATCCCAACTCTTAAGCTTTTCTAAACTTAAAATAACATGACTTGACCCAAACTTGATGCCTTTGCTACCTTTTCTACCTTTCCTCTTTTGCTACCTTTGCTCCTTTGCTGCCTTTGCTCCTTGATAAAGATTCTAATGCCACTCCTTGCCTTTTTACTGCTCCTCTCTACTCCTTTGCCTTAATGATAATTCTGGTGTTGATCAATGCCTCTTTGCTGCTCCTCTGCCTTGCTCCTTTACCTCTAATGCTGCTCCTCTACCTCTCTTTTACTCTTTGTTTCTCCTCTTCCTCTATTTTATGCTTCTCTACTTAACTTTTTCCTTCTTTTCCTTATTGCTCCTTTATACTCCAGCTCATCCTGATCTCATCCTTTGTTCTCAATGATAATTCTGGTGTTGCTTCTTTCTGTTCCTTTTCCATCAATGACAATATTTCCAACAGTCTCCCCCTTTGGCATTGATGGCAACACTTCTTCCAACAATTCCTCCCCCTTTCATTCTGAGAAGTGTCTATCTTCCTCTACTTTCTTTTCTTCCCCATTTGACATCCATGGCAAAGGGTTACACCTTTTTTAGTGTATTTTCCATCATTACCTTATTAGAGTTCTGCATAAGCATTCTTCATTTTGTCCACATAACTGGTGGGACTCCTACTCCATTTTTTGTATAAGCATTGTTGGGAAAACACTTTGGGAATCATTGAAATTACATGAATATACACAACAAACTAATGCTATCACAACTCATGAGAATGTTGGAAGGCATGTCACCATAGAATGTTATGTTCTTTTGTCCCTTGCTTCTTGATGAAATTCTATGCACTAGTGAAATATCAAAAATACCTTTCTATTGAAGTAAGCTTCAGATGAATCAATAATAGACTCTTGAACTTCAATAGTAATATTAACACAACTAGCCATACCAACACCATGATGTATGCTATAATAATCTGAAACTGGGGACCTGTACCATAACACTGCTCCAAAAATAACACTTGGTATTCTACTGATAGGAAGACTGCTCCAAATACCAATTCATAAATATTTGTAATGATATACTGATAATATCATGTTTCTTATTCATTCTTCTTAAAAGAATTTTGTTACATTATTAACACTTTCCAAGAGACACACAGTGTAATCATCCTCTGTAGATCTTTACCAACTCCATAGCTCGAGCTCTTCATGAAAAATTTTATGGGCTACTCTCCCCTTGAGAAGTTGCTTCTTGTCTAACCCTGGCTGGATGTTTGTTCCTGATATTGCAGCTTCTGCTAGAGTTTTTTTTTTATCATATCAGGAGTATTATCTGAAGACACTATCCCTAGTTTGTCTCTTAGATACTCAAATGGTTCTCTAGCAAGAGGTTTTGTAAATATGTTGTTGTTTGTTCTTTTGTTGGGACATATTCCACCTTTACTATTTTCTCTACTACTTGTTCTCTGAGGAAGTGGTACTTTATTGGGATGTGCTTGGTTTTCTAATGAAGCACATAATTTTTTGATATGCTTATTGCACTTGTATTGTCACATTTGATAGAAATAGGTTTAGTGATGCTTACCTTCATGTCTTGAAGAGTTTGTTTCATCCACATCACTTGTGTGCAACAAGCTATTGCTGCGATGTATTATGCTTTTGTTGTAGATAGAGAGACATATGTTTTCTTCTTGCTTAACCATGCCACCAGTATTTCTCCCAAATATAATGCACCTCCACTAGTGCTTTTCCTGTCATCCACACAGTTGGCCCAATCTACATCTGTATATGTTGTCAATGTGAAATATTTTCCTTTTGGATACCATAGGCCATAATGTGCAGTTCCTTGAAAGTATCTAAATATCATCTTGATTGCTAGCAAGTGATTTTTTTTGGTGTTGCTTGATATCTTTCCACAAGTCCTACTGCCAACATAATGTTGGAAATAATGAGGGGGGGGGGCGGGGGGGGGTGAATCGGTATTCCTTTCAATTAGTATTATTATTAATCTTTCAGAGCATTAGTTAATCTTCAATTGTTATTAGTGTTTGTAAAATGATAGTAGTAAACAAAAGCAACACAATTGGACAGTTTTTAAGGTGGAAACCCCCTCCGGGATGAAAACCACCTTAATGCTTTTCTAATAATTCTTTAATATTCAACTCCAATTGAAAATAAAGCCCCAACATCCTAGAATCTAGAAAATCATCCTTCTCCATCTCCCACTGGATGGACGCTCCAACGCCCGAGATTCTTTAGTAGTCAACTGAAAGGATGCCCCAACACCCAATGAGATACAACTCACCCTAGCACCACCCTACCACCCTAAATTTTTCACAGGATTGAACCTGTTGGTGACTTCATGCACCAGCCTAGCACGACCCTACCACCCTATAGAAGAATAAAATAAGAATGGACTCTCGTACCAGGGAAAATGGTCCACTTTACAATGATATAGAATGATGTAGAAGAAGAAGACACACTAGACCATAACTCCAACTATGACACAACCACCTAATGATGATCCTAGACCTCCTGACACTTCCCCTTCAACTCTTGGAAAATAGACACATATACAATTTTTACAATGATGCTTTTACAATGAATCAGTACTATGATACATTTACAATGAATGTATGCAGTGCTGCCCATGTGATCAAGCATTGAGTCTTATCTTGATGAATATATAATACCTGCAAAAATTCTTCAAGGAAATACCCATGACATGATAATAGAAAAACTTACCTCATCCTGTAGAGCACATGTTAGTGCTAAACAAAAAGAACAAATTAGAATACAAAGAACCTAATGCAATAGAGATATGAACATGCATATATAGAATATACTTACCTTGAGCTTACCTCTATTGCACCTTTCTTTGCTTTGCTGCCCTAGAAATTCTGGTCCTTTGCAGCCCTTGACAACACATGATATAGCTTTTTCTTGCCTTCTAGGAGCTCGATATTTAATATGGTGTATCTATGTTATTTCAGACCCACAATATGTGATTTTTGGTCCTGTAGTAGTCCTCTGAGTCTTCTTCCCAATGCCACGGGTCTGACCCAACTTGGATTCTTCAAGACAAAGTTATGCCCAACTGGAGTGAACTTGTACGACATGCCACGTGTCCCCGTTTCTTCATTCAGATCTTAATTGATATATACAAAACTACAGTTCATGCACTATCCACCACTTTTTACAGAATTCTAATCCGATACTCAGAGAGAGAGTTATGATGATTTCCCCAAGGTCACCTCTTTGAGATGAAGTTCAGGAGCCTGCAAAAACCCTAACTTACACAGATCATATCTCTGAAAATATTTTGCACCATGCTCTGAAAGTTTTACAGGTGCTTCCTCAGGATGTCGGCTCCACCTCTTAAAATTTTCAGCTTCTAAACCTTCATAAAAAAGAGTTATAGCACAAATTCCACGATGACCTGTTCCCAGTAGCGAAATCCCCACATGAGGATATGAGGATCACAATTTATATAAATGCTTAGGTTGAGAGGGAATTCAACAAGTGAACGTGGGATGGATTTTAGGAGCTTAAAAATTATTAATTATTTACTTTTCAATGACCCATGCCACAACCCCCTGGGGTTTTAGCCCACTAACTGGGGTTACTAACTTCAAACACAAATATATCTCAAACCATGAAGAATTATGTGGTGTGCCATATACCAACGGAATCATCTCGACAAGTAGAAACAACAAAAAACATTCTTGACCCAGAATATAGTAATTTGGCAGGTAAAAATTCCCATGCAAGATCGGGGTAGCCCTTGGTGCTGATTGGGTCGACATCAATGACAACCACTGATCAACACTCTCCCCCTTTAGCATTGATGGAAACACAAGTACTCGCCCTGCAATCATGACACCTCTTCCTACAACATTCTCTCCTCCTTTGACCTCAATGGCAAAGGGTAACTCCCCCTGACATAAAACCATCCTACGGAACTGTACACGCTTCCACTCCCCCTTTATTTTATGAATAAGTAAAATCTAATGAGAACTTGGGAGAATCCCAAGCTTCTCACAAATATATTCAAATGCGTCATGAGTACTCTTATGATCATCAATGCTTCCTGCCCAATCTGCATCTGTAAAGGCATGAATAATGAGATTGTTTCCCTTGGGATACCACAAGCCATATTCTGTTGTTCCCTTTAGATATCAAGGAATTACTTTGACGACAATAATATGTGATTCTTTTGGTGCTGCTTGGAATCTTACTACTTGTCCAACTGCTTGCATAACATCTGGCCAGGAGGCTATTACATACAGAAGACTACCAATCATAGATCTGTACAACCTCTGATCCACATCCTTAGATGAGTCGTCTATGCTCAAATTTCAACCTGTTACTATCGGAGTAAGGACGTGTTTGAAATCTTCCATTTTGAATTTATTAAGCATTTCCTTGATGTACTTGTCTTGACAATAAATACTCCTTTCTCTTGATGAGATATTTGAAGCCATAAGAAGTATGTCAGCTCACCAAGTAAAGACATCTCAAACTCTCTTTGCATATTTGTAGCAAATTTCTTACTTAGTCGATCATCATTTCTACCAAAGATTATATCATCCTCTTTAGCTAGTAGATGTTCTTTAGTTGCTTCATCCAGAACATATATGTCGTTTGGAGCTTGACTTGCTGCAGCCACAATTTTAGCATACCTGCCTTTCCTGATTTCACATTTTGTGGAGTTGAATAGTATTGTGTGTCCTTGATCACACATTTGTCCAACACTGAGCAGATTTTGATTCATGTTTTCAACCAATAGAACATTCTTGGCTAGAGCATCTTTTCTTCTGAGAGTGACGGTACCTGATACTATAACATTTGAAGATCCATCATTTCCAAAGGACACAGTTCCATCCTTCTTCTCTTCCAGAGATACATATTTATTTCTATCTCCAGTCATATGCGTTGAGAAACCTCTATCAACATACCACACATATTTGTTGTTTTGAGCCTTGAGAGCGAGAGCACAATTATCAATCTTCTTCTTCTTCCATGTTCCTTCGTTCTGTGGCTTCAAAGATTCTTCTGGAGGATTTTCAAGTCTGCAGTCTCGGGCTATGTGTCAAAAGTTTTGACATTTATAAGATTCAATATTATTTCTTAAATGTTCAAATATATTGATGTTTCGTTAAGCCCTGATAGGTTCATATTTGACAGATCTCCTGGAATTGTATTAGTTCCTAGGGTACGTGCGACATTCTACAGCTTTATGACCAAATTTTTCACATGAATAACAATAGCCATGCAAAATATGTTGGCACCTGGATGGAAATATTCGTCGAGGAATTGTTTTCCAAGGCCGTTCTTGCGAATCTTTTCCAATGAAGTCTACATGCATGTCAGATCTCATAGGTTCATTGTATTTTGTTGTAGAAGGTCCCGTTTCTTCTTCTTTGTAACCGAGGCTAGTTCTGTCGTTGTAAGATTGTTGATTGTTGATGATTTCTTCCAATGTCCTTGAGTCGTTGGAATATTTTTGGACAATTTTTTCCCTCTTCATTTCCTTACGCCATGAGACTACTTCGGCTTCTAATGCTTCCCTTTCTTGGCTGCTTTCTTCCAACTTCTTTTGAAGTGACTCTTCAATACATTTTTGTTCTTAAACTTCAATTTTGAGACCTTGAACTTGTTCTTCAAGAGTATTGGAACGGATCTTCTCAGCCTTGAGCTCTTTTACAAGATTCATTGCCTCCTTAGAAAATTATTCTATGGTCAACCCTTCTTCTTCGTTGTTTGATACCTCTTGTTTATTGTGCTTGGCCATAAACAATACTCTCTCATTGGCTTCTTCTTCACTATCATTGTCTTCATCAGATGATGAGCTATCTTCTTTAGAGAGAAATTTTCTTTTGAATCCTTTATTTTTTCACTGGTTGTTGAATTTCTTAAAGCCTTTCTTTTATTTTGAGTTGCCATCACTTCTGTTCGAACATTTTTCTACGAAATGCCCAACCTCACCACAGCCAAAAAATATATATGGAAGTTTACATAGCCCCTAGTGCTGCTTGGGTTGACATCAATGACAACCACTGATCAACACATAATGTCTGGTCTGGAGGTTGTTAGGTATAGTAGACTTCCTATCATATATTTGTAAAGTCTTTTATCTACATCTGCACATCCATCATCAGCACATAACTTGAATCCATTGATCATGGGAGTTGACACAAGTTTGCAGTCTTCCATTTGGAATATTTTTAACTTGTCTCTCAAGTATTTTTCTTGTGAAATGAGTATGCCTTTGTTCTTCTATTGAATTTGAAGTCCTAGGTAGAATGTAAGCTCTCCCATCATAGACATCTCAAATTATGACTCATATCTTCTGCAAATCCTATTACTAACTCATCCTTGTTGCTGCCAAACATGATGTCATCTACATATACTACTACAATTAAAAGTTCATTTTCATCAGCCTTTATATACAGATTGTTGTCTACTCCTCCCTTCTTGAATCCTTTTTTTTTAAAGTACTTTCCCATCCTAGAATACCATGCAAGTGGTGCTTGTTTGAGACCATATAGGGATTTCTTTAATCTTCAAACACAATTGTGCTTATCTACTAGGGAAAAACCTTCAGGTTGTTCCATGTATACTTCTTCCTCTAGATCTCCATTTAAGAAGGTAAACTTCACATCCATTCGATATACCTTGAAATAATGATAGCATGAAAATCTAGAAAAATTCTAATTTCTTCCATTCTTGCTACAGGGGCAAAGGTTTCATCATAGTCAAGTCCTTCAATTTGAGAGTATCCCTTATTGTTCTGTTGATAAATCCTCTCTGCGGACATAGGCGATCCCTCTAGCCCTACAGTGGGTCTACCAACAAAGTGACAAGCTAAATTGTAGGTTCCTAATTACTGAATGAAAAGGACAAGGTAGATTAACCTACCTGGAGTCCAACGTTGTCGTGGTTGTAGTGGTGGTGGCCTCTTGATCTATGCTTCGACGGGTCACAATCATTCCGCCACGATGCTCAGATACCTGCACGAAGATCAACAAACAAGAGAAGGATACAAGACAATGATCTCATTCATAATTAAGTAACCATTCAAGGAGGGTTAATAATATTGCATCAAACAAACCATATTAATGCAAGATGTTAACCAGAAAATATTCATGTATATATATAAATAGAAGAAAGAGTTATAACCGGAGCCTTGACGTCGCAGCCTCCTTCAATGGGGTTCAGTTGAAGTCCATCTCTAAGGATCATCGGAAATTCAGACAGGATGAGGACATAAGCCTAAGCTCTCTCGACAAAGGTCTCTTCTTTTGTTCTATCTCTCTAACAATGTACAAGAATTCTCTTCAACTATTCAACTATAATATGTTCAACTAGTGCACCAATGGAAGATAGCTATATTTATAGTGGGAAAGGAGGAGGTTGGGATCCCTACAATGATGGAAGGGAGGCCTTATCCCTTGGGAGGTTTCCCCATAAGGTGGAAACAAGAGGCCAAAAGAGGGAGTCCATGGTTATTCAGTCAAACCACTCCAGCTGACTCATCCACAAAGTTGTTAGGATAGAAACTTCGCCTCTATATTTAAATAACATTCCATAAACAGCTTGGCGCAGGTAATGCAATGGGAAAGAGTTCCAATGGGCGCGGGGCCCAGTGTTAATATTCCTCATTAGTGCGAGGGCATAATGGTCTACAGCACTAAGGCAAAAACTAGTGCCAAGGAAAAAACATATGTTTTTTATTATCTGCTCAAGGAATTGTCAATAGAAGGACTGTTGTCCTCATGGCAAGGGATGCAATGATGGTCTTTGCAAGACATGATACTTCTTATTATTCACGTAAATGATCCTCCAATGTGTGGGATAGGGATTGTAGGGACAGTGACAAAATGCTGTGTAACAGATGCCCCCTAAAGCATGAGGTCTGAGAGAGAGGGAGGGATGAAATGATTTACGAGAACACGTTCGAACAAAACACCGCTGTCGGAAGACCTGCAATTACAAATACAATTAATATCTCTGATACATGAATATGTGGTATGGGCGCAACCATCCATAATAGAGTATATATAAACTGAGATCTGAGGTATGGACGCAGACATACAGCAGTAAGTATCAACAAATAGACTCAGGTATGGTCACAGCCATCCAATCAAAAGAGTCATGAAAATAAAGTCATGATAAACCATAATACCTCGAAACTTAGATCTTATTAGACAAAACCGAGGGGTCTTGCACTCCATCTCGACCCGAACAAGTACAATTTCAAGCATGTGAATATGTGAGCTGAAGTCGAACATGCAAGAAAGTCACTTGATTACCGGCCAATAATGAAAGTTGTTAACAAGCACGAGAGAAACCACCAATAATAAAAATGGCTCTCAAGGTACAAGAGGTACAATCCATGGAATGTGAACAGTGATCTGGCATCGAACACCCATAGAATCACTCGATCGAAGGCCAATGATGTGGACCTATCGTCGAATGCGAAGAACCTGCCATTGAGGCATGCAAGCTCCAAGGTACTGGAAGGGAGTCTCTAGATCAACTTCTTGGATAATGAGTTGGAGTCGAAGGGAAGTAACCCAGTCGAAGGAGGGCCATAATGTTTCCCACACCATCGACATGAGACAGAGGAACATAATGATAGTGAATTAGGACCAACAAAGAACCAGAGGGAAATTGAAAACTACAAAGGCAAACTTCTCTTGAACATATCGGCGACACGACTCTGGATTTGGCAGTATTTTACATCAAGGGATCTGAGGTCATGATGATGTGGAAAATAGCGGATGAGAGGTCAAAATATATTACCTAAACCCATGGAGGCAAAAATGACGAAATGAGATGTCCCCAACCCGACATGAATGCAGACGAGTGTCATGTTCAAGAGCGACATACTGTCAACACAACTAAAAACTGGTTCTATTTTCCCCCACCATTTCTGGCGATTACCCCAATTATTTTTTTTTTTTAAATCTTGAAGGGGATAGCATATGCTTGCAATGTAATTTTTTCCTTCAGAAAAATCCATCCTAGTACATTTTACGAGCCCTAGGAAGGAGGAACTCGAGTAACATCATGGTGATGATTTCCGATGTCATCAAAGTTTAACGAGTCTGACAAAGGAAGAACTCGACATATTTTCATGTTTAGAGAGTTTTAAAAGAGGCGAAAAATAAAATTCTAGCAGGTTCCTTTTCGTAGATAGTCCCTCATATCCGAAAAGGTAGAAAACAATATCTAAAAGAACCTCTTAGTCGCGATAGGTTAAGGTATTTCTTTTTCGTAAATAATCTATCCCAACTCGAAAAAGGGGTAAATGTATACTGGGTAGATATCGTTTCGCAACCATTTAACAAGTTCAAAATGACAAGAGTCTCAGAAATATTTTCATTTTTAGAGAGTTAGAAAAGAGCTAAAATATGACTCCATCAGTGACCTTTCGTGTTTTTACCGAGTCCGAAAAAGTATAAAATACAACTCGTTACTTCATCGCTATCTCATTAAAGACCTGTCGCTGCACAAGAGACAAACGTAAAACCCATTTCTTGAAAAATACATCTTAAAACCTAATTAGAGCTTCAAAAAGTTATAAAATGCCAAAAAAGGTAAAAAATAATTACTTTTCACTTTTACCTCTTATGGAGCAATAGTTACCCTTTTTTCACTGTGATTTTGCGGCGATGATAGCGGGAAATCTGGCAGACCAATTTCGAATCCATCAGTTCCAGGTAAGAGCTGACATCCTTCCCTGCATTTTAATTCCTCTTTGATTACCTGCAACCCCGAATTTGAATTTCTATGGGGGAATTTTTAAAAAATAGGGCACGGCAGTTGGCGCGAGTATCAAGCACGGATTCGCGCCAATCGCCCAGATTTTTGAACTGGGGTGCGCCCATTGGCTCGAATGTTTCCCAAACAGTCACACCAACCATGCAAACCCTTTTAAGCTTACAATGCAAGCAAGCAGGTCCATTTTCGACAAATTCAAAGCTTTTAATTTGGCTAATGATGTTCATATGAACATGTTTGCTAGTGTTAAGCAGAAAAATGGTAATTGAGTGGAAGGAATGGGAACACAGTGAAAAATATGACCTTTCCATGGAAAATGAAAGGTGCAAGGAAGTTTTCAGAGACTGTGGACTAAAAATATTCTTCATGGCACCGTGTCTCAGAGCTCAACTGGAGCTGTTGCAATACTTAATCAATATATGGGATGAGGATCAAGAAAATTTCATCCTTCATGATCAGGAACTTGAGATCGATGTTTCAAACGTTTACTTCATTACCAGACTGTCATGGAGGGGAGCAACACCAATCTTGACCAGCACTTGACCCACCATGGAGAACATGAGCATGGTAATTGACAAGTTATTTCCAGGGGAATGGAAAGGATCAGGAAGCGGGAAAGTGGATATCCAAACTATCCCAGACTTGGCACTAAAGGTAGTGCTACACACCATCACATGAGTTGAAGGATCGTAGGCACTGCATGAAGCAACAAAGACACAACTACTTCTTTCTATAGATTTTTTGACACCAACCATCTACAATTGGACAGAGGCAGTGAAAATCAACATGAAGCGTCAACTGAAAAAATGCAAGAAAGGGAAACTAAAGCAGTTTGGTTATGGGTCTGTCCTGGTATCATTTTACCTGGAACGACTACCAATATTTCAGTGATAGGAGGTGATAGTTCTGACACCACTAGCACAGGAGCCAAAGATGGCCCGTTGGGCAGCTTCGATGCCAAGGTCAGGGGGTGGTCAACAGATGTCTTGGAGACCGGAGTTATTTGATTGGCTCCGCCGACAGCTAATTTTCGTGGAGGATTGGCCCTACTATGACATAGATTTCACTGGAAATCCAGATCTCCCACTCCCAGAAGGAGAGGATTGGGATGAAGCTCTTGGTAAGACTCATTTTTTATTTTCACGAGTATTATGATTTTTTTTTATGTATGTTTTGACATTAAATCCATGTGTGTGTAGATGTTGGCCCAGAGAGACCTACAAGTATGTCTCTGATAGCGAGGCGAATCCCTCATGACTTTGATATTTCCCCTCATGGTGAGGGGGGCGAGGAGGAGGAAATCATGTGCAACTTGTAGGGAATCACCCGAGGGGTCCCAAACTATGCACAATTCGATGATGCTCCTCATGGATACCAGAGACACACTGTACGAGTGTCAAACCGAGTTCACCACTTGCTGAGGCAGCTTGTACGGGCAGTGACATACTATCATGAGCATCACACCGATTAGACACCTAGGTTTTATTTCTGCATATGTTTGAGAGACATGATGTCTCAAGATGTAACAAAAACACACATATTTTTTGAACTTATGATGCACACTGATGCAAAGATTCGATATATATATATATATATATATATATATATATATATATATATATATATATATATATATATATATATATATATATATATATATATGTATGTATATAGACCTATTTTCCTATATGGATATTTTCATGTGATGATGATTTTACATATTACGCAAATGTCTATCTAATACAATGTTAGCCATTGTATCAATTAATGCATTCATTTGCCTAGGAATATGTTGATATGTGATATAATGAAAATTTATTTCCAGAAAACGAACACGTAAATACAACCTTAAAATGTCAGGGTTTCGAACTGAATAATGTCCATTAAGTTGAAGAATGGAAAGCTATGAGTCTAGATTTACAACCAATGCACATATGCTGAGGGTAATTTCCTCGGTTAATAGTCAATGACAGCACTATACTCAACGACATTGTTTGTAGTTCGTCCTAGACATATACCTTACAGATCTATCAACTCACGAGTAGGATCATAAATCACCCAAGCTACCAAAGACAAGTTCTGGGTACTGTGGGAAGCACCATATATGAAACTGGCAAAAGGGGTAATAGACATCTACATAATAAGCAATGACCCAATAAGCAGAAAAACGCTCACAAAGCACACCAAGCCAAAAATGTACAAAAATGAAAAGAACACCTAGGTACACAAAACATGTATGAATGACTCATGCATACTATTTTTTGAGATACAACCCATTTTTGGGCTGATCTAGAGGATGACCTTCGTAATCAATGAGCTCATAGGCCCCATTCTGCAAAACACTTTTTACTAAGTAGGGCCCATGCCACATGGGTTGAAATTTTCCTTCCCCTAGCTTATCATGAGCTTGTTCATACAGGAGGACGAGGTCTCCTTCTATGAAAGAGCGAGGGGAAACTGACTGTTCAAAATGAGCTTTGACCTACTTCTTCTGTGCCTCGATGACCAAAGTAGCAATGCGGCGAGTTTCATCCAGCCTTTCTAAGTAGAGAAGATGCTCTTCTTCAGGTGAAGTGTTAGGAAGTAATTCAATAGCCAACTTGAGAAAAGGTATTTCACACTCAATCGGAAGGGTAGCTTCCAGACCATAAACAAGCTAAATGGAGTGAATTCGGTCGCATCCTTAACTGAGGTTCGGTATGCCCAAAGAGCCAAAAATAACATGAGATGCTAGTTGGATTTGTGCATCCCAATCGTACGTTGAAGCATGGTGACAATAACTTTATTCACGACTTCAACCTATTCATTGGCTTGAGGATAGTATGGCGTTGAGCTGTCGTGACGCAAACCCAACCTAGAAGTCAACTCTTCCATCATATAATGTCGAAAATGGGAACCATTATCAGTAACGATGGCTTGAGGGACACCAAACCTAGAAATGATGTGATTGGATATGCATTGAGTTGTTGTATTACTATCAGCTACAAGTGTAGGCATTGCTTTGGCCCATTTAGTGAAGTATTCAACGGCTACGATAATATAATCATGCCCCCTGGCCGAGTGAGGGTTACACATCATAAAATCGATGCCCCACTTCGCAAAGGGACCAATGGTAATGACAGGGTGGAGATGTGTCGGCAGCATGCACATCTTGTGCTGGTAGATCTGACAGTCATGACATTTATGGATAGCGACAATGCAGGTGACCCTGATATGGATGTTCTCGACAATCCTTGGTTTCACAGAAATGTCGATAGGCATCGTTTGCATGATATTACTCAATTTACCCTTCATAAAAAATTCATGTGTGAGAATAGGTGTTTGAAGTGGAGGAGAGGGAACTTGAGATGCAAACCTCTCAAGACACATAAACATTTCCCCGAGGCCAGGCATGAATGAAGAACAATGACGACTATCATCCCACGGAGGATCCTCAAAAGACATAGTTTCCACGATGGCTTCATCGGAGGGAAATATATATTTCAAGGGATTGGGTGAATCTGAATCGTCGAGCCAAGGGGATTGAGAATAAGTGTCAAGAGACATGCTCAAAGGAGCATGATCAGGAGGCGAAGGCTCCGAATCCGAAATAAGCTCATAATAGTCAATCTCGATCGGGCTTAATGGCATCAAATCTCCAAAAGAATCGATCTGTTAAGGCGAAGGGATGATCCATGGGTCGTCAGACCAAGAGATCATATTAATCTGAACAGTGTTGGGTGGAGGAAGAGGAAAAATACCTATGAGGGCATGATCTTTGAAGAGATCCAACCCTACACTCTCATAGGTAGTAGGAATTTGATCCACATATGCAATGTTGTTCTTGGAAGAAGAAGTGAAGAATGAAAATTGATTAACAGAAACAATCTTTTCTTCATGCGGGAATTTCAAAACACGAAATAGAGTGGACAAAACACAAAGCATGGCGTGAGTCCAACTACGACCGAGGAGAAGATTTTAATTGAGCTTGGCATCAACTACTTCAACCTCAATATTGACTATCTTCCCTTTTAATGTAATTGACAAACTAGCGAGAACACCAAGAGGTTTAGATTCCCTTCCATCAAATGCTTCAAGGGAATTTGGTGATGAATTCAGAGCTGGAGAACCAATGGCTTTCCAGCAAGCAGATGACATGACGCACGTAGACGCACCCTCATCCACAACCGCCTGATGGATATTTAGGCCATTAATACCAACTTTTATGATGAGCGCAATTTGGTGTGGGAGTCGTGGAACGAAATTCTCCAAGTAGAAAGTGAGAAGGCTAGTATCAGTAGGATCAACCCTGTCGATCGCAGATAACAAAGCCTTCCATTGAGATGGACAACTCTAAAGTACTTATAATGCAGACATTGCAAATGGTGCCTTAGCCAGATCCTCAACAATAGTATAATGTTAAGTAGCACGAGCATTGGGATTATAAGAAGACTTGTAGAGTACACCTTTGGAAGGTGGCCGTACAACGGGCTCAGTACTGGGCCTTTCAATATAAATAGGGCCAGAAGTAGGCGGAGGAGGAGGACCATCATTGATCTCCTTACTTTCTTCCTGACGCGAGCCAGTATAATATTTCAACTGAGTAGCGATAGAAACGGATGTAGAGCCGTTCATCATGAAAACCTGAGAGCCAAATGGGGCAGAGGACTGAGGTTGCTCTACCATCTGGGTCTGCTGTGATGAAAAAGGTTCTTTAAGAACTATCATAGTTCCCTGGATTCCTTTGAGAAATCTACTTACTTCGGCCCATCGAGGACAGTCCTTGGTGTAGTGCTCTTCTTCACAAATCAAACAAGGGTACTTCGGCTTCTACTGTGAACCATCATCAGCACGAGGCTTAGACGAATCCTGTTTCAGGGTATCAGCTTTGGCCTTAACTTTACCCTTGTTTTTCCCTTTAGAAGTCTTATATGTCGGATTGGCCTAAACGACATTGAATTCCATGGTGGTACTAGAACTCGGGGTAGGTTGAGAAGCAGTATCATTGGAAGAATTAGAATTTTTCTTCCTAGGATTTGAAGATGAATACTTCTGAGAAGTTTGAGACATGGAATCGATGATACCGTCGACGGATGGCATCGCCGGTGCTTTAGAAGTTCGAGGTCGAGGAGAATCAGGCAAGATATCATAGAACATGCCAGACTGAGAGTACACAAGATCAAGGTACTGGGCACGAGCAATGGTTTGTTCTTCGGTTACATATGCCCCCATAGCTATGTCTTTAGCGATTTGATTGAAAAATGAGGTAGTGAACCAATCAGTTAGAAGCTGATCAGGAATATCAAACTTGATCAAGCAACGATGATGCGTCCATTCATGAATATGATCCAAGATATGAGTAGCTCAGTCATGTTTTAGGGATGTGAGGAAGTGTGTCCCAGTCTCATAATGGATTGGTAACTGAAAATGTGTTAGAAACGCCATGGCTAAAGAGTTGAAATATTGAAAATTTCCATGAGATAATTCAATGTACCACTTCGCAGTGGCATTGATAAGAGTATGTTGGAAAAGACAGAGTCGGATGGAATCATCAACCCAAGAGTTAGAGGAACACCACAAGTGATAGGTCATAACATGCGCTTGGGGGTCTTCTCCGGACTTGCCCTCAAACTTGGGACAATCACCAGGAATCTTGGTTGGAACTGGAGGACAATACAGGTTATGAAGAATTGGATCGTTCGTTAATTTTGACACATCTGGTAGTTCCAACGTAGCGAGAAATGGTAATTGAGGATTAAAAGGCATAGGCAGTCATTTATAAGGGCCAGTGTTAACATTCCACCCAGGCTGGGAGAAGTTCTGCCCCCATATGTTTTGTCTCGGAGGATTCTGACCATAGGGGTTATAAGCCTGATATTTCTACCCATACTGGGGTTGAGGACCAGGATACTGATTTTGAGGATACCATTGAGGTCCTTGTTGAGAAACATATGGATTTTTTTGCGGAATGTAAGTATGGCCTTGCGATGGATTATACACCATATAGGATCAATTTTGAGGGTAATAAGTGAAACCTTTTGGTGCACTATATACCGCCTGATATTGACCTTAAGGAGGGTAAGTAGCACCTTGGGGTTGAGCAGGTGGACCCTGCTAAGAAGGTTGAATGGGCTACTGAGCTGGTTGAACATGTTGAGCCAGTTGTTGAGGCTGGATAGGCTGTCCCTGTAGAGCAGGTTGGCCTGGATACTGAGGGCCACCAAGTTTCCCTTGTGGAAGAGGTTGGCCCGAGGGTTGATTTGGACCAGGATTTCCCTGATAACCAAGTTGACCCAGAGCAGGACCATAGGGTTGTCCTTGTTGCACAAAGTTCTGGCCTTGTTGAACGTAAAGTTGTTGCTGTTGTACAAAAGGTTGTCCCTATGGTGGATACATTTTCCCCCCAGGAATGTAAGACGCTCCTGGTTGATATTGATATTGAGGCTGACCGGAAGGACCGTAGGGCTGCTGGACTGAAGGTTGACCCTGCAAGGGTTTTCCTTGTGGACCATAAGGTTGTTCCTGCTGGGTCAAAGGTTGTCCCTGTAAGGGTTTTCCTTGTAAACCTGAGATTTGTCCTTGTATCAAAGGCCCTTGATGAGGAACAGTCTGATAGGGATCACCAGAGGTAGATACACAGCTTGATTTGGATCGATAGGAGGAAAATATATAGGATTACCGTAAACATCATAGTGACGTGGAGGATTGACAGGGGCTTGGGGCTACTAAGAACCCTCAAATTTCTACTGTTGAACAACCAACAGATACTCTTCAAAATTAAGGCCGCCAGGAATCATAGGGGCAGTCGAAGCCACACTAGAAGCAGGTGTGGCCTCCGCAACACGAGGTTGTGATTTACCCAGGCCAGGATTGACAGGCCACGTGGGATTAAGAAAGATAGACCTGCGAGTGTGAAAAGATCCTGACGACTGATGTGTAACAAATGGTGCAGATGAAGCCACACAGCCGGTGGGTTGGACTAGGATAGATGTAACAACAGCCGACGAACTAGGTGTCAAAGGTGACATTCCTAATGAAAGAAGGATCAAACTCCTAGGAGGAGTCGATGTACTGGAATGTGCTATGGATGCAACACCAAAAATAATCTAACTCAAAGTTCGATAACCGGGTGGAAGTGACACTGATTGAGGAGAAGACTGACTAGAAACACGCGGGAGATCTTCTAGGAAAAGTTGATATTCTACTGTAGAAATATGTAATCCTTCAGTTTCAATAGGACTCGAAGAATCCATGTCTGACG
Organism: Pinus albicaulis; assembly: GCA_034641835.2. Classification (NCBI taxonomy): domain Eukaryota; kingdom Viridiplantae; phylum Streptophyta; class Pinopsida; order Pinales; family Pinaceae; genus Pinus; species Pinus albicaulis. The sequence goes on from CM076579.1 coordinate 217,235,390, forward strand.
AAGCCATAAGATCGTTGAAAAGACAACGAGGACTGGGAGGTATAGCAGTGGCTATAAATGGTGAACCCGAAGTAAGAGGAGGGAATTCTTCCTCACTCCAAAAACTAGACCAAGCACCCTAAGGAGGCCAATTGAACTCAACTGACTCTTCAGGAGGAGATCTAGTAGCAAGAGGCAAGACAGTCAGGAGAATAGGCTGTGAAAACTCGACAGACCTAGTGGACTGAGGGGTTTCGAAAGAAATGTTAGGAAAAGAACTACCACTAGGAGGCAGTGAAGAAGACGATGAAACTAGTGATTCCGCCACTTTGATAATGTTTCAACACAAGAAGGAAAATGAGATAGCCAATTCAAGGCTTCAAGATCAAAGTCTAAGGAAGACAAAAAAAATCCAAGTAGAAAAATTTTAACGGGTGTGTGATCTTGGGTAATTAATTTTACGACACTGGAACAAGACTTTTTTGTTTCATGTTTTAAGAGTCGAGAAATAGACAAAAGATGACTCTAGTCACTTTCAATTTTAAACAAGCATGAAAGGAAAAGTGCTCGATGATCTCTTCCCTTTTTAAGGAGTCACGAAAAGATCGAAATGAATACTCAGATAATCTAAGCAGAAGGGTGTACCAAGTTTCCGTGAACTTCCTTATACACCTTGGTGATCAAATGAAAGAGAAATGACCAAGGACTTAACATACGTGCAGGTAGTCTCCCTGAATGTTGTGTTCGGTGTATCATGGTTACAGGGTGGCAGACTCGACTTCCTATGGATGAAGGATTTGAACCTATGAGGGTCTCCATTTATATACGCGACGGTACGAGGAGCACAAGTCCGTACTAGCGTTGTCTAAAGCCAGATGGTGAACGACAACTACTAGGTTTAATGACATCGGAACACGTCTCTAGCCTAGACCGCTAAAAATGTTTGCATTAGGTTCCAATGCTTCCTTAGGTTAATTAAATGAATTTTACAGTTGATCTTGAATTAACGTTTCAGTTTGAAGGCCCTACTGAATTTTGATCTCAAATTCCTAGATGCGTGCTATATGCAAAAGAACACCATTTTCCATTCGATGAATGCTAACTTACGAGAATGATAGAGATCTTTCAAAAAGCAGAAAACAATGAAAGCATACGAAAAAGTCCCCAATGCATCTAATACAACCTAAACGAAAACGAAAAAACTCTTTCTTAGTTGATCAAGCACTAGTTATGCAAAAGAACTTTTGAGTATTATGAATGTAGAGATCTAAACTAAATGATTTAAAAATAATACAAGCACAAATTCACTCAAACCAATGATGCACTCCTTCAAACAAAGAGAAAATGACCCAAACGAGAAATGTGATCTATGCTCGAAACAGCGAGATGGAGAGTCAAATGGAAACCAAAGGGATCATTCAACAGAACAAAAAATCAAAGGGATCAAGAAAGACAAAAGCAATTGATCAGGGAATCGAATTAACAAGAGCAAAAGACTCAAACTTCAATCAGAAGGCTAAGTGAGTAAAAGGCACCTAGAAACCCTAGGGCTATGAACTGCACTCATTATAGAATCGACAAACAACTGAGAAGGGAAAGCCTATAGCAGTCAAAACAACTCCAAAAATACTAATTGCAAAGCAAGAAACAAACCAGAGTCAAGAAAAACTGACCAACAACTCATCAAAGGGGTCAAACCAAATCCTACATGATTCAACATGATTGTGAGGCGGTAATCCGCGCCAAAAAGAGGTTGGTGCTACCACAACAAAAGAAACTCGCACCAATGGGCGCGACTATTCAAGACAAACTCTAGCCAAGCCGGATAACTATGGGAGGATGGAAGAACACATGATCAGAGGTCAATCCTGACACTCTGGAGTTGAAAAGGAGTATTCCAGACAATCATACAAGCCAAAAAAGACAGATAAGCAAGCAAACGACTAAAATTGCACGGGAAATGAAACGAAAAACTCACACTGATCCCCAGCGATGTCACCAATTTTTTGTGTAGGTAAATCCTCTCTGCAGACAGAGACGATCCCTGTAGCCCTAGAGTGGGTCTAGCAACAAAGGGACAAGCTAAAGTGTAGGTTCCTAATCACTGAATGAAGAGGATAGGGTATATTAACCTGCCTGGAGTCCAACGCTGTCGTGGTTGTAGTGGTGGTGGCTTCTTGATCTCTGCTTCGACGGGTCACAATCCTTCCGCAACGATGCTCAGATACCTGCACGAAGATCAGAAAATAAGAGCAACATACAAGACAATGATCTCATTCATAATTAACTAACCAGTCAAGAAGGGTTAAGCATATTGCATCAAAAAAACCATATTAACGCAAGATGGGAACCAGAAAATTGTCATGTATATATATATATATAAGAAAGAGTTATAACTGAAGCCTTGACGTCACAGCCTCCTTTAGCAGGGTTCATTCGAAGTGTGTCTCGAAGGATCGTCGGGAATTTGGATGGGATGAAAACACAAGCCTAAGCTCTCTCGACAAAGGTCTCTTCTTCTGTTCTATTTCTCTAGCAATGTACATGAATTCTCTTCAATTATTCAGCTATAATATGTTCAACTAGTGCATCAATGGAAGATAGCTTTATTTAAAGAGGGAAAGGAGGAGGTTGGGATCGCTAAAATGATGGAAGGGAGGCCTTATCCCTTGGGAAGTTTCCCCATAAGGTGGAAACAAGAGGCCAAAGGAGGGATTCTGTGGTTATTCAGTCGAACTACTACAGTTGACTCATCCACGAAGCTGTTAGGATAGAAACTTCGCCTCTATGTTTAAAAAAAAATCCATAAACAACTTGGCGCAGGTAATGCATTGGGACAAAGCGCCATTAGGCGTGGGGCCCAGTGTTAATCTTCCTCATTGGTGCGAGGGCATAACGGTCTACTAGCGCCAAGGAAAAAACATGTGTTTCTGATGATCTGCTCAGGGAATTGTCAATAGAAGGAATGTTTTCCTCATGGCAAGGGATGTAATGATGGTCTTTGAAAGGCATGATAATTCTTATTAGTCACAGAAATTATCCTCCAATGTGCAGGATGGGTATTGCAAGGACAGTGAAAAAATGTTGTGTAACACTTACATACAAGTCTGGCTTTATTTTTGATTCCTTGACCTTGTTTATTCATCTTATTCTTGAATATCCACTTTGTGCCAATGACATTTTTCCCAACAAGTCTTGGTATTAACTCCCAAGTCTTATTCTTCTCAATCTAGTCTAATTCTTCATTCATAACATTTATCCAATTTTGTCTTTGTTGGTTTCATCGAAATTATTCGATTCTATCTGTGATAGCATGACTAGATACACTTCCTCGGTCTGTTTAGCTAGTTGTCTTCTAGTTTGGACTCTTTTACTCTTGTCTCCAATGATTTGATCTTCTATATGGTTCTTTTGAGTGTGTCTCGAGGGTCCTTTTGAGGTTATTTTTGTATCTTCTATTGTCTCATTCTGTTCTTTATTTTCTTGATTCTCATCTTGATGGTCATTTGGAATATTGACACAATGTGTACTTCTGGTTTTGTCTGGTAGTTCTTCATCGAATCTCACATCAATGCTTTCCTCAATTTTATGTAGTATTTTATTGTAGCACCTGTAACCCTTACTCTTTGATGCATATCCAAAAAATATTCCTTCATCAGCTTTTGCATCATACTTCCCCAATTTTGCATCATTATTATCTATGAAAAAATTGTTGCCAAAGACTCTAAAGTGCTTAATTGATGTTGGTTTCCCATGCCACAATTCATATGGAGTCTTGTCATAATTTGGTCTGAGATGAGCTTTGTTGAGAATATGAACAGTTGTGTGTACTGCTTCTACCCAGTAGGTTTGGGGAATGTTTCTTTCTTGCATTATGGCTCTGGCAATCTATTGTACAGACCGGTTTTGCCTCTTTTCCACTCCATTCTGTTGAGGTGTATTTGCAACTGTAAATTATTTCTTTATCCCATATTCATTGCACAAGTCTAAAAACTCATCACCTATGAATTCACCTCCTCTGTTTGATCTGACGCATTTTAGTTTAAATCCAGTTTTATTTTCTGATAGTGCCTTGAATATCTTAAATTTCTCAAATGCTTCGCATTTGTATCTGAGAAATACCACCCATGTTAATATGGAAAAATAATCGATTATCAGCATGAAATACGATTCTCCACCTGGTGCATTTGTTCTTGAAGGTCCGCACAGGTCCATGTGTACAAGATGAAGAGGCTTACTTATAGATATTTGGTATTTAGCTTTGAATGATGTATGAGTTTGTTTGCCCAGTTGGCAGGACTTACATATGGTATTTGGTGGCTTCTTTATTGCAAGAAAATCTCTAATAGCTTTCTTTTTGCTCAGTTTGATGATGTGGTCAAAATTTAGATGTCTCAATATTCTATGCCATAGCCAAGATTCATCAAGTTTGTTGATGTGGCATGCTTCATTCTCCTCTTCCACTATATAAACATTACTCTTTTTTCAAACACCTTTGACCAAGGTCTTTTATATGGTGATTGAACTTACTTCACAATCTTGGGCTCTAAAAAGGACCTCACAGCCTTTATCAAAAATTTAACTAACACTTAGCAGATTGGTTTTTATACCATCTACAAACAGTACATCCTGAGCCTCTCCTCTTCCATTATTTAGGCTAACTGTGCCTTTTCCCTTGATTTTCCCTACTCTATCATTATTGAATGTTAAATTCCCAGATTTATTTTCATTCAAAGTTACAAACTTGCTTCGGTATCTAGTCATATGTTTTGAGCACCCACTATCCACATACCATTGATTGTTCTGATCTTGAGAAATTAGAACCAGATCACATTTATTTAGCTTCCTTTTCCATTACATGCAATTGTTTTTTCTATAAATTTTCTGAGGAGATGGATCACAGTCTTTGAGAGGATATTCGTAAGACTTGTGCCCATTTTTATGATAGCAAAAACATTTGATTGTATTTCAGAATGGATTATGTACATGATTGAATCCACCATTATTCTTAATTCCCTTTGAGTTTCCATACTCTAGTCTCTTTATATATGATATGAACTCCATGGCTTTATGACCGAACCTTTTACAACAAAAGAAATACCCATGGAAGTAGTATGCATCTAGTAGAGAAGGTTGTTTGGGGATATTTCCATCTGGTCTTATGAAAATTCTGTCTTAGGAAGCCATTTTATCTGTGTTGGAATGTTGCTTGGTTGTTTACTCACTAGTACATTTGGGAGAAATTTCGACAGTTGGTTCCGACGCTTTTAACCAAATTTCGGAAATTTCCCCAAATTTTTTCAATCCCGCCCGAAACTGTTGCTATATCGACATTTAGAGAAAAGTGTCGCAATACCAACACTTAGACAAAGTGTCTCAATTGCGACCTTTTGAGGAAGATGTCGCAATTGCGACACTATGCCCTAAAGCGTTGCTATTGCGACGGATGCCTCCAAATGTCGCAAGTGCGACACAATGTCTAAGTGTCACAATTGCGACGTTTGGAGGCATCCGTCGCAATAGCGACTCTTTTTCTGCCATTGGTATAACGACACTTATATGTGCGCTACATAAAAATATGAAACTTATATGCGCGCTACATAAAAATGATTTTATAAAAAACTACATTAGCATCTGATATCACACGCGCATTCGCCCTCCGCTCTTGCAGAACAACATTCGCCCTCAGCATTCGCCCTCAACTCTTGCAGAACAGCATTTACCCTCAGCATTCGCCCTCAACTCTTGCAGAATAGCATTCGCCCTCAACATTCGCCCTCAGCTCTTGCAGAACAGCATTCTCCCTTAGCATTCACCCTTAGCTCTTGCAGAACAGCATTCGCCCTCAGCATTCGCCCTCAACTCTTGCAGAACAGCATTTTCCCTGAGCTCTTGCAGAACAGCATTCGCCCTCAGCATTCGCCCTAAGCTCTTGCAGAATAGCATTCGCCCTCAGCGTTCGCCCTCAGCTCTTGTAGAACAACATTCACCCTCATCTCTTGCAAAATGGTAAGTTCTTACTGCAGGCCCTTCCTCCTATAGTAGGGTTGACTCTATTTGGGTTTTTTTGGTCAATTCCATTGGATTGTGTTAGACTGTAGGGTTCTCTCTAGATGTATTCAAATTTTCTTTCGGATGAGTTTCAAAGAGGATGTGTAAGATGTGTTTTTGCTTGCATGAATTTGACTCCACCAGTTTCATGAAGTTTAGGCTATGGATTTTAGTTCGACAAACTCATCCATCTCAACACCCAGTAACGAATTTCCCTTAGTATGATCTATATTAAAGGTGAAGTGCAAAGTGGTAGAGAATGGGAGATCGAAAGTCATCAACTTTATCACAAGGGTAGTACTCCAGATCGAAAGTGATGAGCTTTAGTTCTCCAGATTTGGGGATTTTCTGATATTTGGGGATTTTCTAATGACATACATGGATTTTAGTTTGACAAACTCATCCATCTCAACACCCAGTAACGAATTTCCCTTGGTCTGATCTATATTGAAGGTGAAGTGCAAAGTGGTAGAGAATGGGAGATTGAAAGTCATCAACTTTATCACAAGGGTAGTACTCCAGATCGAAAGTGATGAGCTTTAGTTCTCCAGATTTGGGGATTTTCTGATATTTGGGGATTTTTTGATGACATACCAAAGGTCACATCCATACAACCATATCAAGGTCAATGTTGAGATCATTGTCATATAGATATAGGTCACTGATATATAGGATTAATATCATCATCACTATCCATGGAAACCGAATGGTTACAAAATCTGTGATTGTGGTTGGCTCATTTATAATTATTACCCATTTACAGTAGAGCATAGAAACACTAAATATGGCCCGAGCAGAGCCTTTACAACAGGCAATGGAATTGTAGCTGCTTCATCAATAACCAATAGCTCCACTTGAGAAAAATTTTCATAATCTTGGGGCTGGATATACTGCAGAGCAAAAAATTGTAGTTATCATTCATGCTCCAATATATTAATATAATTTTTACATTGAACTGAAGAAAGGGAAACAAGCAAATGCTAGCCATCATACAATGCTTTGACATAAGAGTTTTGAGTGACATACTTGAAAAAAAGAACTCATCCATTGATATTTATAATCATTTGAGTTATTAAAGTTAAACACAATGTCAACAATCAAGATTCAATACCCTCTATTATCTTCATCACCCAATACAAGATTTAATTTTTTCCCAAAGAAACGCTTATTAATTTGGCAGCCATTATTTCTCCCTGCTTTAAAAACCCTAAATTTAAATGAAAACAAGCATTGCATTTCAACTACAAAAATCTATTAGTGTTCAAATGTACATGTGTGCATCACTTGTGTAGGGTATTCCTTTTCCACTTTCACATTATCCAAGAATGTGTGCAGTATAGTTCATATTTTTTGTGATTTAGATTATATTGAAAAAGGAAAGGTAAATTATTTCCCATGGAAAAAGAAGGTTTTCCCTTTTTACTACTGGAAATGGTACAACAAAGTTCCATTTCTACCCGAAACTCCTATGAAACAGGAACCAAATAAAGGGCATGTCCTAAATGGACATCATTTGGCTTTGAAAATGGCCATTGCACCATGTTGTTTCTTATATTACATCATGATAGTTTCTTAGGTCATTTCTTGTTTCTTGAGATGAAAAACAACCAAAGAAATTGTGAAGATCCTTTCAAGAAATAAATGACCATTTCTCAATCATATCTCAACTATTTTTTATTTTATTCAGTAGTTTCTTACTTTGAGAGAAATTTGACACTTTTATAAGGAATATAACATAAAAACACAAAATGGGAAGGAATTGATGAGGTAGATGACTTTTAGTTTTTTTCAATTAAGAATTGATAATACACGATGGATGTTCTGTACTACAAACTAGATTCCTTCCTGGAGTTAGGACACAGAGTATTGAATCAAAGTTGTAGTTTCTAACTTCTTGTATTGGTTCATCAATCTTGAAATTCAAACATTACATGTCTTCATTGCTTCATGTTTGAATAATTTGCATCATATCGTACAATAGGAAATTAGGAATTATGATTATTATTACTTTATGGATCTATTAAGTTACTTTTAAGTTTGCATGGTTTAGTGTGAAATTATTCTAGTGTGCCCCTAGGCCTAGGTGAAGGAATGCCAAGGACTGAGAACCCTAGTTTTTAAATGGTATTGTTTCATATACCCAAAAACCCCTCAACATCACTTCTTATTAGTTCTTAACAATAGTGTTGTAAACAATTTGAGAATTGATATAGCAAAATCTCGCACTTCTCAAGATAAAGTCCTAAAGCTAAAGTGTGATACCATGTGTAATTCAATAGCCTCATTGTCACCTCACCAACCTCTTTTCACTTCGGGATAGCTCTCCTCCAACTCAAGGGGGGTTCTCCCTAGTAGATGTTAGGGATATAATGGCCCAACCAAACCAAGTCAAGAGCCCCCTAACTCTCTATGTTTACTGCTATCAATCAAAATATTGAACAATAGGGTCAGACATGCATCCTGAAGATAAAATTTCCAGGGTATTTTTGGGTAATTTCAAAGGGAAAGTCCCCAAACACATAAAATCAAGGAATTATAACGTGATTTCAAACATTAAATATCAACAAAATCGTTTAAAGGATATTGAAAGGAAAAAGGTGATGGAAGATAGAAAGTGCCTTACTTAAATTCTCTAAGGATTTTTCAATAGTTGCTCCAAAAGCTTCACTTCAAGGCCCTTCAAGATCGTCTCCAACAACGCTATACCATAAGCTTCAACAATTTTGCTCCAAAATGTCCTCAAGGTCTTCACAACAAGTTTACTATAAGTTGCTCCAACAATATATTCAATAAGGTCTTCATTGTCAACTTGTCTCTTGTTTGGGTGCCTTAATGTGCAATGACATGTTTCCAGGACTGAATTCAATGCAAGGCATATTTGAAACTCTAACTTTGTCTTCCGGTGTCTTATTAGAAATTATTTCAGTTTTAATTTTGTGTTTTCAAGTTAGATATTGTTTTCAAGTTTTTACATTTATAATTTTATTGCAATGTGGCAGACTAATCAGAGCAGTGCAGGAACAACCCCGAGATGGGATGATCGCGGAAAGAGGCCAGCGGAAGAACATGTAAAGTGCCAGCATTGCTCTATCTTCAGGTATTTTAGTTATTTACATAATTGAAATAATATTAATTTTGTTCAAATATGCGGACACCTAGCCATGGTACGCCTGATGATTCCCTCTTTGAGGAAGAGCTTTCTTCATCCCTATCTCTAGTGTTCTTGTTGCAAAAAAAGGCACGAGATGCAAGGTCAAAATTTAATACTTTGATAGACGCACCTCAAACACCTGAAACAGAAGAGAGGATACAACATCTTATGAGGCAGCTAGAAAGATATCAGGTAATAATAAAAAGTCAAAAGGATATTTTTTTTGTTTTGCATGAGATGAATTGTGATAGTTTGATTTTTAATTTTTACATTGACTAAACTAACAAAAAGTTCTTTTGTATGTAGCGTTTTCTGGCATTTGCTGAACCCGGTGTTGGTGGTAGTGGGACACAAGGGCAAGAGATTGCCCAACAACCCTCTCGTACACCTTCTACTCCTTTAGGTGTTAGCCAAGAAACACACCCTGCCCAAGCTGACACCCACGACCAACCATTGTTGTATTTGGCATTGATGAGGCTGATATGGCCAACTAGATTATTGCGTTTCCTGGAGCTACACGTGTCAGCTCCACAGGGACCATTAATGGCACGTTGTTGGTGAACGATGAGGGTGTCCCTATAAAGCATGTACAACTCCCAGGTAAATTATAATATTTTAACTATTTCATGTGCTTTATCTAAAACATATTTATCATGATTTTTATTTTTAAATTAATGATAATATCTTCTTCTTTTTTTGGTTTTATTCTGTGTAGGAAAAAATGAGTTCTACAGGATTCTGGAGAGACATGCGTTGGTAATTTTTGGCCCAACCATACATACAGGGTGGAATTCCCAGAATTCCAACCTGAAAAAAGAACTTCTAGATTATCTAGAAGCCCTTTTTGGGGTCGGCACATTTGACAGAAAAGCGATGGCTCAGGTAGCCAGCAAATATTTGAAATATACCAGGGACACCTATAGGGCACTGATTGAAATTTAACCTAGATCCCCGAAGTCCTCTCACGATTTGAAAGTGAGAGTGGAGAGCACTCATCCATGACGGAAAAGAGAAAAGGGCAAAGAAAGAAGGAAAAATGCCAACTGGACCCGCAAGGTAAATTACAACTTTAATTCAATAGCTTTAATTTTCTCTATGTCTAAAATAAAAGTGTGCTACGTCATATCTGAATTCAATATTTTAATGATAGGTTGCCTGACACCTTGAAGGCAACCAAAGCTAGGATTGAAAAAAAGGGCCATCACAAGCTAGGCCAGGGCGGCTACTTGAAATTAGCGGCAAGAATTGTAATTAAGTAGCTAAACATCTTATAATTAATTGTATCGCCTTCCAACATTTTTGTAATCCTATCAAATATGATTAAAAATACACAATCATATGTAATGTAGGGTGATGGTCCAGGCGAAACTTCTGAAGGAAGATAAAAATGCTCGCTTTTCCATTTATTTTAAGCTGTAATTGAACATGTAGCTTTTAAAGTAGTCCCAAGATCGAAATACGATAAAATTAAACATTAACCTTTCAATATGTTTGTTTTAATCATAGATTTAATGTCTAACAATTTTGTTTAAATCAGTGGAGCAGCACTACCGATGAGGCAAATAACCCAGTTTTAGAGCCAGATGTAAATGATCCTCACATGCAACCTGATCATTGTAGTGAGGACCACGTCGACAATGCTACTATCAGTGAGGGTCGTGACGGTAATTAATTTCCACTTATAATTTTTTCTAATTATACCTTGATAGTTTTCCTTATAACATTTTTTGTTTAAATGACAGAGAATGTTTCCCTTGAGGATCTTACCAACAGGAAAACGAACTATGATCTAAGCGTGACAAGCTAATTTTTAGTGTGCAATATAACTCATCATTGCAATTTTTTTATTAATATTACCAAACTAGTTCAATGATATTTAAAAACTGACAATTAAAATTTAATATTATCTGTTTTAGCAAGCTGATACCCAATCCTTGGATAGGGCGGTTTTCATTGACTCATGACTAGATTATTGTTGACAACTGGTGCACTAGGTAAATAATCTCATTGCAATTTATTTTATTAATATTACCAAACTAGTTCAATGATATTTAAAAACTGACAATTAAAATTTAATATTATTTGTTTTTGTAGGCGATGCCCCGTCACTGGATGAGACCAGACATCGTGACTACGCAACTGGGTCAGCAGTGCGAGTCGAAAGGCACGAAACAGGAGCAGAGCACGATGATATTGATGATGTAATTAGGAGATTTAGAAATAGGAAGAAGAAAAATAAAATTTGATAATGTAAAATATTGTATTATTATAAGACAAACGTTACCATACTTGGAACGTTTTTTGCGTTATATAAAAAACTCATTTATCATACTATTTTTATGTTAAGCATTAATTTCAATGTTTCCTTGCGTAATTTTTGTTGAATTGTTTTTTTATTAGTTATTGAATATTTTTTTTTATGCTCATGAAAGTAAAAAATGAAATATAGATTGGGTATTGGGGAAATGAGAGTGATGTGAGGGGGGGGGGGGGGGGGAGGCCATAAGAGCTTCCACCTTCACGTGGTTGGCCCTGTTTAGTAGAGAATAATTTATTGGAGCGATTTAATCTTGGAGCAAACCTCCCTTGATCCATCGTAGCAACAAAAAAGTCACTGTTGACTTAGTTGCTACTCTTTCAGATCATGGGAGGCTTGTTCCAAGTTCATGCGACTCCAATAAATTATTCTTGAAACGAAGAGGAGCTTATTCAGGTATGTTTTGACATTTTCAACATATGTTCTAACATTATCATAAGAATGCATCTTAGAGTAAAAAATACTACATCAATTACTTGTATTTATTGTATAGATAATGATGGATATTGATTGACTTGGCAGTGCAGGTACAAATCCTCTTGCATCATGAGCAATACAACTTGTCAACCAGGGTCATGTCCAGGATATTTTTGCTTGTGCGCTTGACCAGGTTCGTAATGTCACATTTTGTAAGTTCCTTTACGGTTCATAATTCAATATTAAGCTTGTTCATGATTATTATCTAGGTTTTTTGTATGTGTTTTTTCATCTATTTGATTGTAAGCAACTCTGCATGTTTCCTGTTGTTCACTGTGATTTCTCCCATTACCACTCCCAGGATGAATCCGAATTTATTGTTACATAGGTTACTTTATTGTTACTATGATTTCTCCATTTACGATTTCATAGGTTACATCATGTAAAGTTGTCAATCTCGGGTTGGTGATGAGCTTTAGTTCTCCAGATTTGGGGCTTTTCTGATATTTTCTCCCTCATGTCATTCCTGCATCACCTCATTGTTTGAGCATGCCAATTGTCTACCACTTGTACTAATTGGCACATGTCAATCTCTGAGTGGTGCCACATTTCACCTATTTTCAGTGAGAGTTTAGGGTTTCTCTAACATAGCTTCAGAAATCCGTTTCAGTGCCTGCTTGAATATCGTCACATAATACTCATGGTTTGGATTGATGAGCATGTTTTGAATGGTTGGTTGATTCATAAGAACCACCCATATAGTCATCTTGAGATATTTCAGAAGTTTTCTCGAGTTTCCTTTTTCACCGTTTCTAGTGGGTAGGATGGTGTGGGGTGATCCATCAATACTGGTGCTCTTGTAGTAGGGAATTTGTTTTTGGGGATATAAAGGAGCATTTGATGTAGATATCCCATTGGATGCATTCATAGATGGGCACGAGAGGTCAAGAATTTAAATTAAAAATATGCAACCTCTAACATGGCAACCTGAAGGCCGCGAGAGACACTGGTTAAAGATTGTTTTGTGTTGGCCTTAATATAGTCGTGATTTCTTTCTATTATCTTAATGCAAATATATAGTCTAGTCTCATTAAAATGAGGATTGTGGTTGTATTTCTCTTTGGTTGTTTCTCTCTTAATGCTCCAGAAGTTGCCAAAAGTTGTGATAGTTGTTTAGTTTGCCTGTTACAACTTAAAAGTGGTTTTTAGCAATGGGAGTCATGTTTTTTAAGGTTCATACTAATATGAAGATCTTGTAATTCTATATTCAGCATAAGAGAATATGGCCTCTGCTTTGGGCGATATGACAACAATTTCCACATCTACCTCATTGGGTAACAATGGAAAGGGGAAGAAGTTGGGTGCAATGTTTGATAATTATGGCAGACAATTGTCTTCTCTTTCAGTTTTTTCACCCATTTCCTTTAATCGCTCAAGCAAAAGAGGGACTCTGAGATTACGCGACAGAGAGAAGGTAGTTAATACAATAGCTATGGAAAAGGAGTTGTACTTCAACAAGGATGGCTCAGTGACAAAAAAATTGTAGGTCAGAGAAAAAATTATGTTTAAAGGAAGGTCACCTGCACGTGAAACTTCACTGCGGTGGATCTTTCCTTGTCCACTTATATTCGATTTTAATGTGTTATTTTAATTTTTTATGGAGGGTTGTTTTGGCATATGGTCTGGCATTCAATTGCACACTTACTGAAAGCATTGTCAATTTGTCTTGCAGGTGGTGTGAACAAACTTGCTGATCTTGTTGGAGTCACCCTTGGGGCGAAGGGCAAAATGTTGTCTTGGAGAGAAAGCATGGTTCTCCGAAAATAGTTAATGATAGTGTGACAGTAGCTAAGGAGGTAATTTGTAGATGTGTGCTCTGGTTTTCTTTTTAACGTTGTATTAGTTCCCCCTCTTAAATGTCTTAGATTTGGTAGGCATAATTTGAAAACTCAAAGGTGAAGGAAACATATTTGTTACCCAATGGTCTACTTGGCCTATGGACTAGCCACATTAGAGTAATGCATAAAGCTTTTCACAACAATAAAAGGAAAGGGTTATGGCTGAGTCAAATTTTATTGTTATTGACAGTGTAATGAAATGTATCTCAATGCTATGGTTTTGGCCTTTTATTGGTTGAATTAGAGGACCCAGTTGAAAATATTGGGGCCAAGTTGGTAAGGCAAGCTGCGACAAAGACAAATGATTTAGCTGGGGATGGAACCACAACATCTGTTGTTCTTACACATGTTGGAATATTGAAAAATTCTAGAACAATGAATGGAGAATAAATCTCCCTTCCTCTAACACAGAGAAAATAAAAATTTCTTTGACAGGAGACAGAGTTTCAATACTTTGAAAACAAACTTCTATTCCCTTCAATAACTCAAAAAAAAACTATTACACTTCTTCCTCACTGAGAGGTATTACAAAATTATGACTTCTACAAAACGTAGTGCATAAAACCAACTCTTTGTCTATTCAAAACAAAAATGCATCTACAGACACTGTGTGTTTTTCACTTCCTTTTCTTGTGCGTACACTTCAAAAGTTACCATAATAATTCACTTTTTACCTTTGTTGTGTAATAAAAATTCATCATATGCCATAAAAAAAACTACGAAGATTTTTGTCCTTTTTATTTATTATGCCGTAACATATAAAACATATTATAATAAACCCTCTTTTTAAAATAATAAAATTAAAACTAAATTCTATGGCCCACCTTTCATTTCGCATATGATATATATATAAAATATGTTTAAAACATATGTATATATTAAAACATACATAAAATTAAACTATCAAAACATTAAAGAACCCTTTCCGTCGGACTTCAAAAATCTGAATAGATTGAATTTCAAACCAAATTCGCATTCCAAAATGGGATGCTGATGTCTGCCTAATTTGTAACGCAAATTCTCAATCCAATGTGCCTTATAAAAAATTCGGGTCCGGTTTTCAGGTTTTCAGATTCCCTTCAATTTCATGCGATCCAATATTAATGCTCCACATGTCCTCCTTTTGAATTTACAAAACTGGGGGGTAAATTTCTATTTGTTTAATTTCTGGTTGGTGAATTGCGTTAATGTTGGTTGTTGTGTTTAAATACAATCCTGTACAGAAATATGGCTGCGGCCGTCTACAAAAAAAAATTGCAGGAATTTTAAATGTTGAATTAAATTTCTGGATGGCATGCAAGCAACCTCCAAAAAAAAATGTTGTTGTTGCATCCGTCCTTCTGCTGCAGCAGTTGAAGTTAAAATTCAACAGCACAGGGTTTAATAAGTGAGGGTGTAAAGGTAACTTTTTGTCGATGGTACTGGATTAAGATCATATATTCATTTTTGTAGGGTCTTATGGTGTTTGGTTTTTTAGTTTTGGGTTGGGTTTATTGAGTCTAAGATAGTTTTTGAGTGAAAAATTTGCTATCAGGTATTAAAAAAATTTAGTTCTTTTGTCAAAATTTATGAGCTTGTTAGGAAATACAAAACTGACAATGGTTGTATCTTAAATTTGTGGAAAATAATTTGAAATGAAACCTTTTTTTTTAGGTTGTTTCAGCAGGTGCAAACCCCGTTCAAATTACTAGGGGCATTGACAAGACAATAAAGGCCCTTGTTTCGGAACTCAAAATTTTGTCAAAGGAGGTAAACGCTTGCCTTTTGAGTAGGTTGGATTTCCTTTTTGCTGATGGTTTGGTGTATCTAATTGAATTAGTTGCCTAAGGTATTTTTGGTTGCAAACTCCTTTTCATTTTTCATACAGTATTGGCCTTGTGTAATACATTTGATTGTGTGGTCTTGTTAGATCTACAACATTTGTAGTTGTTTAGTCTTATGGCCGAGGTGCACTTTTATTATGGAAATAGTTGATGCAATATTGTCATTTAATCCTTATTGTAGGGTAGCATGTTGAGAAGTTTCTTGTGAAACATTTGGTATTCAAAATGACACTTGATCCTATACAACATCATGCACTTGACTTCAAAATTCATATTCAAAGTGTGCCAGACAATTCTTGCAAAATTTCAAATATTTATTTTGTTTTAAACCATTATCTTTTTCATGTATTGGATGCTGAAAATGTGAGAAAGACTTTGGTATGAAACCAACTGGTGAATAATTTCCAGCAAAACAACCACTTCCAAGACATGATTTAGAAGTAGAACATATGTACTTATGAAGCATACAAAGATATCCTTGATGCATTGTCAATGTTTGGCTAGGGTTATTTTTGGAGAAAATAACTCCTTATTCCTAGAATAGTGATCTTCAATACAAGTAAATTCTAGAGAAGAGAGATCATCGTGTGACATAAACCTATTAACAAAAGTGAACAGGGAATGATTATTAATTATGGCATACTAAGTTGTCAGTGATTTTGACTAGTTGTCTTTAACATGTAAAAATGTTAAATTCCAAACTTACATCATCATGGTTTGGCATCATGAGCTTGACTAATTGTCCACCATGCTCATAATTTCATTGTTGTATTCATATCTATAAACAATGTTTCAAATAATAATAAAAAAGTTCTATAATAAAAATCCATACCTCCATGTTGCTGCTCCTTGTGAGGCAAAGTCAAAATTGCATTACACAATCTGACACATAAGAATCTCCTATATCCCGGTGGTATGTATCCAAACTCTTATAATAGTGTCTTCAAGACTTATGTTGACATTGCCAATGAGATATTTAAGCAATGAAAGATGGAGCCTTCTTCATTGTTGTATATGTAACAGTCTTTTATTAATATAAAGATTGATGGTTTGTCTTTCTGAAAATGAAATGTAAAAATAATTTATTGTGGTCAATTGAAAAGTTTTTTTTTTAAAGCTTTTCATTATGGAAGGGCGACATAGATATATGCACTTCTAATTGAAATTCGGACCTGCCCTTCAAATTTGATCACTGTGTGGGACCTTAACAAACAATAAAACTATTCCGCCACACGTTATATAAAACATATAACAAAACCTTTGTCAAAACTTCAAACAAACCCTTTAGCCGTGGGTATTTCATCACGAATTGATCATTTTACCATGTACCTTCTTCTAGAGGAATATTCTTTCACTTGATTAGGTACTTCATAATGGTTATATGTCAAAGAGATACAAAATGTTTATCTATAACTTTTTGTGGTTCAAGAATCAACTTTCATTCTTCATCTAATTTTGGAAGTTATATTTACATTGGCATATTTTTTCCCAAAACCTTTTTTAGGCAAGATACATGAAAAACCTTATGAATGCAAGAAGAAGGAAAATATAACTTCTATACCACTTTTGCAATCCTATGAATAATTATTTAGGGCCATAACATTTTTGAGCTAATTCTTTATTCTTCTTTTTCTTGAATGAAGATTGCTTATAATGCTATAATCTAAAAAATACCCAATTACCCTCCTCAAAATATCTTTCACTTCAATGTTGTTCCCCTTGTTGTTTTATCATGTTTCATGTCATTTGAAGGTTTTCCATAATAATTTTCAAAGTTTCTTTAGTATTTTCCATATGTGACTCTGTTTCCTATACTTTGAACTTATCTTGCAAAAAGTATGAGATACTAGGAGTTGGATATCCATAAACGGCCTTAAATGGGGAAATTTTAGTAGATGTGTGATAGGTAGTATCATATTACCATTCTTCCTTGATGAACCCACTTCATCCATTAAGATTGCTTTTCTAAAGAGTAACATTGTAGATAACCTTAAAAACATTTGTTAACTATTTTTGTTTGACCATTTGATTATGTTTGATATGTAGAACTCATGGCAGCTAGTGTTTCTCCACTCATATTAAATAATTATTTTCAAAAGTTTCTTGTTACTATTACTTTAGGAAAACCATGAAGACTATGAATTTCTTTCACGGACACTTCTGCCACTTGGCTTGTTGTTTATGTACTTTGAGCTCTACAAAAAAAATCTACAAATTTTGTCTATATAAATGACCACAAAAATGTAATACTTACCTTTATATTTCAGTAACCCTGTAATAAAGTCTATTGATATATCTTCTAGTCTTTGAATATGTATGTGGAATGGTTGAAGTAACACTAGAGATTTTACTATCTCTCTTTTATTTATTATGCAAACCTGACCTTCTCTTACAAAATTTTGAATATCTTTCTTCATTCCTTCCAAAAATATATTTTTTTATCCTTTGAGATGTTTTAAGGAACCCTGCGTCCTACCATCAGAGAGACATGGGACTCCCTTAATATTTTTTTATTCAAATATGTTTGCGTGCATAAAAATATTCTACATTTGCACCAAAGTATATCTCTCTTTCACTCCCAATGCTCCATAGAGTTCATCCCATCCTTTATAAATTTTAGTTTTTGTTTAGTACTATTGTCATTTTTCCATTATGGCAAAGCTTCTTCTAGCCACCTAGGAATAGAAAATGTAATTGGATATAAATTTGAGGCCTCTTCTATTTTAGAAAGAGCATCATGTACTAAATTTTCCTTACCCTTTTTGCAGATTATCTCAAAATTAAAACTTTTCATTTTTTCTCCTCATTTTTGTTAATATTCTAATGAAAATCATAGCTTCAAAAAATACTTTATGCTATCATGGTATATCTTGACTTTAAAGTACCTCCCAATGATATACTATCCCCATTTTTTATTGCATGTAATATTGCTTCCATTTATTTTTCATACGTGGATTTCACCAAATATTTTCTTTGAATTCCTTGCTTTTAAAAGCCAATGATATCCCTTATTGTGTTAATGTTACGTAAATTCCTTGTCCTAGTGCCTCACACTCTACTATGAATGTTTTACCAAAAGTAGGTGAAACCGATGTTGGTGTAGAAAACATGGCATCCATTAAAAGAGAGAATTCCAAAGTAGCCTCATCATTCCATATAAATGATATTTTCTTCAAGAGATATGTGAGTGGACTTGAAATGCATGCATAATTCTTAACAAATGATCAATAATATCATGTAAGTCTAAAAAATCTTCTAAGAACCTTGATTTTCTTGGGAATAGGTCATTTTGTAATAGCTTGCATCTTTTGAGGCTCCAACTTCACTCCTTCCTTTAAAACAATATGAACCAAATACTCGAATTCTTATTTCCCAAAAGCACATTTGGATATTTTTACATAAAAATGATTGTTCTCAATAATTTATATAACTTTTTCACATGTTTAGTGTGGTATTCCCATGATTTATTATAAATATGTGTATTATCAAAGAAAACCAACACAAATTTTATAATATGGGATCAAACAAAATTGTTCTTAAGTCGAGCCCGCCGGACTTCAAACGACGATAAACCATAATTCAAACCAAATTCACGTTCCAAAATAGCCTGCTGACGTCGGCCAATTTTGTGACGCGAAAACCAAATGAATTCCGCCCTAATATTTTTCGGGTCCGAAGTTGGGTTGGCGTACGGAGGGAGAGTTGTGACGTGAATTTCTTATCAAATTCGCCCTAATATTTTTCGGGTCTGGATTTCCACTGCGCGAGCGGCCCAAACAAAGATCCACTCCAATCAATTTCTGCCATGTGTCCTCAATCAAATGTTGCCCTGTTCCCGGATGGCGATAAACCATAATTCAAACCAAATTCGCGTTCCAAAATAGCCTGCTGACGTCGGCCAATTTTGTGGCGCGAAAACCAATTTAATTCCACCCTAATATTTTTCGGGTCCGAAGTTGGGCTGGCGTACGAAGGGAGAGTTGTGACGCGAATTTCTTATCAAATTCGCCCTAATTTTTTTCGGGTCCGGATTTCCACTGCGCGAGCGGCCCAAACAAAGATCTTCTCCAATCAATTTCTGCCATGTGTCCTCAATCAAATGTTTCCCTGTTCCCGGATGCAGGTGCATTTGATGGCATTTAAGGCGATGGGACATGGATGTGGCGATTTCATATCAATCGCATTAAGTTTTAACGCTATTCAATTAAGTTCCAAGGTTTTCACATCAAATCGCATTAAGTTTTAACACTGTTCAAGATCGGACCTCCACTCCTGTTAGCGATTCTGCATGCTCCAATATGATCCGGCCTTCGGCTCTCATTAATGATCAAAGATTAATTATAACAGGCATCCTTCGATTGCATTGCAGTTGGGTCAATAAAATGGCGTTTCGCTATGGTTTTTCTGACAAGCCGGTTGCTGGGTTACACTGCCTACTCACTATGACGAGAAGGAGAAGTGGCCAGCTAAACTGCTGCTTAGACCTTTTTGCATATCTGCATTTCTCTCGAACTGGTCCTTGTCTGTCTTCCTCTGTTTCTTGGAATTCTGCTTCTTCGTCTCCTCTTGTGCCCACTGCTGAGACTGCACCCATGCCTCGCCTGTGTCAAAGGATGCGTTGCTGCAGGGGGAGCACTAGAGGTCAACCCCTGCACACTCCCTCCAGCCCCTCAACCGAGTCGTCTTCCCAGTCCAGTGATTATCACGCAGGTCGCTATCCAGATACTAGAAGTGGGCGGGGTTGGGTTCTAGAATCTGGCCACCGTATGGGCTCCCCTGCTCCTCATTTTCCCACCGCTTCACCTTCTCCCACGACGTGCACTGCGCTTTTTTCATTTAATTGCTCTCTAAACCGCCCACGAATCACAGCTTCAATTACTGTGGTTTTCCATGAGGAGGCCCAAATGGAAGAACAATGCACCCGTCCGGCGGGTCTGAGCTCAGAAAAAGCCGGCCAGCATTCGGGACTTCAGCAGGGGAGCGGTGGCATGAATGTGGAGGTAGCACCTGGCGATCTTGGACCTTCCGAAGGATGGTGCCGAATCGTCGAGGAGCCGGAGGAGTAGTTTGGTTAATTTGTTTTTCTTGCTTCGTGGCCCACTTAATTGGGCTGCTTTTAGATTATATTACTGTGCTGGACCTCTGTAATATTTTTTAATTCTATAAACGTTCAAGACTGGTTTCCCTGTATGAGGGTAGTCTTCTTAATTTTTTGATTTTTTTATGACAAATTTGCCATGAGTCTGGGCAATGTTTTTTACTTCGGTGTAATTTAATTCCCACTGTTAATAGATTAACTTTAATTAGAAAAAAAATGGTTTCCCTGTTTCTATTTTAAACCTGTTTTTTGAAATACAAAGCCATGTTTATATGATTGTTTATAGTCGAAGCGTTGCGGGGTGGTTTATTATATTAATATTTCACGGTCGAATTATGTTCATAACAATTGGAAAAAAAAAAATGTTGCCCTGTTTCTATTTTAAACCTGTTTTTTGAAATACAGAGCCATGTTTATATGGTCTATGTATTATACTCTTTCTCTGTATATCTATAGGAACCTTTTTGCTATGAACAGGGTGGATGTTATAGCGGGCTAATAATGGAAACAAGCGAGCCTGAACCTTACATCTTGGATGCAACAGATGGTTACCAATTTTGGAATCAAGCGAGCCTGATCTTACAAGCGAGCCTGCGTTTCTGCAGATGGTTTTTATTTCTGGGAACAAGCGAGCCAGAACATACAATCGACCCTGGGTTTATACATATTTTTGCTCTATCATGGATGCTTTTTTGGTGAGGCGTATATCAATAGTACATGTCTCTACACATTTTCTGTATCCGCTTTATGATACTATTTTATGTGTTGACAGGTTATCACTCTCCCTTCAAAACTAGCGATGCTGGTTTATTGATATGGTCTGATGGTCTTTTTATATTTTGGACATATCACACTCCGCATATGATTAGCGTTTTTCTTTGTTCAAGGATTTTGGGTACTTTAATTTGTATTTGGAACAATGGACGTCTATCTGTTGCTATTTTCTTTGTTTCTATCTGTTGCTTTACTATTCTACATACTGCTATTTCACTTTCTTATAGATGCCTCAGGCATATTTGGGTGCTTTCTCAGATTGTCGATAATCTCCATGTGGAACGTTACTGGGTTTTATATCATGTCCCTGTATGTGACATGGGGTATTTTTATATCATTGTCTGGGGTGGGACTTCCACTTTTCTGGATGGATATTTGGGTTCCAATCTTCAGATGTGAAAATGTAATGACTTCATGAACTGTTTTACTTCATATAATATATTCAAAACAACGTTTTTTCTCTTGTGAAAAAAAAATGATTAATGTTTATCACTCTGCCTTCAAAACTAGCGATGCTGGTCTATGTTGCTGGTTTATTGATATGGTCTGATGGTCTTTTTATATTTTGGACATATCACACTCCTCACATGATTAGCGTTTTTTTCTGTTGCAGGGTTTTGGGTACTTTAATTTGTATTTGGAACAATGGACATCGGTACTCTATCTGTTGCTTTACTATTCTACATACTGCTATTTCACTTTCTTATAGATGCCTCGGGCATATTTGGATGCTTTCTCAAATTGTTGATAATCTCCATGTGGACCGTTATTAGGTTTTATATCATGTCCCTATATGTGACATGGGGTATTTTTCTACCATTATCTGGGGTGGGACTTCCACTTTTCTATATGGATATTTGGGTTCCAATCTTCAGATGTGGAAATGTAATGACTTCATGGACAATTTTACTTCCTATAATATATTCAAAACAACGTTTTTTCTCTTGTGAAAAAAAAAATGATTATTTATAGTCGAAGCGCTGCGGGGTGGTTTATTATATTAATGTTTCATGGTCATTGGAACACCCACAATTCATAACAAATATTGGAGATTTACTGTCATGTTTTAAAGTTTCATTTTTTTTTTAAATTGAACCCGTCGTCGGTATACCGACACCTTGTAAGCGTCAGAATTGCGACAGCTTAAAAACGTCGGATCACATTTCGTCGGAATTGCGATAGTTTACAAACGTCGGAATTGCGATGTTCAAAACGTCAGACCACATTTCGTCGGAATTGCGACAGTTTACAAACGTCGGAAGAGCAACGTCCAAAACGTCGGACCACATTGTGTCGAAATTGCGACAGTTTACAAATGTCGGAAGAGCGATGTTCAACGTTGGAATTGCGACAGTTTACAAATGTCGGAAGAGCGACGTTCAAAACGTCAGACCACATTTTTTCGGAAGTGCGACAGTTTACAAACTTCAGAAGTGCGACAGTTTGGGAAACGTCAGAAGAACGACGCTTGTTTGGAAGCGACGAAAAAAGTATTGGTAGTGTGACACTTTTTAATTGCGTCGAAATTGCGACGGGATGGAAAACCACGTTTTGCCCATCCTCGAACTGTCGCTCTTGCGACGACTCTGTGTTGGAATAGCGACGAATTCGCCGTCGGAAATTGGGCCAAATTTACTAGTGGCAGTGAGATGAAGCTTACACCACTACATTTTTTCCTTTTTCTTGGACCAAGGACTTGAGATCATGGATAACAGATTTTCCCTTCTATGATTCTTCTTCTAAATAATTTATTTGATTATCGGTCACTTCAACTTGGTCAAGAATTTTTTGTTGTTGGAAAATGTTGGTAGTGGCAAGAGATTCCTCCATTAACTTTTTACTTTGCTCACACAACGTGTAAATAGGTTGGTTGTGCTTAGCAAACATTTCTTGCTAGTCATGTATTTGGTGTAAGAGTTCCTGGGAATCATTGGTTTTCTCCTGAAGAGTAACTCTAAGTGTGAATCCTTGCTCTATAACATGATCAAGCTATTGAGTAAATTGTTCTACAGGATCCAAATTCTTGTTTCACAACTCTGACACATTATGGTGTAAATATTTATTCGCAATAATTAATTTTGTGTAAGCACTCTCAATGAATTCAATGCATTGTATGGTCTCATAGGAAGAAATATTCCCTAGTGCATTAGAAGCATGATTTTCAACTATTCTCTACATTTGTTGAAGTTTAACATTGATAGCCTCAAACTGCTGCTCAATTTTCTCTTTCGGTGCACATAACTGATCATGCTCTTTTGTGACTCTAAAGAGCTCCTATTGTTGTTTCTCATGGGTGAGAGTAGGGTCATTATATCTTGAATCTGTGAGGACTGATTTATCCTCCAACTGTACTGATGATGCCCTGATAAACTAATGTAACTACTAAGAGGACCATTTTTTGAGATATGTCATGGATAAGCTATCAACTAGTGCCTGCTTGGACTGTAATGGTTGTCCTCTTGCAATAGAGTTTTCGGATAGAGCCTCTGGTGATATATTTGGAACTTATACTTGTTCTTGATTGAAGTCCTCAAAAAATTTTATGAGCACTTGAGGAGGGAGTAGAGGAAAAATATCCATGGTTTAAGCACACAAATGCAAGACTTCCTTACCATGGTTGGGGTGTCAAACAAAATCAGAAATATTTGTAGGAGAAATGTTTTTTCTTGATCCCAGTTATGATGCTAAAGAAGGTTGCACAGGTGGAAAAGGCATGGTATCTATCACTTTCTCTACTTCTTGTGTATCTTTAGGTTCTGAAAGAATCTCCATGTCATCCACAACCTCAAGATCATGCAATATCTCATGCAATATCTTGACGTTTTTTCAAATTAGAGTGGTGGAAAGGAACTTCAAAAATGGTATCATAAGGTACATGAGATTTCATTGAAGAAATGGTACTATGCAGAGTAGATGTAGGAATCATAGGAACAATGTGTTCCTCAACAATAGGGGTCAGTCGAATGGGTTCTACAAGTTCTTCATCTGGATTGTCGACAATGGTGGAAGGATCCGGAAATAGGGAAGGGTGGTTTGACATTATAGCAGCTAATGGTTCTGAATCAATGTCTAGAGCAGGATCTATAGTCGAGATGTCAAAAGGCAGAAAGAAAACAAGAGGAGTTGTAGAAATAGTGGGTTGTGCAAGATATAAAGGAGCCATACAAGCCAAAGGGAGGGCCCTAGGCTTAATTTTTTTTTCCTTAAAAACAACAGCATTAGGAACAAAAGAGGTCATGATAGGTGTGCTTACCAGAGATTCGATGCTAGAGACCATGGCGTTAAAACAAGATAAACAAGAATGGAGCCGCTTCAATAATGGTTGAAAATCATACTCAATTGTAGTTGAGTGTTTCTGAGATGAGGATGGAGTGATGAAAGATAAAATTCGAGATGTTAGGCCTTTGAGTGAATAGGAAGTACCTGCAAAGTTTTCCATGTGCTGAATATCGAGCCACGATATAACTTCTCAGTGAAAGGCTTCCTCTGTCATATAAAACGGTAGTGCACGTATTTAGAATGTGTTTTTTTCAACGACCTTAGGGTGAACATAAGAATGATTATGGTTGATGTCGAACCATATGTGATTTGCATGATTTTCCAGGATGGATTGAGTAACCCTATTTGTTTGAGTTGTGTCTATTAGTTTTCTATAAAAAGCTCCAAATGTCATCTCATTGAAGGAGATGTTTGTAGAATCAGACCAAGATTTCCAAGGAGCAAAGGTAATAGCTACAGCCTCACCATTTGGTATTTCAATGAAATTGTGACCTTTAGGTGGCACCACGTCATCATGGTGATGGCCACAAAAAAATACTCGTAAATGAAACAGTCGTCTCACTTATAAAACTCTTCACATGCAAAGAAGATCTCGTCTAATAAAAAATTGCACCAATTTAGATGTTCACCCTGAAATCAGCTATGGAGATGGCGTCAAGGGTGCATTCACCCTTAATATAGTGCTGAGTTTCTTTCCCTATGATAAGGTAACATGCTAAAATTATTTTCCCATTGTTGATGAGCTCAATTACGGCTTTCTGATCCTTACGCTTGGTACCATACTTTTTGTACAGGCCTGTAGTTCTTCTCTTATTACCACCCTTGGAAGTTCCTTAGAATGTCGTTGATGCATCTTCCCCCTCCATCGAAATACCAGTGAGTTGATGAATTTCAGGCACATGTGTGGGGTACTCTTTGTCTAACCGTATAGAACTGTTATGAATTCTATTGATAATGAACTTAGTGCATCTTGCGACTTCACCAGTGGTCCCAAACATTGGCAAGTCTCGCAATTTCATAATGGTGGACCTTTGTAGTGACTGGAAATCTCGTTTAATCCTTGGAATAAGTTCACCAGATGGAGCTGAGGTAATATCCATGTAACTCTCATACCGAAGGGCTAGAAACACGGCAGGGTTAAGGAAATCATTGTCGACCAGTGTCGTTTTCTCATATTTCCCTAGCAATTCATCCAAGGGATTGGTATAGGCATGAGAAAAATCAAAAGGAGAAAATGACTTGCGGATTGATCCATAGCAGAAGACCTACGACTATAGACTAGAGGAACAGGTGGACACTGGCAGAAATTGGAAACATAGGGCTTCCATGTAGAAGCCAAGGTGAAAGGTTAAAAATACTTATACAAAGATGAGTGAATGATAGCGCTTTGATTTCCTGTACTTTTAAAAAATATTCCCATATTGTAGTAATGAATTGGATTGTTGGACATTAAATGAAAATAGCTGACGGAAAAGGAAATTTATTTGGGATTTTATGATAACTGAGACACGAATCCCTAATACATGGCGCAAATAACCATAAATGGCTGGACAAAACAGCTATATGAAAGCAACAAGACAATTGCTGAAATAAATCTAAAGGTCAAGTGAGCAGATTCGACCGTTACAGGGAAACACTCGATGGGTTGAAAATGTGCTCATTAAATGACTCAATTACCAGTGAAAGACACGACTAGTACTTCCCCGACCATAATCAGTTTTGGTGTATCACAACAAGAAAATGAGACATTATTGATGTAGCTAAAATAAATTTCCAAAACTGAAAAGACAAATTGACACTACTCTAAGACCTAACTTATAGTACATGGGCAGACAACAACAAAAAGCACATGAATTTAGTGGCCATAGTAGGGCTCCATGGGAGCGCCATTCATCCAACCAGGGAGAAGAATACCATCGAGTTGCACAAGCTTCATGGCTCTTGAATCCCTTATCTCTACCTACCATCGAGTTTCACAAGCTTCATGGCTCGAGTTTCACAAGCTTCATGGCTTCATGGCCAATACAATCTTTGATAGGAGTTGTATTTTCCCACCGCGTGACATAATCAATCACACATAGAAACTGAGCATACAAGCTCTATTGTATTAATCAAACAAATAGAGTTACATATATACATGAGGTATAGTCTCAAGATAGAGAAGCTATCTTAGATGCACAATAATTTGGTTGAGAGAATATCTCAACCTCACACCAAACTAGGAACTAACCTATAGAATAGGAACATACTCTATACATAAAGAAAATCACAACTGAAGACAAGTAGGAATTACATATTCCAACACTCCCCCTTAATGACTACTTGTCTCAATGTCTATCTGCAAAATCTACAACTGGTCTTGTTTGGTAATTACACTGGTTCTATTTGGTAATTACACTTTGTATCTTGTTCATGCTGTTGTCGATGTCCATATAAAGGAACAACCATCTACTGAAATGCATGGGTTCCAGCTGCTGCAACCGCCAGTCTACTAGGAAGTCCTTCACATACATGGTTCATCCAACCTCTCGATTAAGTCCCCCTTGATATAAAATTTCACCTTATGGAGTCTAAAACCAATATGGCCCACCCAAGTGTATCCATCCCACATGACACACTCTTCCAGGGTGTTAAAAAACTCTCTGACAAAGGGAACATATAACAAAGGGGTATGCATGCCTCTCTAGGTCTTACAACACGTGCAAATAATAAATGACATGTAGATTTGCTTCCAATTACAAACTGTGACCCATACTCTACCATAGTCATGAGTCTATTCCAAGAAGCTCACACAAAACAAACTCTCACAAACTTGATTGTCCATCCTCCTTTGCCGCTCACCATACCATTCACCTCCACAAACACTGCACTATTCATATGCTAGAACACACCATTACTTTGGCTTTGTACTTTTGAGTTTTTGGAATCTTCATTTTACTTTGGCAAGCTGGTCTTGGTCTCCATGTTTTACCTGTCATCAATTAGAGTTGTGAATTCTAACAGAATGACATCATATTGAGGTCGCAAATCTCAATATTTATACAAATTTCCAAAACTTTTCCACATTTACCCATACCAAATAAAAAACAATACCAAATGACAATATAAGCACAAGCGATAACCATGATAGTAATACAATATCCATGAAGAAAAAACTGGCATGCAAATGTTCAACACATGGCCACGCCATTCACTGTTGCGGACAAACTGTCCCAAATTTCAGTTCACCAGAACACTGCCCACACTATTGCTGTGAGCAGATCCAAGATCATACATTGCACGTTGTCTTCAATCTGATCCCTATCAAAACACTAACAACTGATCGCTCCACATTGCTTCATGAACAAGCACAAGCAACACCCTTTCACCTGTTAGTTCACATTTCGACAAGCAGTAATTCACCTCCACTGCTCAGGCACTCAGCCTTGAGTAGATACACTGTAGCCACCAAGGCTCAACTCAGCCACCAAGGCTTATCACAACCACGAAGGCTCACCACAGCCACCAAGGCTCAACACAGCCGCAAAGGCTCACCACAGCCACAAAGGCTCAACACAGCCACGAAAATTCAACACAGCCACGAAGGCTTATCACAACCACGAAGGCTCAACACAGCCGTGAAGGCTCACCACAACCACAAAGGCTCAACACAGCCGCGAAGGCTCAACACAGCCACGAAGACTCACCACAGCCAAGAAGGCTCAACAAAACCGCGAAGGCTCACCACAGCCACAAAGGCTCAACACACCCACAAAGGCTTATCACAGCCACGAAGGCTCAACACAGCCACGAAGGCTCACCACAGCAACAAAGGCTCAACACAATAAAGTTAAAAGAAAAACAAAACACACCGTCCTGCGTCTGTGTCATTGGATGAGACACATTTGTTACTGTTTCCAGCAGATTCCACAAGGAAACAAGCTCATATGAATCATATAGAGTGCTCCCACAATCCCATTTAGCAACACTCTCCTCCTGCTCACGAAATGAAGGATCTGCATGTGCATCCAAGGCCTCCATTTCAAACACGAACACCAACGCAGTATTCAAGTGCAGGCAAACCACTCAGATCCACCGCACGTTGTAGCTGCTGCCTCCAAACCTTTGTCTCCTACCGAATCCAGAACCCAGAGTAGCTGCAATTTACGACAGTGACATATTATTCCTTCCAACTCTCTGCTGTCAATAATAGCATAGCTGAATTTCACCTTTTGATGGTTGGGAAAATCGCACGTAGATCTCCATTGCTCGGCCTCTTCCAGCTTGATCTTGGAGTCTCTTTTTGATTGACTTGCTTGACAGTCGAAAATGAGGCCAGAATCTCCCACTTGGCATCGATCTTTTTATAATTGTCAAGTGTTTTTTTATTTTCTTCTGCAAAACCATTGAATACTCTTTCTGCGTCTGCTGCCATTATTGTTGTAGGAGCTACATTCTCATTTTGATCCCGTACTGACGTGAAGAGTCGATCTGCGGCTTTACTCAGCAAGCTAACTCTTGAGGGATCTAACTCATCCACGAAATCTATCAGTTCCCATGCCTCATCGTACACTTGAAGCAAATTTCTCCCACAACGGGGAGAGAGCTGGACGATGAGAGCGAACAATGAGACTGTCGTTAGCTTCCATGACCTTGTGCTGGCGTCCTTGAAATACTCTTCCACTTCTAACAATGAAATAGACGTCAGCATGATCCTCCAAACATAGTTCATCAGCATCCTGACTGCAATGCCCACCAGACTCTCGATTCTTCTTTTTAGACTGATTATCATCTACAATTTCGCATTTATCTTGAAACAGAGTACTTATATCTAAATAGACTTCTCCCTTGAAACAGAGTTATTAAAGAATCAAGAGAGATTCAGAACACCCGTGGCTTTTCCAGAGTCTTTCCGGACCTGGTAACTCACCAAATGCACGGAGGCACGATGCCTTTGCTACCTACGCCCGACTTGAGAAATTCCTTCAATGGGATGCAGACGTGGCCAATCTCTTTGTTGCTAAGGGCTTCGTCACTTGAGGCACTCCTCACCGTTACTATGAGTCCTCACCATCGCTATGCCCTCCACTGCGATCTCCATGTCACTTGAATTTGAATCTCCAGATTTCAACGATTTCTCAGAGTATGTCATCCAAGGGAAAAATGAATCCAACGCCGCCTCATTGATCCCAATTAAAACGCTATCTTTGAATAGAACAGTTGCATCTTTTGTCACATTACAAGAGTCCAGAGTTCACGATTTCCTCCATTACGTAAATCATTGGATCTGAGAAAATGCGGACACTTTCCTGCAAATCATACAAGGCACACATCAGCAAGGGCTACCCACCCTCAGTCGGACTCTCAGCCAGGAAGAAGATGCAACGCACTCAGATCTGTTACTTCACATCAGTCAGATCCTTATACACAGCACACGCTCACACCTGTGTCTTTATAATCATTGCAGATGATAAACAAACTTAAAAAAAACTAAATTAAAATATACTCTCTTATTTCCCTCAGCCCAGGAGGGGCCGAGGTCTAGGCCCAGGCCCAAACGGGCTCCGATACCAACTTAGAAACCGAGAATACAAGCTCTATTGTATTAATCAAACAAATAGAGTTACATATATACATGAGGTATAGTCTCAATATAGAGAAGCTATCTTAGACGCACAATAATTTGGTTCAGAGAATATCTCAACCTCACACCAAACTAGGAACTAACCTATAGAAGAGGAACAGACTCTATACATAGAGAAAATCACAACTGAAGACAAGTAGGAATTACATATTCCAACAATCACGATGATGATATATCGAGTATGTGAATGTTGGGCAAGAGGATCTATGGGAGCAATGAATTCAACAACACATTTTTTAAAAGGCTTGCAAAGCTTGAACTAAATGTAGTGGAAGTTCATCTTAATGAGAAGGTCGTCCAACTCGCTGACATACATCACAATTCTTAGAAAACCCTTTCTCGTCCCTAAATAAGTTGGCCACCATAATTGTAATTGAAGCACCTTCCTTGCAATGGGTTTTCACCCTACATATCCTCCTCTTACAATGCCACTATGACATTCCCATAAGATGTCATCCTTACTAGTCTACTTATTAGTCCCTACCAAGGAAGTAGTCTAGCAATGGATTTTCCAATAACAAGAGATTTGGAATAATAAATTTTCTATCAATTTACATTTTTACTAAAAAATATAACATCCACATAAGTGATAGGGGATACTCTGCAAACTTATTTTGATGTTTATCATAAATTTGGATTGACTATAATATTTACGAACTATTTAGTTTATATTAATAAACTATGAATCAAAGAAACTATATTAAAAAAAAAATTAAGGATAAACTAATTAACAAAGAAAATGAGGGATCAACAAATTGTTTTTAATGAGACTTTTTGGAGTTTCTAGTGGATTTTCTGGTTG
This sequence comes from Pinus albicaulis, assembly GCA_034641835.2. Classification (NCBI taxonomy): domain Eukaryota; kingdom Viridiplantae; phylum Streptophyta; class Pinopsida; order Pinales; family Pinaceae; genus Pinus; species Pinus albicaulis. The sequence goes on from CM076579.1 coordinate 217,266,602, forward strand.
GAATTTGGAGTAGAAATTTGAGGTGAAATATTGATTTATGTTATTAAAACTGGTTTTTTAACTGCATATATAGATTTAGCACCCTGAAAAACCACTAGAAAACTTCGATTGTGCAGAGTTTACCCATTAAACTTGTGATTTATAAATTTCTGCAAAATTTTAGACAAATTAAATAAAAAATAAATTAATTAATTAATTAAAAAAATCCATTAAAAACAACTCGATCAACTAATTAACAAAGAAAATCAGAAAACCAATATGTCCACGGTACCAAAACCAAAATATCGTAACTAAGAACTCTTAAAGATGTGGATAATCCAAGATTTTCAGTCTTGAATTATTTATTTATAGGTATAGTTTAAACAGGGTCTTTGGCATCGGGTTGTGTGAAGGTTGGCTTTCCGTAAGGATGTCATTTTTTTTTTTAGGAATCATTGTCAGCCGAAAATGATTGAAATGGAATCCCTCAATTCGATTTTCCCCACTCGATTTTCGTGCAACCCAGGACCACCAGCATACCAATCTACAGAGCAATTTGATGTTTGCTTCGTTTCTGTTCTAATTTCCAAGCATTAACAGTAAGGAAAAACATTTCCTTATAACACCCACAGTGATGATATCAAACAACCTATAAGCAAGATATGCTTTCTCTTCTTCTTTTTCTCCTCCGTTTTAAACTAACTTGACCATAAAAACAAAAAAACAGACAAAACTATAAACCTGAATTACCAAACGCAACTTGCACAGAAAAAACCAAAAGCAATACAACCTTCAAAGCATCGTGCAAAAAACAAAGACAGCTCCAGTTAAATGGTTGCTTGCTGGCTGTGACAATCGCTCTGCACTTTCAGTCCATGGACGTGGTCCTTTCCTTCAAAACCCTTTTTGAAAAACTTCATCCGATACTCTCCAAAAGAAACTCCCTGGTACAGTGGAGGATGTTCCTCGTCTGTCAATTCTGTCCGTGGTGACACCACCACATCAGCCGCTGGGCTGCAAAACATGGCCCATGATATTCTCGAGCGGTCTTTGTGCACCATACTCCTATGCTCAATGCTCTTGTATTTCCCATTGCTCAATATCTGTTCATCGACATTACTGCTATTATTTACCCAATTAATCATTTCAACATGTCAATATATTAAGAGTATCATGGTTTATACATACCTCCAACTGATCACCAACATTGACAACCAGAGAGCCAGGAACGCATTGGACATCAAGCCAATCCCCATCCTTGCGAATTTGAAGCCCTGGGGTTTGGTCGTGGAGAAGAATCGTAAGCGCGACGATGTCAGAATGAGGAGCCAATCCCACAACCAGATCCGGTTGAGGACACGGTGGATAATAATTTATTCTTATATGCAACTCCTTCCTCTCCTCTCCCACGCTCTCGTTCACAGAATTTTCCGTCTCTAAACCCAGATCACGCGACAATACCGCCATCAGCCACTCGAATAGCTTCGACAACTCTCTTCTGTATTCATCCATAGCTTCCCTGCAACCACAAAATTCGTTTCAAGACATGTTAGACTTGACCCTTCTCCACACAATTAATATAGTATAGACACACAGACACAGAAAGTAGATAACCATTACGTGAAATCAGAGACTTGTACGGGCCATTTCGTCATTTCTCTAGTGGCAGGAGGCCAGAGACCGTTATAGTAATAGTCTCCCCAGTCCGATTTATCCTCTGCATCTGAGTATCCCACTTTGCTACCATAGCCAAGGGGATTTTTTTGGTTCGTTAGCGTATGCTTCCTTCTCTTCAATCGGAAGTTGGAAGAAAGCCTTGCCTGCTGCTTGTACTCGAGCAATAAGAGAGTCCGGAACGCCATGATTTATAATGAGGAAGAAACCCCACTTCTCTGCAGCCTCTGAAATTTGTGCAGTGATTGTGTGACTCTGATCATGATGTTGCGGGAAATGGATCAAACCCTGCAAATCGATAATGGGAACATGCAGATCCTCCTGTACGAGTGTCTTCTCTACTTGCCTCACGAACTCCGGCGGAACCGTGTGGATTCCACTCTCCGCCAATATCTGCACTCGGCTCATTGCCCGCTTCTCCACCATCGCCATTGCCTGCGATAGTTGTCTTTCACGATGCTGACTACTTGGAAAGACGCTCTTTATATTTTTAAAGAGTTAGGCTCAGACACTATTAACCCCCATGATGCTTAATCATGGAAATATGGATTATATTTTTAAGAACCAGGCCAACTACTAAATAAATAATTGTGCTAGTGATTTATTTAATTAAAGAGTTGGGCCACTAGTGAATTTTTTTTATTTTTTTTCAGAATTGTTGCCCGACACTATGACGGATGTTTAATCATGGAAGGTTAGGCCCACACACCTTGTAGTGATTTATATTTTTTAAGAACTTGGTCCACACACAATATGAAGGATGCTTAATCATGGAAAGAGGGATTATATTTTTAAAGAATTAGGGTCAGCTAATAGATATTTTAGTGCAAGCTAACATGGCTGGGCGACATGACTTTCCGGTGGCACATCGTTCGCTATCTATCTCTACCATCCATGGGATCCGCTGGTTGAATTCGGTAGTCTATAAAACTAATAAGTTCCTGGAACTATATAAGCACATCCAAATTAGTAAGTAAATTTGTTTGTAGTTATACAATTATATAGCAAACAATTAATTTACAAACATATCAATAGAATGTCTTAAAAGTCCATAAAACTAACGATGGGTGCAAGGGAGCTAGTCCTTGCCTTGATCCGGTGTAGAAAACCAAGACTATCCACCATCTTATGTTGGAAGAGCTCTCATCATAGTCAATTCCTTCCCACTCGACCAAATAACAAGGATCGGAAATCCAGTGCTTTATTCTTTCCCACTCGACCAGATAACAAGGATTGGAAATCCAGTCCTTTATGTGAAAACTCCTTTTGAGAGCGTCAAAAGCGGACACTATAGTTTAGTAACTATTGGATTAGGCATCGAATGGTAATTGTTGTAATTTCAAAATAAGAAGTTTTACTCATTAAACTTATTATCTTGAGAATTTGTTGTGTGATCTCTTTCATATAGCTAGTGAAGCTCGAAAGAAAGCATTGAGTATAGGTGGATGGAAGGAAAAAAAAGACAATTTGAACTAAATAAACAACATAATTTCATGTCACTATGAACTAATTATGCAATAGACATTTACAAAAGTTCACATGTTATAATAAATCCAAAATTTGTGCAATCATAAAAAAAATTTATTTATTTAAAAATGTCTCATGTTATAATAATTCCAAAATTTGTGCAATTATTAAAAAAAAATTATTTATTCAAAATGTGGCTTAGTGCATGGACTCAAAGTGCTTAGAAAACACGCTTAGAAAAATAAATTTTACATTAATGCATACACACAAAGTGTTTCTACAAATAATTCAAACACCTAGTGTATTTGCAAAACGATTTGGGTGTACTTGCAATCCTTTATTTTGACATCGATTCAACTCATTAATGCATACACACAAAGTGTTTCTACAAATAATTCAAACACCTAGTGTATTTGCAAAACGATTTGGGTGTACTTGCAATCCTTTATTTTGACATCGATTCAACTCATTAATGCATACACACAAAGTGTTTCTACAAATAATTCAAACACCTAGCGTATTGGCAAAATGATTTGGGCGTACATGCAATCCTTTATTTTGTTGGAAAATAATTCCAACCACAAATACGTGCAAAAGGACAAAGACTTCAATTTTGATGGGGAAAAAGAGACGTAGCAACGGCAGCGATTTTATTTTGGTTTGATTTGCACTCACTGTGCATTTAGTTATGGTTTTAAAAACAATGCGCAAAACCAATTTTTTTTGTTAAAGGCCATAGCCTTGTTTACTGCAGATGAGAACTATGGTTTAAACCACGCCATCCCTCCATTCATTTCTACATGTACCCGCATTCAACACCACACCAACCATAGCTTTTACCGTGCTTTGATTTGTTTTAAAAAGCACACCACGTCAACCTCCATGAAGCCCACATTTCCACGTTGGACAACCCCCGACCAATCATATTCATATTGCACGAAATCGTGCCTACGTCACTGACCCCTCAAATCGTGCGATAAACCTTGGCCCACCTCTACCACGTCCAAAGTCGTCGACCAATGGGAGCTCGTTCGTACCGATTGAAGTCCGAGTCACCGGACCCTCAAATGGATGTGATAGTTTATTAAAAGGATTTTGTTGTGTAGCTTTGAAATCTGCGATGAATTTGTTATAAGATTTTAAGTTCGGGTTTAATGTTTTAATTGTATACGACGCGTGACATGTTTTATGTTTTTCATAATTTAGGATATGTGACTTATAATATATATTTACAATATATATAAGCACCGTAATAGTAAAAAAAAGAATGTGTGTATTGATCTGTGTATGAATAATGAGAGAGTAACACGGTGAGTGCGGCGATTGTGTATTAAAAACGAGAGAGCGAGAGAAGACAAAAAGAAGAAACACGTTTGCGTTTTTTAGCAATCAAAGAGAAAGAATTTTTGCGTTGTAATCTAGAACACGGTAGTTACGAAGAAAAGCTTCATTTTGTAACGATCTAATAGTTTAAAATGAAGTAGTGTTTTGCCTCATATCTCTATCCATTTTTTAATCTCTGTGTTTGAAGAGGAATTTTATTTCCTCCCTATTGATTAGAATAACTAGAAATTCAAACATGGTATCGAGCTAGTCCGGACTCTTTGCATTTGCCAAAGAAGTTGAAGGAAGAAGAAGGAGTTGTTGAAGCTTTTGACCGAGCGGTGTGAAAGTTCAACAAAGCAAGGTATTTATCAAAAACAGAGTTTTTGTGTTTGTTTTAAAATGCGAGTCGAGAGAATTGTAAGAGGAAGTCTTTTTTGAAGACGGAGTTTATCTCAGCGGTGAGAAAGTTTAGTTAAGAAATACGAGTCAAGTTTTTAAGCATAGTTCAATAAAGCTAGCCATGGTAGGAGCCAACACAAGCACGAGTATGGGAAATACTCAACTCCCACGAGTTCGATGGGAAGAACTATGACTATTGAGAAATCACAATGAGAGCCACTGTTTGCCTCTCAAGATTTATGGTAGCTCGTTGAATATGGTTTAGAAAAACCAACGGATGAACAAGCATATAATGCCTTAACATAGGCATAGAAGGATTTTCTTAAGAGTAATAGAAAGAAGGAATCAAAATCCCTCATCTATCTCTATTAGACGAGTACACGAAAGCATATTTCCAAGAATTGCGGCATCACAAAGGTCCAAAGATGCATCGGATGCCCTCCGGACAACCTACCAAGGTATGGAGAAGGTAAAGACAACAAAACTTCAATTAATGAGAAGAGATTTTGAGGTCATTTGCATGAAAGAGTCTTATACAATAGACTCATTCTTCACATTGTTGATTAGGTCGGTTACCCAAATGATATCTCATGGAGAGACCATAGAAGAAAGAAGAATAATGGGGAAATTATTGAGGAGCTTACCCTCAATATTTGATGTGATAGTAACAACCATTGAAGAGACAAAGGATCTCTCAATATTTATTGTTGATGAGCTTCATGCATCATTGATGACACATGAACAAAGATTGAGCGAGAACAACAAACTCATCTTTGGAACATGCCCTCAAGACCCAAATTTCCTTTGGAAGAGGAAGAGGTCAAGGCGGGAGGAAGTACGGAGGAAGAGCGCGAAGCAAAAACGAGAAGAAGAAATAGCCACAAGTTCAAGTGGAAGGAGCGACAATCGGAGTCGAGAATCAAAGCCAAGGCATCAACCAACAAGGTGGAAAAAAATCAAGCACATGGACAAAGGTATGATAAATCCCAAGTCCAATGTCATTACTATAATAAGTATGGGCATTGTTCCAATGAATGTAGGAAGAAACAAAGTGACATGGGTAGTAGATCTAGTGCTAATTTTACTAAAGAAAATTTCAGCCAAGAGAATTTATTTTTAGCATGTAATATGGATGAAGAGAAAAGTGAAGATCTATGGTTTCTAGATTTAGGATACGGTAACCATATGATTTGGAAACATTTCTATGTTTTCCATGATTGATGAAAATGTAAAGTCTCGATTAACATTGGGGACGGACGATGAAGTCTTTGTTATGGGAAAAGGTAGAGTAAGTGTTTTGACAAAGAAAAGGAGAAAGGAGATCCATATCGGATGTATACTATGCGCACTGGTATGAAGTGTAACTTTTTGAGCATTGAAAAGCTCATTCAAAAAAGGCTATAATGTATTCTTTGAAGATGATGTATGTACCATCATTGATAAACCACCAAGCAAGAAATGCATTGCACAAGTGAATATGACAAGAAAGCTGAATGTTTCCTCTCAAGATGCGAGCGATTTGAAGAAAGGAGCTATAATGGAAACAACTGACACATGAGACATTCCAAAGAGAAGCAAAATATGAAAATTCGTTATGGCATTTAGGATTTGGACATCTCAACTTTGGAGGTCTGAATTTGTTGCATAAGAAAAGGAATGGTAAAGGGATTACCATTGATTGAAAAGATAAACAAGCTGATGTGAAGGCTACATCTTGGGCAAACAACACGAGAAAACTTTCCATTAGGAAAGAGCATAAGGGCAAAGGCACCCTTAGAAATAGTCCATTCTAATTTGTGTGGACCAATGCAAACACCATCATTAGCGAGAAACCACTATATGCTAACCTTTATTGATGATTACACAAGAAAACCATGGGTTTATTTCTTGAAGTTGAAGAGTGAAGTGTTTGAGAAATTCTGTCACTTTAAAGTGCTTGTAGAGAATCAAAGTGAGGGTGCATATTAAAGTCCTTAGGACGAGATAGAGGAGGATAATATATCTCCAAAGAATTTCTACGTTTTTTGCGGAGAAAATGGGATATAAAAGAAATTTATGACAAGGTATACACCACAACAAAATGGAGTTGCTAAAATAAAAAATAGAACCATCATGGACATGGTAAGAGTATGTTGAAGGCAAAACATTTTCCAAATGAATATTGGGGTACGAAGTTGTACATTGTGTAGCATATGTTTTGAATATATGCCCAACAAAGAGTGTAATGAACAGAGTTCGAAAAAAAGCATGGAGTGGCATAAAACGGTTTGTCACCCACATGAGGGTTTTTTGGTTGTGTGGCTTATGCGCACATTCCAGATTAGGCGAGGAAAAAGTTGGACGAGTAAGGGGGAGAAGTGCATATTTGTTGGATACATTGAAGAATACAAAGCATACAGATTGTATAACCCATCCACCAAGAAATTTATGATAAGAAGAGATGTACAATTTATTGAAGAAGAAGCTTGGGATGGTAGCATTGATAAAATAGTGAATGTAAAAAGTTGTTTTTCTCATGATGAAGATGAGGAATAAATGGTTGAAAGAAACCCCTCATTAGCGACAACACCTCCACCAATATAGGGACAACGAGGGACACCACAAGCGGGTATGAGAACACCCTTAAAAAGTGATGACAATGCTTCTCCAAGCACATCATAAGGAGCAGATTTGAGTGCTTCTACAAGCACAAGTTCGACAAGTGAAAGAAGAACCAGATTCGGAAGTGCGAATGAAATTTATGAGCAAGATGAAGGTATGAACTCTTTATTTGCATTATATTTTCATGTATAAGACCCTATTCATTTTGAAGAAGGTTTGTAAAAGACAAGAAATGGATAGATTCTATGGATGAAGAGATAAATACAATAGAGTAGAACAAGACATGGGAACTAGTTTATATCCCTAAAGGCAAAGAATTAATTGGAGTGAAATGGGTTTATAAAACCAAAAGCAATGTTGAAGGTAAAATTGAAAGGCACAAGGCCGGACTTGTTGTCAAAGGCTACAAAGCAGCAACAAGGAAGAGACTATTAACTTTTGCACTTGTTGCAAGAATGGAAACGATAAGATCGAGTGCTATCCATAGCAACACAACACAAGTGAAAATTTTACCGAATGGATGTGAAATCAGCATTCCTAAATGGAGTATTGATGGAAGAGGTTTATGTTGAACAACCTTTGGGCTATGGGAAAGAAGGCCAAGAGCACAAGGTATGCAAATTGAAGAAATCTACTGTATGGGTTGAAACAAGCACCAAGAGCATGAGTACGGTAGGATAGATGCCTATCTCTTTGGAAAATGGGTTTGTGAAATATGAAGGAGAACCCACATTATATATCAAGGAGAAAGATGGTAGGATTCTCATTATTGTTTTTTATGTTGATGATGTTATATTCACGGGTAATGATGCTTACCTCATTGAAAATTTTAAGGCAGTCATGAAAGAATACTTTGAAATCAACGATATGGGATTGTCGAGATACTTCTTGGGAATAGAAGTAGAGAAAAAATGAAAATAATTTTTTTATTTCTCAAGCAAAATATGTAAAAGAATATTTTGAAATATTTAACATGCGAGGATTGCAAAGCGACAATTACTCCTACGGTGATGGGATTGAAACTAAGCAAAGAAGACAACAACAAGGATTTTGATCCAAGCTTGTATAAGAGCATAGTTGGAAGCCTTATGTATTTGATTGCAACTAGGCCGGGATATTATGCATGTTGTGAGTTTAATTTCCATATTTATGGAAAGGCCAAAGGAGACACATTGGCAAGCAACAAAAATAATTCGAGGTATGTGAAAGGAACAAAGAGGTATGGAATTTTATACAACACTTCGAGAAAATTTTGAATTGATTGGATATATTGACGGTGATTGGGCTAGAAGTATAGATGACGGGAAAAAGCACCTATGGATATGTTTTCCATATGGGATCGGGAGCCATCTCACGGGATTCTAAGAAACAACCAATTTTGGCTTTATCAACGGCGAGGCGAGTATGTGGCGGCTACGGTAGTGACATGTCAAGCGGTATGAATGAGGAGAATGTTAAGAAGTTTGTGTCATGAACATGTAAAAGGCACAACGAGTTTATTGTGATAATAGCTCGGCTATAGCTTTATCCAAGAATTCGGTGTTTCATAAGAGAATGAAACACATTGATGCCAAGTATCACTACATCGAGAGAGCTAGTGAACAATGGAGAAATTGTTTTGGCACATTGCGGGAACGAGAAGAGAATTTTGCTGATATTTTGACAAAACCATTGGGGAAGAAAAATTTTATTTACCTAAGAAAATGTCTAGGTATGCAAGAATGCAATAGTTGTAATTAAGGGGGGGGTGTTGGAAAATTAATCCAACGCTGCAAACATGTGCAAAAAGGACAAAGACTTCAATTTTGATGGTAAAAGGATGCGAGCGACGACAATCAATTTTATTTCGGTTTGATTTGCACTCAAACTGCGCATTTAGTTATGATTTTAAAAACACCTACAAAACCAATTTTTTGTTAAAGGCCGTAGCCTTGTTTTTGCGATAGAAGCTGTGGTTTAAACCACGCCATCCCTCCATTCATTTCTACATCTACCCGCATTCAACACCACACCAACCATAGCTTTTAACGCACTTTGATTTGTTTTAAAAACACACCATGTCAACCTCTGTGAAGCCCACATTTCCATGTTGGACAACTCCCGACCAATCATATTCGTATTGCATGAAATCGTGCCTACGTCACTAGCCCCTCAAATCTGTGCGATAAACCTTGGCCCACCTCCGCCATGTCAAAAGCTATCGACCCAATGGGATTTCATTCACACCGATTGAAGTCCGATCACCGGACCCTCGGATGGATGTGATAGATTATTAAAAGGATTTTTGTTGTGTAGCTTTTAAATCCACGATGAGTTTTTTATAAGGTTTTAAGTTCGGGTTTAATGTTTTAATTGTATACTGCTTTGCATGACATGTTTTATGTTTTTCATAACTTAAGAAATGTACTTATAATATATATTGTAAATATGTAAATTTACAATATATATAAGCACTTGTAATAGTAAAAAAAAGAGTGTGTGTATTATTTGTGTATGAATACGAGAGAGTAACACGGTTAGTGCGACGACTGTGTATTAAAAAATAGAGAGCAAAGAAGACAAAAAGAAGAAGCTCGCATTTTTGTAGCGATCAAAGAGAAAGAAATTTTTTGCGTTGTAATCTAGAACGCACTAGTTACGAAGAAAAGCTTCATTTTGTAACGAGTTTAATAGTTTGAAATGAAACTAGTGTTTTTTGCCTCATATCTCTGTCCATTTTTAATCTCTATGTTTGAAGAGGAATTTTATTTCCTCTCTCGTTATTTGGAATAACTAGAAATTCAAACATATTTTAGTTTTTCAATTGTGTATATTTCTTTACCGACAAAATATTGAGTGGGTATCAAGAACAAAATAACTCAAAAGAATGTTTTGTGAATGAAATTGAATTCTTGTTTTTTAACCTTGGAATTCATCATATTTTCAAACAAACCATCGAGTGGGTGAGTTATTCGTATGAGAAAATAACTACACAATATAACAAATGTGTTTGATGGCTTGATCTTACGGAAAGCGTTTTTGTTTTAGGACGGAAATAGTTTTGTTCACTAGCCATGAATGCACGAATTCTTATTTGGAGTGGGATGGAAACAACACTAATATTCTAATGTTTTCTTTGAAATATTTCTTGGACAATGCTATGAGTAATGACATGAGGTTAGGTTCACGAGCTCCGTTGTGCGTTTTGGTGAACATCACTATTTAACGCATCCCCGCTATTATCCGAAATCGAAGTAAGTTTATGTCAAATAGATAGATTCTTATGACCGATGCTAGATGGACGGAAAAAAGGCAGGTGGATGGAAACATGACCACGATACTTATTACATAGTGCTACATGCACGTGTAACCTAGCCTCATGCATCGATCTCATCGAATGTGCATTGTGTAATCGAACCTTTACGTGCAACCTCCGACGTATATGATAAATCAAGCGATTTTTCATTGATAGTTGTGAATGCACTTCCATAAAATGTAGAAGAGGACAACCACGTTGTGATGAGGAAATGAAATTTTGGCATGCATACAACAATTGCTGCGATGCCAGTTCTATGAAATATCCATGAAACATAAAGTGTGATACTTTCCCTCGGCTTTGTTGCGACAAGAAGTAGAGCTTGTTTCTTATGCCATTAATGGGTATATGTAGAAACGAGGCCCTAGTTTATGGATTTTGTGATGCATTCTTGCCACGAGATCCATGAGATTCACGTTTCCATCTTTCTTGATCAAACACACAGATTCCCGAGAATATAAAGGGTTAGGTTACGATGAAGCGAAGGTAAGGTTATGCTTCGAGTGGTCATAGGAAATGGAAGTGGAGTTGAGGGATCCTTATACTGGCTTGACCTTATCCGAGCGGTCGGATAGGAAGGATGTATCAACCCTACTGGAATGGGTGAGAAGGACTAAAGCACAATCTCATGGAATTCTAGCTACTTGTGGGAAGCCCATTATGCGGATGAATAGGATTAATAATGTTGGGTGGAAACAAATAAATGTTGATTAAATCCATGGCGAGATATCCAAGGAATACCAAAATTTCGGTGTCTCGTTCAACCTTTGATACGAATAAGTTTAAATCGCAAATGGAAGCCACTGACGAGCAGATTCAAGAACTCATCAAGGCTAAGGTTGGTAGATAACATTTATGAATTATCCTGTATACATCAACATCAATACCTATTTATTTGAAATAACGATAAGTAGCGATAAATAAAAATTCATAATCATTTCATTAACTCAACTAGGTTTCGAAATCACAAAAGAAACGCTAGTTCTACTAATTGTTCAAATGAAATTTATATTCCCCTATTACTTTAATGGAAATATATCTAGATTGATCCCGAGAGAAATTTCATTTATTTTCGGATAACATAACTCTAAAATATTACAAAATCTTCATGAACTCAAGTAATATATTTAATTAGGGTGAAAATTCGGGGTGTCAAGTGGTATATTTAATTAGGGTGAAAATATGACCTCTTAGCTAGAAAAAAAATATTGTTAAATCTAATGATTCTAGTTAAGCTTTTTGCGAGAAGAAGGCATGGTAAGGCCAACAATCTAATACAGACTCATTGAAAACTAGAAAGCTCAGAGACTACACCACGAGTACCTCTAGAACAAGAAAGGGATGACTCAATATGTCCAAGATAAAGCAAAAGAAAAAAGACATAAAATAAATGGAAAGATAATATAGACCTTACTCACAAAAAAACCTCCATTTAAATAAACGTGGTAAATACAAGTGCTAAATAATATGGACAAAAAATAGTCATCCCTAAATCAGAGGTTTGTGTATTCATAATGTGACAACCCAATAGAAGCGAGAATGTTTTATGCAATCCAACTTAATGAACAACAATGTCATCAAAAGATTCATTAGACAAATTTGATGGGGAAAACAGATTTGAAGACAAATCTAATGGTGGTGTGGAAACACACCTTTGGTAGACATAATCATTTAATTTTGAAATTATGCTCTGTCCCTCGTGAATGCGATGATCAAGTTGGGTGTCTTTGGGCATAATGGTCACCCTCTTTGCGTGGATGGCGCACGGGTTGAGGTTTTCGAACAAACCCACTAGATACACCTCTGTCGCCTCTTGCAACGCCGCAACAACGTAATACTAAAACCTCATATCGATCGTGAAGACACGGGAAATCTCTCTTACCACACGGCTAGAAAGGGAAGCTTCCTTATAAGCAATTCAATGCTCTTCTAATACTTCCAGATCTCCCGGAGAGCAACGAGTGTCGAGCCCCTGAACCTATGTGGCTTTTTCAGTCCACCGATGCTTTGGTGCGGACTTCGAGTTGCCTTCGTTGCTAGACTTCCAGAGCTACCTTCATTGCCGAGATACTTATGGGGCGCCTTTCCCCTAGTTGATTTGCGGGGAGTCTTTTTTTGTTTAGGCCATTGCTACTCTCCTCCCGCTTTTCAAATTCTCCTCTGCAAATTCAACTACGATTGTGATACCCATCTCGTCTATGTAAATGCACATACCCGAAGACACCTAGAATACTTCCGTTCAAAGAGTTTCTGTGTGAGCCATGTGTAAACCCTTGTCGCCTAGAAAGATGTATTGTTAATCAGTAAACACAAATTTTTAAACCCTTATCACCTAGAAAGATATTTTCTTAATTTGTAAACACATATCTTTTTAATTCATAAAATTTTTATGTTTACGAACTAATGTTAGTATTACTCAAATGAAACTAAAACGTTTTGTATGAATTTCCATTTACCCTATGTTTTTTCTACATGTTTCCTCAATATGAGGCCAATAATACGTAAAAAATTTCTATTTGGTTGAAATAAATGGGGAAGAACTTCATTGGTTTAAAGTGAGAAAGAGACTCTTTATAGAAAGCATTAGGTTATTATGTTTGATTTGTCTTTGGTTTTTGTGTGTAGATAAATGAGAAAGACTAAAAACGATTCCAATAATCCCTGCAGCCCGAAGAGGCGAGGACTAATAAGTGCATGGAAATAAACTTAATAGGTTATTTCTCATCTTTTTCAAGGCATGCTTAAAAAAAACTAATAAGTTCATAGAACCGAACTTGATAATTTATTTCTCATCGTTTTAAAGGCATGATTAAAAATTTCAAACAATCATTTTTTCCCATCATAATGGAGGCAAGGATTAAAGGAAATCATCTCCATATAAAACATATAATTCGTTTTTTTGCATATATAAATGTGTCCATATTGACGACATATGATTGAATATCTACATAAGTCTAATCCAAAAGTATGATGTACCACGAAAATTTTACATACACAAATCTAATCCAAAACTATTATGTACCACGTAAAGGTTTGTTGTAAAGGGAGATATTTCGTCAAGGGTGTGTTTATGAAAAAATACCTTTGACATGAAAATAAAAACTAAATTTGAAAATGATTTCCTAAAATGTTTATGGTTGTTTGAATTTTGTTTGGATCTAAAATTTTAGAGATACATTAAGAGAATTTTATTGGTAAATCTAATTAAAAGAGATTTGTTTTAATAAAGATTTATTTTTTTAATAAAAAATGTTTGATTTTTTAAATTTAACTAAAAAAACTAAAAACCTAAATATATTAAAATTTTATAAATTTCCCCCCTCAAATGTAAACCATCTAAATGTTAAAATATAAATCATTCACATGTAAATTAAAATTAAATACACTAAATTAAATTAAGCATAAAAATTATAAACACACATGCATATGCTACAAACTCATGGCAATCGCCATTCTTCTAAAAGAACATCATTGTCTCTAAAATCCTTTTTGCACCTTTTTGCAACGTGAGCTTGATATATTTTTCTTTTGTACCCGCAAAGAAAAACCACTACACCAAATTCAAATCTCTTTTTCAAATTTAAAGCTCCTTTTTTCCGAAATAATAAAATAATAGCAAGGTGGCTTGCGAGATGATGTAAAAATCAATTGTGACAACGACTGCGGTAGAAAATTCACTACCTTTGAATAGTTTTGATCAATAATCTTTAGTTACACGTGTTGTAACCAAGCTATCTTTACATGCTCACAAACCATTGCTATCATATTCGAGCAAGAAAATGCTAAGAACAAATGGTTCACCGATTCAAAGGGAGTTTCTTGTTGCAACTTATCAACCTTTCCGGTCTTAACAATAGATATTGCTTGCCTCCTATAGAGAAATCGATAGATGAAAAATGGATGGGGAATCCCTATACAAAGCTTAATATCACTACACATACCTCAGAGTGAGCCAAATCTTGTGGTTCATACTCAAAGTATCTTAGATTCTTTGACATATGAAATGAAAATGAGTGATTCCTCCTTGAAACAAACCAAGTTTTCAAATATATTACTGCATTCACCATCCACTTTTATTAAGTTTCCAAGGGAAAATTCAACATGCTAGGTTATGCAAATTTCTTGTACTCCCTTACTTTATTGAGTCTTCTTGTATTCATCACTCATGATTTAAACAATGAAGCAAGACATTGAAGGGAAGAAGTGATTTTTGGTCTATCTTCTTCCAAATAGTTGTTTTAAACACAAATAAAAGAAGTTAAAAGAAAATTCTGAAAAAGGCTTAATGTAATATGAAATGAAATATGTAATTGTTTTGATTACACAGTAGTGTATTTTCTGAAGAACAGAGACAAAGTGTTATTGTTTTGAACAGACACAGAGTGTCTTGTTTTGAACAGAGACGAGTAGAGTTTTTTCCGGCACTGTGTTTGCAGCAGTCTAGAATTTTGTAATCCCTCCGAGAAGGAAGATTTTGTAACAGTTTTTGTTTATGAAATAGAAAGTTTTTCAAAGTGTTGAAACTTTGTCCCTGTGAAGCAATTTTTAATTTCTCTGTGTTAAGGAGAGTATTATTCTATCTGTAGTTTGTTCAAGGAATTCTCATAAATTCCAACATGGTATCGGAGCTAGTCCAGGCTCTTTGAAGGTGTCAAAGAAACTGAAGGAAGGATTTTTTGTTGCAGCAGCTTCTCCAGCAGAGTGAAGGCTTAGTAAAAAAGAATCGAAGGTATTCTCAAGACATTTATTTTGTGTTACTGTTTGAAGACAGTCAATTTATTTTAAATACATAGTCAAGTGTTTTGAAGCATAGTTCAGAGTGCAAGAATGGTAGGAGCCAGCACTAGCATGAGTATTGGTAATGCTCAGCTCCCACAATTTAATGGGAAAAAATATGATTACTGGGCAATAAATATGAGAGCCTTGTTTGCCTCTCAAGACTTCTGGGAACTTATTAAGGATGTTTTTGAAGAGCCAGTACATGAAAATGAGTTTAATTCCTTAACACAAATAGAGAAGGACTCGTTGAAGAGAAATAAGAAGAAGGACTCTAAAGCCCTCTTATATTTGTATCAAGAAGTACATAAGAGTGTGTTTCCAAGGATAGCAGCAGCTAAGAGATCCAAAGAAGCATGGGAAACTCTCAAGACAGCCTATCAAGGCATGGAGAAAGTGAAGACATCAGAACTACAATTGCTGAGGAGAGATTTTGAGACTCTCTATATGAAGGACTCAGATAACATTGACTCATTCTTCACACATGTGATTGGAATGGTCACACAGATAAGGTCTCATGGAGAGACACTTGAAGAAATGAGGATTGTGGAGAAAATTTTGAGGAGCTTACCCTCAAGGTTTGATGTTATAGTCACCACCATAGAAGAGACAAAGGATCTCACAAACTTTTCAGTTGATGAGCTTCAGGCATCACTGATGACACATGAACAAAGATTGGGTAGAAATGAAAAATCATCTCTGTAGCATGCCTTTAAGACCTGGATGTCTTTTGGAAGAGGAAGATGTCAAGGAAGAGGAAACAAGAGAGGAAGATGTAGAAGCCAAAACAAAGGTGGAAGAAATAGTCCAAAAAATGCTCAAGGAAGGGGCAGCAATCAAAATCAGAACCAAGGCCAAGGCAGCAGCCAGCAAGGTGGAAAACAACATGCTCATGGAAAAAGCTATGATAAATCCAATGTCCAATGTCATTATTGTAAAAAATATGGGCATTATGCAAGTTAATGTACAAAGAAGCAGCATGATATGGGTAATAGACCTAGTGAAAATTTCACGAGAGAAAATATCAGCCAAGATAAATTGTTTTTAGCTTGTAATATGGCTGAGGAAAAGAGTGAAGATTTATGGTTTCTAGACTCAGGTTGCAGTGACCATATGACAGGAAACATAGCCATGTTTTCTATGTTAGATGAGAATGTGAAGTCACAAGTCACATTAGGGATGAATAGTAAAGTTTATATTACGCGAAAAGGAGATGTAGGTGTCTTAACAAGGAAAGGAGAAAAGAAATCCATAAAAGATGTTTATTATGTTCCTGGAATGAAATGTAACCTCTTAAGTATTGGACAGCTTGTTCAAAAGGGGTACAATTTTTTCTTTGAAGATGATGTATGCACCATCATGAATAAACCACCAAGAAAAAATTGTATTTCTGAAGTGAAGATGACAAGGAACAGAATGTTCCCTCTCAGGATGAGAGCATATTTGAAAAAAGGAGAAGAAATGGCAGCAGTGACACAATAGGCTTTCCAAAGAGAAACAAAAGATGAGAATTGGTTGTGGCACTTGAGATTTGGACATCTCAACTTTGGAGGTCTTAACTTGTTGCACAGAAAAGGAATGGTAAGAGGTTTTCCATTGATTTAGAAACCGGACAACCTTTGTGAAGGTTGTATCTTGGGTAAACAAAACAGAGAAATTTTTCCATCCGGGAAAAGCATAAGGGCAAAAGAACCCTTAGAAATTGTCCACTCAGATTTATGTGGACCGATGCAAACACCATCACTTGCAATAAGCCACTATATGTTAACATTTATAGATGATTTTACAAGAAAAACTTGGGTTTACTTCTTGAAAAACAAAAGTGAAGTGTTTGAAAGATTCTGCAATTTCAAACCACTTGTGGAGAACCAAAGTGGGCTGCATATCAAAGTCCTAAGGACTAATAGAGGAGGTGAATATATTTCTAAATAATTTATGCGTTTTTGCAGAGAAAATGGCATACACAAGCAATTTACAACAAGGTACACTCTGCAACAAAATGGAGTTGCTGAAAGGAAAAATAGGACAATCATGGATATGGTAAGGAGTATGCTAAAGGCAAAACATTTGCCAAATAATTATTGGGCTGAAGTTGTACATTGTGCAGCGTACATTTTGAATAGGTGCCCAACAAAAGCAGTCATGAACAAAGTTCCGGAAGAATCATGGAGTGGGACAAAGCAAGGAGTTACCCACATGAAAGTTTTTGGTTGTGTGGATTATGCACACATTCCAGATCAGCTAAGGAAGAAGTTGGACAGCAAGGGGGAGAAATCTATTTTTATTGGATACAGTGAGGAATCCAAAGCTTATAGGTTGTGCAACCCATCCACCAAGAAGTTTATTGTGAGTAGAGATCTTCAGTTTATTGAAGAGGAAGCTTGGGATGGAAGCATAGAGAAAACAGTGAATGTTAAAAACTGTTTGTCTCATGATGAAGATGATGAAGAGATGGCTGAAATACATCCCTCAAATGTAGCACCAACACAAGGACAACAAGGAACACCCTTGAGGAGAAATGAGAGTGCTTCTCCAAGCACACCACAAGGAGGAGATTTGAGTGCTACTTCAAGCACTTGTTCACCAAATGAAGGAGGAACAAAATTCAGAAATTTAAATGACATTTATGAGCAAGAGGCGACAAATGAAGGTCTGAACTCTTTGTTTGATTTATTTTCATGTTGATGATCCTATTCATTTTGAGGAAGCTATTAAAGATAGGAAATGGATAGAAGCTATGGATGAGGAAATAAATGCCATAGAGAGAAACAAGACATGGGATTTGGTTGAACTCCCAAAAGGTAAGGAATTCATTGGAGTGAAATGGGTCTACAAGACCAAGAGTAATGTCTGAAGGAAAAATTCGAGAGACACAAGGCCATACTTGCTATTAAAGGGTATAAGCGACGGCATGGGAGAGACTATGAGGAAAATTTTGCACCGGTTGCAAGAATGGAAACCAGTGAGAGCTAATGCTTGTCCATAGCGAGCACAAAACAAGTGGAAAGTTTTACCAAATGGATGTGAAGTCAACATTCCTAAATGGAGTGTTAATGGAAGAGGTTTATATTGAACAACCTCTAGGCTATGAAAATAAAGGCCAAGAGCACAAAGTGTGCAAATTGAAGAAAGCTCTTTATAGGGCTGAAAGCAAGCGCCAACGAGCATGGTACGGTAGGATATATTCCTATCTCACTTGTAAAATGGTTTTGAAAAATGTGAGGGAGAACCCACATTATACATAAAAGAAAAAGATGGTAAGATTATGATTGTTGTGTTATATGTTGATGATGTGATCTTTACGAGGTAATGATGATTAATTTATTGAAAATTTTAAAAGGGTCATGAAAGATGAATTTGAAATGACTGATATGGGTTTGCTGAAATACTTCTTAGGAATAGAAGTAGAGAAAAATGAAAATGGGATTTTTTTATCTCACAAGAAAAAATATGTTATTAAAGTTTTGGAGAGATTTAACATGCGGGATTGCAAGGTAGCAATAACACCCATAGTGATGGGATTAAAACTCAGCGAGAGAGGACAACGACAAGGATTTTGATCCTAGTTTGTACAAGAGAATAGTTGGCGACCTCATGTATTTGATCGTAACTAGGTCGGATATTATGCATGCTGTTAGTTTGATTTCCAAATTCATGGAGAGGCCAAAAGAAGCACATTGGCGGCAGCAAAAAGAATTACGAGGTATGTTAAAGGAACCAAAAGGTATGGTATTTTGTATACCACTTCAGAAAATTTAGATTTAATTGGATACACCGACGAGTGATTGGGATGGAAGTGTAGATGACTCGAAAAATTACTTTTGGTTATGTTTTTCACATAGGTTCATGGGCTTCTCAAAAACAACCTATTGTAGCATTGTCTACAAAAGAGGCAAAGTATGTGGCGAGCTACGAGCGACAGCGTGTCAAACGGTTGGATGAGGAGAATGTTGAGAATTTTCATGTCAAAAATAGGTAAAAGGGACGGTGATTTATTGTGACAATAGCTCAGCTATTTCATTATCAAAGAATTATGTGTTTCACAAGAGAACGAAACACATTGACACAAAATTTCACTACATCATAGAATTGGTGAACAATGGTGAAATTGTCTTTAGAACGTTGCAGAACTCCAGGAGGCAGTTTGCGGACATTTCGACCAAGCCATTGGGGTAGAAAAGTTTTGAATTTTTAAAGGAAATGTTTGGGTATGAATGATAAACCCGTAGATTGAACTTAAGGGGAGTGTTGAAAGGTTAATTTCAATGCTCAGCCCACAAACAACCGCTTTCCAAAAACTTGCTTGATTTGCTCTGTCACGGAGCCTCTTGCCAAAACTAGTTGCACGAGTCAGTGTTCGTTCAAAACACCCTTACAATCCTCTGTACATTCAAAACAGAGCAATTTGAAAAATAGAGCCTTTATACATAGTAAACATAGTTGTTTTAATGTTTTTGTATGCGTGGGAGTTTTGTTTTAATCGAAGACCGGTGGTCCCGGCGGCCACGACCATAAACCCGGTCAGGCAAAGCATGTGGAGGAATTTGATTGGCTCGCGTGATTTTTGGAGCCCGTTCGTGAAACCCATTTCTCGGACATGATATGGTTTATAAGCGTGATTTCAATGTTCATCGCGCGTCCAAAAACCTCCGTACCCAAAACCCAAACCCGGACGCAATGAGAAATTATAAGCTCGATTTAATAACTCATCGCGCGTCCAAAAAGGCTCGTGACGTCGGCCATTTTGTAACACGAATTTTTTTATTGTGGTTTGGTTCATTCTTTTTGAAGTCCAGGTGGAAGGAAGTTTGCGAAGGCGGAAGACTTAGTTTCATAGTTTGATTTATGTTTAATGTTTTGTTATGTTTTACGTTTTAAACATATGCGCTTTAATGTTTTTTGTTATCGCGCGTCGTTAAAGGTTTTTAACCTTTGAGTTTATATGTTTTTTTAACATATACATATGTTTTAACATATGTTATATAACATATCGTATTGTGTAGTGGTGGGCCCGAAAAGGGTGATATACGTTACATTGTTTAGTTTTTTATTTATATAGTTGTTTTATGTTTTATGTTTTATATGCTTTGCAACATATATAAATAAAAATCCCATGAGGCTATTGTATTGCAATACACACATCGGTGTAAAAAGATAGAGTAGTGAGAAAAAAAAGAGCCCGAAGGCTATTTTGAAAGATAGACGAGTATTGTATGTAACAATATATTGTGTAAGAGACATAGAGTTTTTTTTGTGTGTGCCTTTGTGTTAAAGCGGTAACGATCATGACTGTTAAGGAATAACTCCTCAAGTGTGAAACTCTATCTCTCTCGAAGCAAATTTTTATTTTAATTCTCTGTGTTTAGAAGAGAGTATTATTCTCTCTCGTTTTGTTCTGGAATTCTAAGAAATTTCAACAAATATAAACAAGGAGGGATGTTAAGCAGCAAGTCCTTGTTGATGTCTACAAAATTAGTCTTTGTGTTTGAATTAAGCTTTTTCCAATCATCGAGAATCATTTTACTTGGGTGGAAGAATATCAAGAGGAATTTTTGGCTTTCGTTTGGGGGCCTCATCCTCCTCGCATTGCTAGAAAGAACTTTTGACACGATAAATAAGTTAAATGTTCATTGTTCCAATTCACAAAAATGTCCATGTAGCTTTGAAATAATTCTATACTTATGCTTTAATAGCACAAAGGAAATCTTTGATTACTCAACTACCACTAGGATATTTTTGCGGCTTCAAGAATATGATCGTTTTTTCATGGATGAAAATTTTGAGAAAAAAAGCTGCTAAAGTAAAGTCACTTGGATAGTTGAAAATGATTTGCAACATTACACAACCAAGAATTTAAATCTTTCTTCTAGATGTCCATTGTCATTCGAATCTCCCTGTACCACTTGAGAAATTTTCCAAATGAAGAATGTGCGGCACAACGTAATTTCGAGAAGCAAAATTAGAGTTGAAAACATAGGGCAAATTGCTCGACAACACTTGCATTGATTTTTCTAACCTTGGTGTCGAAAGATTTCAATGTAAAAAGAATCTGGTACCTCCTTTAGAATAACCTCGTTAAATGGCTGCCGCGTATGCTTCTTCCTTCCATGCCCTAAACAAGATCATATTTCACGTCTTTATCGCATACAAAATTGTAGTTATAGTGATCATTTCAAGCAATTGCGATGAAATTAGCACAAGGAAAGTTGTACGATGAGAGAGCCACTTTTTTCAAACATCACCATGAGTATAATAAATTTTTGATCAAATCTTAGAATGCATGTCAACGAGAATCATCCCTTTGAGAAGCCTCAATGGATTATTTTTTGGAACCCTAAACTTCTCGAAAAAACCACCATTCTACTCTCGAATAAACTCCTTATTTTTGGAACTCTAAACTTTCTCGGAAAAACCACCCTTCTAATCTCGAATAAGCTCTTTATCTCCATCATGAGGCCTTCATGAAACCTACAATGATTATATGCGAGACTGGACACTAAGCGAAGGTTGAATTCTTGACTCGAATCAAGGTGCCATTGCATACTAATGAACCAACATCGAAACGCACTAGATCTTGACATCTTCATATTTACCAACGTAAGCACGTTCGGGTATTATAATCCTTTCATGCTCATATAAGAACGCGTGCTCCACTTGTACCAAGTCACAAACATGTATCATATGCCAATATGCCTTGTAGATAAATAAGAAGTGAACGAAAGTGACTCTCCATCTAGGATTTCATCCTCATAAATAACTATGATAAATATGCCATTTGTAACAACAACAACACCATAATATAATACTAGCACAACCACATTATATTTACTAATGTGGTTGATATAGATCGATAGGCGTATATAAAATACATTTACAACCACATTCACCAATGTGGTTGATATACGCCGATAAGCCTATATCCACTACCCAACACATTAATTTATATATCAATAAATATTATATATAATAATATTATTATTATTATATTAACTGAAATATATATAATATATATTAATAATAATATTTATTAATATATTAATTATGATTAAAATCACCAAAATATTTTATATATATTAATAATATTATAATATATTAATAACATATATTAATATTATTTATTAATATATTAATAATATTAACTATATACATACTATATATTAACTTGAAATATATATAATATATATTAATAATATTTATTAATATAATAATAATATTAATAATTATTAACATATTAATAATATTATAATATTTAATAATAATATATATAAATAATATATATTAATATATATTATATCATAATTAATTATATTATTAAAAATATATATTAATAATATTATAAAATTTTAATATATATTTATTAATAAATATTAGAATATTTATTAATATATTAATAATATTAAACCCTAAAACACAAGAAAAGTAATAAAATTTAAGAATTAATATATTAAACTCAAGAGAGTAATAAAGCATATGAAACAATATTTAAAAACAAAAAAACCTAAGAGATTAATAAACCCTAACAATTAATATTTTAAATCGAAGATATTAATAAACCCAAGGGATACTTAATAATACAAACCCAATGCCATTATATACCAAAGGTTTAAATATTATAAACCAAAGGAATTAGTGAACCTAAGGGATAAATATTATAAACATAAGGGATCAATATTAAAAACACAAGAGATCAATAAACCGTAAGAATTGATATTTTAAACTAAAAAACCTTATAAATTAATAATCGATAAGAATCGATATTTTAAACATAATATATTAATAAACCAACGGGATTATTAACATTATAAACCAAAAAGAACTAATAGACCCAAGGGTTTAATATTATAAACCAAAGGAATCGGCGAACCCAAGGGAGAAATATTATAAACCTAACGGGTGAATATTAAAAACAATAAACATTAATAAACCCTAAGAATTAATATTTTAAAGCTAGAAAAAATCTAAAAATTAACAAACACTGAGAATTAATATTTTAAACTCAAGAGAGTAATAAACCGAATGTGTGATTAACATTATAAACCAAAATAACTAATAAACCCAAGGGTTTAATATTATAAACCAAAGGAATCGGTGAACGCAAGGGATAAATATTAAAAACCTAAGGGATCAATAAGGCTAAAGGCAATATTAAAAACAATAGAGATTAATAAAACCCAAAGAGTTTAATATTATAAACCAAAGGAATTGGTGAACCCAAGGGAAAACCATTACCCAACAAATTATAAACCAAAGGAATTGGTGAACCCAAGGGAATTGATTTAAACATTGAGACAATTGTTGTCACAATGCGACGTTGGACCAACTATGACCATGGTTGGCCATGGGTTATTTTCATATTGAGACAATATTTGTCAAAATGTGACATTTGATCATGGATGACATTGATCGATTATTCATATTATAAACCAAAAAGAACTAGTAAACCCAAGGGTTTAATATTATAAACCCAAGGGAATTGATTTAAACATTGAGACAATTGTTGTGATAATGCGACGTTGGACCAACTATGACCATCGTCGGCCATGGGTGATTTTCATATTGAGACAATATTTGTCAGAATGTGACATATGATCATGGATGACGTTGATCGATTGTTCATATGATAAACCAAAAGAACTAATAAACCCAAGGGTTTGATATTATAAACCAAAGGAATTGGTGAACCCAAGGGAAAACCATTACTCAAGAAATTATAAACCAAAGGAATTGGTAAACCCAAGGGAATTGATTTAAACATTGAGACAATTTTTGTCACAATGCGACGTTGGACCAACTATGACCATGGTTGGCCATGGGTGATTTTCATATTGAGACAATATTTGTAGAATGTGACATTTGATCATGGATGACATTGATCGATTATTCATATTATAAACCAAAAGAACTAGTAAATCCAAGGGTTTAATATTATAAACCAAAGGAATTGGTGAACCCAAGGGAATAGATTTAAACATTGAGATAATTGTTGTCACAATGATATTGAGACAATATTTGTCAGAATGTGACATTTGATCATGGATGACATTGATCGATTACTCATATTATAAACCAAGAGAACTAATAAACCCAAGGGTTTAATTTTATAAATCAAAGGAGTTGGTGAACCCAAGGGAAAACCATTACCCAACAAATTATAAACCAAATGAATTGGTGAACCCAAGGGAATTGATTTAAACATTGAGATAATTGTTGTCACAATGATATTGAGACAATATTTGTCAGAATGGGACATTTGATCATGGATGACATTGATCAATTATTCATATTATAAACCAAAAGAACTAATAAACCCAAGGGTTTAATTTTATAAACCAAAGGAATTGGTGAACCCAAGGGAATTGATTTAAACAATGAGACAATTGTTGTCACAATGCGATCACTTTGGACCAACTATGACCATGGTTGGCCATGGGTGATTTTCATATCAACCATTGGGTTTATTTTATTGTTTATAATATTTATCTTAGGGTTTATATACTTTTTCTTTATAATACTAGTTCTTTGGGTTTAATATTATTCAACCATGGTCAACCATATTTTGTCAAATCAATTGTGGTCAACCATGCTTATGCATGGTCAACCATGGTCAAACGTCGCATTGTGACAAATATTGTCTCAATTTGCAAATCAATCATCGTCTGAACCTTGGTCCAACGTCACAATATGACAAAGATTGTCTCAATATGATAATCATGGTCAATCATGGTCACACATGGTCAAGAATTGTTAACCATATTTTATAAATTTAAACATGGTCAATTGTGGTCAATCATGGTCAACCATGTTTTATAGACTCAAACATGGTCAATCATTATTAACCTTGGTTATCCATGATCAATCTTGGTCAACCATGATTATCCATTGACAACCATATTTTATAAAGCCACACATGTTTTATTTTAAAATGATAATAATAATATTATTTATAATTATAATTTTATTGTAATAGTTGTTTTTTAATATTGTTTTTTTTAATTTATATTTAATATTATTATGAAATTATTTTTTTATAAATTAGATTAATTAATTGAATTAATTATTCTATATTAAATTAAATCATTATTATTATGTTTAAATTATTAATTAATTAAAAGTATTATTAATAGTATTATTGTTACTATTATTATTTAATTAAATTATTGTATATTATTTAATTATTTAATAATTATTTAATATTTTAATCAATTAAAAATTAATAATTTAAATAAAAATAATATTTAAAATAAACTATTAGAATAAAATATGATCTCGAAAATGAATTATAAAACTCGTGGATGATATTGTTTTGTATGTGATTATTACCAAAAGATTTTATTCATAAGTATTATTATTAAATAATAATAATTATTAAAAATATGGTTATTAATTAATATTATTTCTATTTTCAATTAATAATATTATTAAGTAATTAACAACAATAGTAATAATTAATAATTAATAATATATTGAATTAAATAATATACTATAATTTAAAAATTATTCAATTAAATAAATAATTACTAAATAATTAAATAATATACCATAACTTGTATTATTACTATTATTAAATAATAATAATAATAATAATAATTTATTAAATTATTTATTTTTTGTAATATTATTATTATTTATTTATTATATATTTATTATTATGAGTTTAATATTACATCTATTACATCATAATATTTGTTGCAATACTTGACCTTCCTAGCCTTTTAAGATGTCAAAATTATAGTGAGCTTGGGAGGCTTCTCTCCAAGCTTTTTGAGCATAGGAATAAAACCTTAAATCAAACTAAATAACTCTTTTCTTTAGGTTCGATAAACCAAAAGATTGGTCTCGGTGGCCGTTAACCACTACCGTCATCATCATCATCATCATTCATTTATGTATATTTCATTTTATTATTATTATTATTATTATTATTATTAATTATAATTGAAATAGAATAATATTGATATATTTTTTTAATGATAATATTATTATTATTATATATTTAACAATATCGATATTTATTATTTATTTATTTATTAATTAATAATAATATTAATAATAATTAATTTGCAATAATAATAATTAATATTAAATTGATTATAATAATAATAATAAATTAACTATAATAATATAAATTAATCACTATCATCACCTAGTCACGATGATGAACCACACCGGTTGGTTCGAAATGCGTCGACTTTGTTCATTGTAATGTGATTATTACCGAAAGATTTCTTCATAATATTTTTTATATTATTATTATTATTTTTATTATTATTAAATATTTATTAATATGATAATAATATTATGATTAATATAGATTTATTTCATTTATGGCAATTTCGGTTATTATTAGTATTATTAATTATAATTGAAATACAATAATATTAGTATATTTTTTATAATAATAATAATATTATTATTATTATACAACATATGACTATATATTTAATCATTGAAAAGAATATATTTAATCATTTTACATTGGATCTACAACATATTTTAGAAATTTGCATGAGAGATTGAGGAAGAAAGGTGCATTTGTGCACGATAGCCATAATAACTATGCAACTAAAACTATTGATAATTTTTTTTGTTCCAAAAAACACTTATCAAATACACTTAATACACTTACAACTGTCAAACATTTAATACATTAATTTTACTATTTTTTACTAAACCATAGAAACAAGGTACTACATAGCAGTAGTTAAATAATATTTTCAATTTATCATTTATATGAGTTCTCCTAATCCCATATTATTTATAAACTACTAAATTTGACAAAACAAAAAAAACACAAGATTACCACACTAACCCCTCAAAAAAACAAAAATCATCCATATAACAAAATAAATAACAAACCCTAAAAGCGACACACCACCTCAATTTCAAGTTAATGAGAAAAAAATTAGTCTCTCATCTAAAGTATTAAAAGTATTTTTTTAACTTTTTCCCTTGTTTTTCTTAACACTATGATATTTATCTTTTCATCCAAATCGCTTCCCTTCGTCAAGTACGTTTTTAGCTAATTCTCTCGGTGTTTCCTTCCCACCAATAGCAATTGTGCAAGTGCCTTTACCATTGAATAGAAGAAACAAGAACGGGTAAAAATAAATAATACATGGACCATCATCAGAGTACACTAATTCATAAGTACATATTTTCAAGTACGCTAATTGGGATTAGAATAATCCTAATGGGTACATTCTACATTAAAGCTCCTATGTGTCATGTTAAATATTTTTTACAAACGTAATTTATGGGTTGAATATCGAAATGCACAAATTTGTGTCCAACATAGAGCCTAAAAATCAATATCCAAAATCACAAATAAACTTGAACTTGGGTTAAGAACTAACCTGAAAGCATATTTACATACATTCGGCCCATACAACATATAACTATATTTGGGTGCCAGCACTAACATACCTTTCGCATTTACGGTTGTAGTCCTATCGCGCTCCCACCAACGAATCGAACGACGGTCATGTGATAACCTCGCTCGCCCTTTAACTTCTCGGCATCCCGCGATGAAATGGGTCCCGACCTTTAACTTTCCCTCTACATCCAACGACGGACGCATCGTCGCTTCAACCATCAACGATCCAATGACCAAGATGGATATTGAGTTTTTTTATCTACGAACCTTAACGTTCGGGAAAAAAACGCGAAACTCACGGTATTAGAATACCGCCACTTTGTGACGTGTCGAACACCGACGCACCTCACGTTTTTTTTAGCGGTCTCACTTACCATTTTAAAAAAAATGCGAACCCACTGGTTTTCTCTACGGGAAACCGCCTCGGCGTTTAATTAACTCGGGTTCCCAATAGAACTATGGTTCCATTTCTTTCACTCCGCTTCGGTGACTTCAACAATGAAATTGGCTTTCGGGATATAATCCCTTGTCAACCAAGTAATGACGAACCTTCCTTCATTCGGTTCACGATCCACCCAAAGTCTGTATCTACACCACAAACCAGAAATATTACTTTTAACAAAATAAATGCATCGAAAGTAATATCCATTGGACAATCTTCGCAATGTGCGCGGACAGAGGTTCGGTGGAAGACTTGCTCCACTTAAAATTTTTGCGTGATCCATGATTACCCATTAACCCGCACCAATCATCGAGCATAGCCAAGGAAGACAATTTACTATACGAAAAGAAAATTTATTTTTGGCTAAAAGTTGCCACTGCACTGACGGGAAATTGGCCCTTTCGTTACGAAAGAAGACTTTGTGTGTGAATTCTCCGAGTGCGGTATCGTTCACTTCGTAGAACTTGTGCTCCCATCCAAGAGGCTCAATCGCCTCATTTCCGAGACTCGGGAACCACTGTCCTGAGATGAAGGGTTCTTCGAATCTTTCCGATCCGCTACATAAGCCGAGACTCTTCTCCTAAACGTGACCTTGAATTCACTCCATGTCATGGTATTTATAATGGTTTATCACGGCCTGCGAGAATATTAGGCGCATGGTCTTGTAACCAGGGCTTGAGTTCAAAGTGGTGTATTGTGTTCGTAACGAAGGAGAAAGCGCGTCGAGGAGGACTATGGACTTGTGACGTTGCTCTAGTTTTTCCCTTGCAGGTATAGCCTTGAGTCATTTATCAAACATTCTACCATTGTTAGCAACGTGGAAATTAGATCATGCCACTAGCGGCGCTTCGAATCTCGTCTGGGCCTCCTCCTCCCGATGCATGGAAGACCGAGCATGTAGTGTGCCTCTCACAACATGGAAGACGAAGTTATTGGATTTGAAACCGTTCCTTTTAGCTCTTGACAACGTGGAACCTCCGCTTTTGTAACGCCTTGTAAACACGATATCAATCCGACTCTCGTTGGAAGATGGATGGACATCGATATTTCTTGTTGTTTGCAGAGATGGCCACCTCCATACAAATCCCATGATTAAACCTGAAACGTTAAGCTAACCACATGCCATGCGGCTTCGACGATACAACTTTCTTGCCCGAAAACGTGTCCTTATTTTGCTCTAATCCCTCATACCCTCATACGTGGAGATAAATAAGAGGAACGATAAATTTTTAATGATCATTTGGTAAAAAAATTAATTTAAGTAGGGTTTAAACGGTGGATTTAGACATGCAAGGAGGTTATGGCTTTTAATTTCATTCATTGATTGAGTGGCGACGACGAGAATATACCGGCATCTTTCAATCTAGACCATCGGATGAAAAAGATTAATTAGCAAAAATCATTAATGAAGAAAATTTCCGATAAGAGGCTACGCCTATCGGCGTAAAAATAGAAAGATGTTTTCTAATGTATTTGGTACTCTATCAAGTTTAAAACAAGTGGGTTTGACCGTAGCTATTATATAGATTCTCAATTTTTTTGGAATCCAATTTTGCAATACCATTCAGCGTTGTCTAGTCTTATTCAAATACCATTTGTTCGCATTATATATATATATATATGTATATGTATGCCTTGATAACTAAGTATTCCATATACGGTAAATATCAAAGAATTCGTATCTTTTGGACACTCCACCCGATATAACAACATTCCTCTGGGGGCTCCATTTCTCAATGCCTTATGAGTCAAGTGGCATGGATAGAATAATCAACGTACTTCAATCATCAATTGATACAATATGATTTTTTGACTCATGACTCAAAAATGAGGCTCAGACCCAATATTAAGCCCAACGTATTTTGGGAAAAAAGGCCGAGAGCAGAAATCTCATGAGAATATAATTTTTTCCAAAATACATTATTTTTTCAAAAGAAAATTATAAAAAAAATATTATATAATATCGCATTCGGCCTTCTGTTGTTGACATTTGTTTTCGATTTGGTTTATCTTTGGTTATAGGTCCATGCATACTTACATATATTTTCCCACCAAATTACTGATGATAGCATGTGCCCAGGAATGAGGTGGTAAGTTACAAGTCTCTAAGAAAACGTCTCTCTTGGAATTCATTATTGGTATCCATTTCTGAAAAAAACACTTGAACAGATCGAGGAGAATAGCATCACCATACTTGTTACAAGGGCTTGAAGGTATCGACATTCTGAGAAGAAATGAATGAACAACCTAAACAGACAACAAAATAAGACACGACTTAGTAGTAACTTGTATAAGCATCTCAGACTCACATGCAACTCAGATGTGGAATTGTTGGAAGGAGAACTTGATGGGATGGATTGATGGATGGATTAGCTGGCTTGGGATCGATGGGGGTGGAGCTGGTTGGATGGGTCTGAGGGAGGGTGAAACAGAACCCTCATTCAATATGTGGTTGGCAAGTGAAGGTATGAAAGGGAAAATGTTTCGGGTGTAGGTATTGATAATTCATCGTAGAAGGAGCACCTGTTTCAATATCATTGTGGCTAGATCATGCGCCCCCGCATCAGAGGTGGAGGCAGGAAGTAATGAGGGAATCAAGCGTTGAGAATAAAAAATCAAGAGGGAGGTAGAGGTGGTCAGTTCAGAGAATAAGATAAGCTCTCTTCTTTATATGGGTGTATTTTATGGCGATTATTTCTTACAAGTTCTCGTGCTTCGTACCTTGCTTCACTCTCACTTGTTAAGGTCCTGCTTTTAAGCTTTTGGTGCTTATGCCTTTGATTATGGGTTTTCTTATAATGCCTACGTTTACTTATGTTGGTAAAGCTTAAGTTGTTGTTGGTCTTAGTTAATTAAGATGCTTGCTTTGATGCCCCCACCTTTGCTTCTTATAATGATACCGAAAACCAAAAAGTCGGGAGAACTTTTGTATAATGATACTGAAAACCAAAAAAGTTTGGTAGTGTTCTCCCGGTGAGAAATTGGATCCAGCTGCTAGCTCCTCCCACCCTTGTCTTTTACTATGCATTTGCTTCTTCTATTGTACTTGTTGTCTCTATTTATTATGAGGGCCTTTTTCCAATCTTGTTTTTCTCTGCTTCTTACTCTTCTCCTTCCATTTGCATGGGATACTTACTTTGCCTTACAGATTCGTAGGACATCATATTAATTATGTTCATAATTGTAAAGCAACAAATCTTGTGATGTGGGATAAAAAGAAGCTCATTTTTTGAAACTTTAGTCACTCGTGTTATCTTGTATGGATGTGAGGTTTGGAGTCGCGGCATCTCTAGAGAATCCTAGAGAAATATTGAGCAAATCCAAAAGCATTTTATAACGTATAACCTCAAAATTAAAAGCAATACACCATATCCTATTATCCTTATAAAAGTGGGTCTTTCCCCTATCGAGAGCCTAGCTATGACTAGGCTCTTGTTGTCTAAGCACAAAATCAATAACATGGGAGACCATAGACTTCCTAAGCTAGCTTTAAATTCCAACCAAAACCACTTAAGGCTCAAACGAGCTTGGTACAAAGATACCGAGGTCTGGTTAAACCATTGGGAGATCGACAAAAATGTTGCATTTCAAATTATTAATAACATTAAAAAATATTGTTACTTTTAAGTTTAAAGAGAAAAATTTGGTTTTGAAAAAGATTTAGAGGCTAAAAGAAAATTAAGATATTATAAGGAGGCCATCAACCCTACTCTAGAAGATCAAAAAGTATCTCTCTGTTTTAATTAGCTCAAAGAAAAAAATTAATATAGCCAAGATAATAACGAAAATCTCATGAACTCCATAGTGAGACGGAGTTGTTGGGCGGTTCCTAAAGCACCATGGGTGGAAAGGATTTTGCCATCTCTGTGAGAATATGAACATTGAGGATGAAAATCACTTCCTCTTAGAGTTCCTTGCGTACACCCACATTAGATCTCGGTTTTATAATATTTGTTTCAAGACCAACCTTCCTAGCCTTTTAACATGTCATAATTATAGTGAACTCGGGGACGCTTCTCTCCAAGCTCTTTGAGCATAGGAGCACAATTTTAAAACAAACTAGATAATGTGTTTCTTTAGGTCCGATATACCAAAGTTTGGTCTCAGTGGACATTAACCACCATCACCATCATTCATATTCATTTATTATTATTAATATTATTTAATTAATATTAAACATGATTGACCACGGCTGACAATGGTTCATTTTCATATTGACCATGATTGACCATGTTGGAAAATGGTTAATTTTCATATTGAGATAATCGTCACAATGGACCATAGTTAACCATGGTTGACCATGATTATAAACCCAAGGTATTTATATTAGACGCTAAGATTAATATTATAAACTATGATTATATTATACCCTAAGAATATGAACCCTTAGATTAATAAAAAAAAAGGGATTGATATTTTTAAACCGAATGGATATACAACGATAGGCATATATCATTCATATGCACAACCACATTAATAATTTTATTATTATTTATAATTTATATATTATCATTCTTATTATTATTTTTATTATTATAATTATTGTTATTTAGTACTCTAAAATAACCAATTAATAAATAATAATAATAATAATAATAATAATTAAAAATAATATTAAAATTTATATTAAAACTTAATAATATTAATTTGTAGTAATTAATAATTATTATAAATATTAATAATTACTAATCAATGTGGTTCACCATGGTTGACCATGTTTGATTTCCATATTGAGGCAATATTTGTCACAATGTGGAGTTGGACCATGGTTGACCATGAATGACTATTGTTGGTGATGGTTGACGATGGTTGAACATGGTTGATTTTCATATTGAGACAATATTTGTCACAATGTGACATTTGACCATAGTTGTCCATGGTTGACCATGATTATAAATCTAAGGGATTAATAGTAAAAACCCAAGGGATTATAAACCCAAGAAAATATTATTAAACCCAAGGGTTTAATATTATAAACCCGTATATAAACCCTAATATGAATAGTACAAACCCTAAAATAAACATGGTTGACCATCTTCGGTGAAAATCACATAAAGATAAATTTTGTCAACGCGTTTCGAACTAGACTAGTGTGGTTCATCATCGAGGACAAGATGAGAAATCTAATCGGGGAAACCGAGTTTAAGTAGATCGGGACATCTCCAACTAGCGCAGTTGGAAAAAACGGCTAGTTTGATTGGAATAGGAAGAATTTTATTTTTTAATATTAATTCTATTATATTTTAAAATTTTAATTATATTTTTATTTTAAATTCTATATAAAATAAAAAATAAAATAAAATAAAATAAATAAATAAGTAATAATAATAATACTTAATTAATCAATTAATTTAAGATTACTAAAGATGTAAGTTTCCCGTTTAAAAAATAATAATAATAATAATAAATAAAAAATAAATAAAATAAAAAAATAAAATAAAATAAAATAAAATTAAATTAAATTAAAAATAAATAAATAAATAAATAATATTAAAATAATAATAATAATAATGATAATAAAATAAATAAATAAAGAAAAATATAAATAAATAAATTATACTAATAAAAATAAAAAATAAAAAAATAAATAAAAATTCATTAAAAAAATAAAAATAAAAATAAAAATAAATAATAATAATAATAATAATAATAATATAAAATAAATAAATAAATAAATAAAATAAAATAAAATAAAAATAAAATAAAATAAAAAAGAAAAAAATAATATATATATATATATATATATATATATATATATATAATAAAATTAAAACAAAAATACTAATCAAAACCAAATTAATAAAATAAAAGAAGCATACATCTAAAGAGAGGAATTAAGATCGAGATAGGGAAAGAGCGATTTAACTAAGAATGAAAGGCGAGGAATCCAACATCCCTGCTAACATTCCACCCATCATCCCTATTAAGGTTAACCCGACCTCTTTTCTATTTCCAAGGCTTCCCTCAACTTTCGGTGGTGGAAGTGGTAAATTGTTGCAATAACCTTAGTATCTTCAATACAAATATGGTGATTTGTTTTTTCAACATGCTCTGACCAAGGCGTAGAGGACCGAGATCTACCATGTCTAAGGTCGGCGACATGTTCATGAATTCTTTGGTTAATTGATTGACCCGAGTTTCACCAATGTAAGGTGTCCCACGAGAACACGGAATCAAATAAACACCCTTACCATCCATCGGGCAAATCGGGTCTTTAACGGATCTAAGAGAACTACGAATAGTGCGGAGAGGCTTGAAAGTTGAAGAGACATTATGTTTCTTCAAGATCACTTGCGATTTTATCGGTAGTACCTTGGATAAAAGGAAGGTGAACTCCTAATGACCGATTGCAAGGATCTTTCTTAACCTTAGAACCTTTCTCGACTTTTTGAAAAGCTCTAAGACATTGAGTCCTTCTATAGCCGTTCTTACGAGAAGACATTAAGGAGATGGGATTTTTCACCTTCAAAGTGGTTCACATACGAGATTCTAAAAGCTGCGGTTACTAGGGTGCGAGAACCCCAAGCTTTTGAGCGGGAAATGATGAGAACTAGCATGTAAATGCTGTTCAGTGTGCGTCTTCTTTCTAAAAACTTGATGAGAAAAGGAACCATCATCATTTCTCGAAATAAGGACATCCATAAATGGCGAGGCTACCATCAACTTCGAAATCCATGGTAAACTTAATGAAGTCGGATTGATCATTAAGATGTTGGAAGAAAAGGTCCAATTTCTCTTTACCATGGGGCCACGACACACGAGTGTCATCAACAAACCTTTTCCAAAGCTTCGGTTGAAAAAGGGAAGAGAAAGGGCCTTCGATTCAAAGTGTTCCATGAAAAGATTAGCAACAATAGGGGGAAAGGGGGGAACCCATGGCCACACCACAAGTCTCGTTCAAAAGAATACACCCCTCGAAACTAAAGAAGGTCGAGGTCGGACAAATCTCTACGAGATGAGCGAGTATCGGGATCCGTGATACGAGAGATGACATCACCATATTTGTATTGAAGATACTAAGGTTATTGCAACAATTTACCACTTCCACCACCGAAAGTTGAGGAAGCCTTGGAAATAGAAAAGAGGTTGGTTAACCTTGATAGGGATGATGGGTGGAATGTTAGCAGATGTTGGATTCCCGCCCTTCTTTCTTAGTCCTATCTCGATCTTAATTCCTCTCTCTAGATGTATGCTTCATTTTATTAATTTGGTTTTGATTGTATTTTTGTTTTGTATTTATTTATATTATATATATATATATATATATATTATTTTATTATTTTTATTTTTATTTATTTTATTTTGATTGATGATTTATTTTTATTTATATTTACATTTTATCTTATATTTTTATTAGTATTATTTATTTATTTATATTTTTCATTATTATTATATTTTATATATATTATTTATTTATTTATTTATATATATATAATTTTTAATTTATTTATTATTATTATTATTGTTAATCTAAGTTAAAGCGATCTATTAACAATTGGGTATTACACGACCAAAGTCGTGACTCGCTTGAGGGAAATTCGGAGTAGTAGGCCTAAACCCACGCAGTGCGGGAGCTATATTTTTCCGGGAGATACTTTGACGAGAAGTAAACAAAAGGGGGGCCATAAAACATCATAGCTTCCAGAACAGAAAAAAACCCAGAAGGTTGGGTGATAGAAACAGAAAAAAAGACCAAGCAACGAACCCATTAGTCTTCCGGAGTCTCCTCCAAAATCCTGCACCAGCCGGTGACGTGCATGTCAGGAGCAGGCTCGTCGTGAGAAGCCGGGGCTCCAGGTTCAGCAGAGAGCATTTCTTCATCCAGAGCAGAATCAACAGGGCAAGACGGAGGCTGCGCCGGGAAACTGCCACCGCCCAGATTGAAATTCGAGAACTGGGTGTCAGAAGCAGCTACATTCGCCTCAGGAACGGCCGGCTGCGAGTTGGTCTCCCCTTGCATGCTGTCTTCAAGAAAAACCACCGACAGAATGGCAGTAATCCGAGGGCGGTTGAGATTACTGTTGAAGGTGAACCGAGCAGTACCAGTTGTTGGAGCATAGGAGGCTGGAGGGCGATGCGAATGGGGACCCCAGAATAGGCGAAAATCATGAGAGCGCCCCCGACCGCTACGAGTTCTGGGGTAGTGGCTCGGGCCTTCACCAAAGGAGGAAGAGTCCGGAGAAGGGCTGGACAGAGTATGAGAGGGATGGCTCCGAGAGCTTCCTCTTCTGCTCCTCAAACGGTGTCGAATCCTCGGCATAGTGAGCTGGAGCGGAGTCCAGAACGCGTCAAAGACAACAATAAAAGCCTGCGAAGGGTGGCCCGAGCTCGACTGAGGACGCAGCAGCCACTTAACGTTCCTAGGAGAATGAGCCTTCCTCTTCATAAAATGCAACGAGCACTGATAGACCCTCTCCCAACTGTGGATGCAACGACTAACGACACTAGAACAATTCTAAAGTAAATCCGATAGCAGGTGATATTTAACCTGTTGCGTGCGGTAACCACCCACCTTGCAACAGGCCTCTACATGTGCCAAGGCCGTCCTTCCCATACCAAGCCGATCAGTTTTCTTAACTGCACCCATGGTGAGAATCCCGCCGGAGCATGCAGAGGAATGGTTTGTCACAGTCGAATTCGAGCGAGAGCAGAGGTTTGCAGTGCCCATGGCGTTGGAAGGAGGGGAGAATAAATGAAACCAACTGTTGCGCAGCTGTCCATTTAACACCTCGTACCAGTGGGGAAGATGTCGGCAAGGCATGCCACCTCTCCGTCCCATCCCATTAACTCGCCATTGAAACACCCGCATCCGGGGGGTTAGCATCCCTTTGGATAAGAGAGTTACATTCCTGTTTGTGAGCATGATTCTGAATAATATCCAGGCTACCTGAGATAAGAGCTTGGTCATGATCAACTCCTATATTGGCAAGGAGGTCAGCAACCTTATTGCCTTCACATTTTACATGATGGAAGATGATGGCACGATTGGTATGAAGCCAATGTTCAATTGCTTCCAATCGAGCTTCCAATCTCCAGCTGTTTGTAGTTTTATGCGCACGGGTCCCGTTGAGGAGTTGGTTGGCCATGCCTATGAGGATTTGGGAATCCCCTTCAACTTCCAAAGGATGGAATTCGTAAAGCCGCGAGAGGAGGAGACCCTGCCAAAGACCTTCTAGTTCGGCAGAATTGTTCGTGTCCCAACCAATGTTGCCATAAAATAGAAGCAAAGAATCGCCCTTATGGTTTTTGATTATACCTCCAAAACCAGCTGATCCGGGGTTGCCTTTGGAGGCACCATCGAAATTGAGTTTAAAGGAGTTTTGAAGGGGAGGACACCAAGCAGTCTTGCTGGTAGAATGGCGTTGAGAAAGTCTATTGCTGAGCATTCGTTGAGGAAGGTGTAAGTTCCAGTTTTCCAAAATGGCTTTTTCCTTGGCTAGAGAAGGGTAGTCCTCCAGAGTCCAGGTGTGCAAATCTAGAGTCTCTTTGAGGTTAAGACAGAAGTTGTGCCAAATAATGTCCATCGGGGTGGTTTGGTTTTTGAATATGCACCTGTTCCTTTCTTTCCAAATAGTCCACAGGAGCAGACTTGGGAGAAGCCTCCATAAATGATTGAGGAGCTCACTTTAATATGGGTGCTGGTCCCAGAGTCGAATGGAGCTGATGATATCTTCAGACCCTCTGCAATTTTTTTGACACCGGAAACTGACTTTCTCCCATAAGTGGGTGGCAAGAGGGCAGGTATACATGAGGTGCTGAAGCGTTTCCTCTTGAGAGCAGCAGTTGGGACACCTGGAAGGGCCATGAATAGTGCGCTTCCGGAGGTTGTCCCAAGTAAGAATTTTCCGATGTCCCAAAAGCCACAAGAAGAAGGAGAGTTTGGGCCAATTCCCCGTCGCCCAAATTTTGCTCCAGATGGGATCCAAAGGTCGCTGGTTATTGCAAATTATTTTGTAAGCCTCTTTGGTGGAAAATGAGCCTTTTGGGGTGTACCCCCATCTTAATATATCCTTGCCATCAGAGAATCTTATGCGCCTTTTCTGGAGCTCCCGTTCCAAGGTCTCCTTGATGTGGTTGTCAGCGTTCTTGATCAATCTCTCTGTCTGTTTCCATTGCCTGTACCCCTTCTCTGTCTCCTGCGTCCATTGATGTTGTACTGTTTCCTGTTGTTGCTCTTCCCAATCTTGGCTAGGAGGCTGATTGTAAATACTGGTGAGTTTAGGAAGTTGTTGCCAGGCGTCCATCCAGAATCTGGCATAGCTGCCATTCCGTATTTCCTAGAAACTATGATTTTGGATGAGTTGATAGTGCTGTCGGGCCACATTCCAAATTAAAGATCCCTTTTCCGTGGGAGTGAATCTAATGAGCTCAGCAACAGGCATGTTGTTTGCATACTTGGCAGTCCAGAGTGAAGCCCAAGGTTTGTTGTGGGACGAGAGCCAAAGCCGCCAAATTTTGGCGCCCATGGTTTCGTTGCTATGCTGGGGGTCCCTTAACCCAATGCCTCCATGTTCCTTGAGCTAGCAGACTGTCGACCACTTAGCTAGTGCCCATTTGCGATGAATGCTTGTTGATCCCCATATAAAGTTGCCTTGGAGAGCTCTGATCTTTTTCAGGACCCACTTGGGTGCGGCCAGGATGGAAAAGAGGTAGAGAGGCATCGCTTGAAGCACTGCTTTAATAAGCACAGACCTGCTAGCAATGTTCAAAGTTCTGTGAGTCCAGAGATTGAGACGGGATTCCAACTTTTCCAAAAGAAGACGCCAAGACGTATGCTTGATAGCAGAGTCGATGAGGGGAGCCCCCAAGTACTTAAAAGGAAGAGAAGCAATGGAGAAGCCTAGGATGCGAGCTATGGCTTGCTGAGTGACGGGCGGGGTGTGGAAGAAAAAGAGTTGCGATTTGGCATTATTTATACTTAAACCAGAGGCTTCAGAGAAGTTAGACAGAATGGTCTTGAAGACTGTGGCTTCTTGAACAGAGGGATATCCAAACATCATGTTATCATCTACAAATTGTTGATGTGTGATGGCAGGGGATTTATGAATAGAGAGGCCTTTGAGAAGCCGGGAAGAGAGAGCATGCTTGATGAGACGACCCAGCCCCTCAGCCATGATGACAAAGAGAAAGGGGGAGAGCGGGTCTCCTTGAAAAATGCCTCTGGAAGGTCTAAAAGGTTGAGAGGGGAGACCATTGATAAGAATCGAGAAGAACGAAGAGGAAATTAAGCTAGCAATCCACCTAATCCACATAGGTGAGAAGCCAAAGGCTAAAAGCATTTTATCTATATAGAGCCAGCTTAACTTGTCAAAGGCCTTGGAGAGGTCAATATTTAGGAGCATACCTGCCTGCTTGGAGTGCTTGAGAGAGTGAATGACTTCGTGAGTGAGGATGATGCCATCTAGTATCTGCCTACCTTCAACATATCCGGATTGTTCCTGAGAAATGAGAATGGGTAGGAGCGGCTTCAGCCTGTTTGCAATGACCTTGGATATCACTTTGTAAATAACATTGCAAAGAGCTATGGGTCGAAACTTGTCCGGAGTTCTAATGTTCGCTTCTTTAGGGATTAGAGCGATGAAAGTAGAGTTTAGAGCTGGCAGAAGCAAGTGCAAGGTGCGGGATTCCTCAACCACCTGCCATACCTCCTCTTTGATGAGGTCCCAAAAGGAGTGGAAGAAAGTCGTGGTAAATCCATCAGGGCCAGGGGCTTTGCCTTCTTTTAGCTGATGCATCGCTTGATCTACCTCCTGAAGCAGGACAGGTCGGAGAAGGAGTTGATTGTGTTCCTCTGTTATGAGCTTTGGAACATTTTGAGTGATCTTCTCGATTGCTGGCCTTCTATCCATAGGGGGTTCCTGGTGGACCTCCTTGAAGTGATTGATGAACTCCTGTTCAATTTCTGCATGATTTTCCAAGCGCTCTCCTTCGCGATTCTGAATGAAAGAGATGGTGTTGTGCATTCTTCTCTGGACTGTGGTTCTGTGGAAGAATTTAGTGTTCCTTTCACCTTCCTTTAGCCATCTGATGCGTTAATTTTGCTTCCATAGAAGTTCCTCTTGGGCCCTGCGCTCCTCTAGTTGACTGTGTATAAACTTTTCCTTTTACAAAGTCTCTACTGTGTGGCCCTCATCGATGATCTTTTGCTGGAGCTCTTTCATTTCCTTTTCAAGATCTTGCTGAGCCTGAAATACGTTACCGAAGGTCTCATGATTCCATTTTTTGATTTGGACTTTTAGGAATTTGAGTTTCTGCTGGAACCTAAACATTTTTTATCCCTCTGGCAAAGGGGAGTTTGTCCAGGTGGATCTAATGAGGTCTTTGAAGGCGGGATGTGAAAGCCAGAACCCTTCGAACCTGAAAGGGCGTCTGGAAGAATTTCCAGGTCTGAGCCATTGGAGTGAGATCGGCCAGTGATCCGACCCAGATAAGGGAAGGATGGAAGCCATGAGATCCCCTCCGAGATGAATCGCATTGTCTGAAATCAGAAACCTGTCGAGTTTGGATGCGATTTGATTTCTGCCAGCCCTGCGATTGCTCCACGTATGCGTACCATTACAGAACGACAGATCGATTAGCGAGTTGTTATGGATGAACTCGTTTAAATGACGATTCTCCTGATCCAACCTGGTTTGGCCTCCTTGCTTTTCCTCCAGTTTAGTTATCATATTAAAATCGCCTCCTGCAATCCAAAGAGGATGGACTCTGTTAAGATTGAGCAGTTCGATTTTGTCAAGTAAAGCTGTTTTGTTGCCTGCCTCCTGCAGGAAGTAGACATTGGTTAAATGCCCATGTATATTGGTACCAATAATGTGGAACGTGGCTTGAATAATGTGGTGGGAAGCATGAAAATCCGAGAGTGTGATGGTCTGCTCGTTCCAAGCTATAGCGAGACCTCCCGAAGCGCCAGATGCATCTACAGCTCCCGATCGACTACCTGGCCACGCTTTTGAGAGGATCTGACCAAGAGTAGAGCTATTACATTTCGTTTCCTGCAGAAATAAGATTTGGGGTTGCTCCTGCTTTATCATATTTTTAATCATACGGACCTTGCTGGGGCCATTAAGCCCTCTTAAATTCCATGAAGTGAGCTTCATGGTCCACTGGGGGGGGTTGGCTTGTAGTACTTAGTCAGCTTAGCATATCTGCCTGAGTCCACCAGGATTTTCCCTATTGTAATGGTGCATTGAAGGTCAGTTTTCCGTCCCCTCTTTTTGGAATCCTTGGGGAAATATTTTCCGTCCCATTGACTTCCTGGCTGAATGCCAAGTTGCTGCTGCTGGTAGGCCCTGGAGATGACTACTTCAAGGGCATTTAGTTGGTGCTCTGGAATCTTATCATAATCTTTTCTTTTGCACGCTTGTTCCATTCCAAAGATGTCAAGTCCTTTCAGATCAATACTTTCCGGCTCTACCTCCATATGCTGAGGGAGATTGCTTTCTGTGGGAATAAGCAATGAAAGCAGAGAATAACTTGGTATGCAGTCAACATCCATACCATTTGGCTTCCAATCCAGATCCTTAGGAGGCTCCGAGGAGGTGGCAGGACATTTTTCCTGGGAAGGGGAGATGGAGGACGGATGATCCGAAGGCGGAGGGGGTGGGGTAGGAGAGTTCTTCTGAGTGATAGGCGAGGAGTTCGGTGGGGGGTCGGTCGAGTTAGTACCCAGAATCTCAAGCTGTTACTAGTGGAGGGGGCTGTGGCTCCAGATTGCATGGGTCTTTTCCCGGTGGAGGTTTTTTGTTAGCTCTTCTTTGATTAGTGACTTTAGTGAATCATTCCTAGTCTGAGGGATTAGAGGGGCCAGAAGGATGAGGGTGAGAGTTCAGTGGGAAGTCCCCGAACAGATGTCCTAGAGCGTGGCATTTGCGACAACGAAAAGGTACATGTTCAAAATCTAAGGGCTGTATCCATTCAAAGTCATCATGATAAAGACTTACCGAGTCCGGAAGAGGCTTGTCCAGGTGCATGCAGACGCAGATGCGAGCATAGGAGGTGTATCTGCGCATTTTTGTTTCTTCTGTTATTTTGACAAATTCCCCAAGGCCCTTGCCTATGTCCCTCAGCGAATCTTCATCCCAATATTCTAGAGGGAGCGAATACAACCTGATCCATACCGGGGCCCAGCTGAGGTCCTCCTTGTCGGGGTTGAATCTTTCAATCCAATCCCTTAGATACAAGCCTGCGGAGTTGAAGAAGTAAGGACCTTCGTCCATTACTCTGTTCTTGTCTTCTAAGCATATGAATGTCGCGGTGAAGAACCCTTTTGGGCCTAGCTGCAGGGTTACATGCCCCTTGGGTTTCCACTTTGCCGCAATCCATCCTTGTAGGGCCTTCTCGGTCGGCCAGAAGCCAACAAACTTTCCTATGAGGGCATGGTCCCTCATATATTGGATTCTTCCATTAATCCTATGGCTAGGAAGCTCCACCTTGGGTCTTTTCGCGGCAATAGGTTTGCAAGTCGAGGAAGTGGCCTTGGGAATGCCCTCTTGACCAGTCTCAGCTTCCTGCTTATCATTTCTTTTGTCAGGATGGGCAGTAGAGACGTTTGTCGTTTCCTTCAGAGGATTTTTCATGTTGACCTCTTGATCGTGAACAGGGGCGGCAGGTCCTGTCAGATTCGGCGAGGTATTCACAAAGTTCAATGTGGGGGAAGACGCTGCGGCCCCCCCCTGAGGGGCGTCCATGAATGGAGACTACAACTCCGGCCGGCTTCGAGCCGGCGGAAGGCTGCGAGGGGAGCGAGGCGAAGAGAACGTAGTCGGCGCCGTTGAAGAGTTCGGGAAGGGTTCGTGAGGTAACCCTAGGTTGCGGAGCCGAGAGCTCATTAGGACTACATTTCTCTTATTATTATTGATATTATTATTATTATTATTTTTGTTTTTTAATATATTATTTATTTATTTATTTATTTTTATTTTATTTTTTATTTTTATTTTATTATTATTATTATTTTTTAGTTTTTTTATTATTATTATTCTTATTATTTTTCCGAGAAAACTTACCTCTTTAGTAATCTTAAATTAATTGATTAATTAAGTATTATTATTATTACTTACTTTATTTATTTTGATTTTGATTTTATTTTTATTTTATATAGAATTTAAAATAAAAATATAATTAAAATTATAAAATATAATAGAATTAATATTAAAAATAAAATTCTTCCTATTCGTCAAAACTAGCCGTTTTTCCAACGGCTAGTTGGACATGTCACGATCTACTTAAACTGTTTTCTCGATTAGATTTCTCATCTTGTCTTGATGATGAACCACAGCTTGGGTTGGTTCGAAACAGCGTCGACAAAAAATTTATTTTATGTGATTTTCACCGAAAATTATTACACACATTCTATGGATCACGAAGCCAAATTCCTAATGGTTGACCATCGTTGAACATGGTTGATATTCACATGGACACAATCTTTGTCACAATGCGGCATTAGACCATTGTTGACCATGATTGATTTTCATTTTGAGACGGTATTTGTCACAATGTGACATTGGACTATGGTTGACCATGGTTGATTTTCATATTGAGACAATCTTTGTCACAATGCGAGATTGGACCATGGTTGACCATGGTTTACCATAGATGACCATGGTTATTATAATCGACATTGGACCAAGAGACAATCAACATCACAATATGACCATGATTATTGACCATGTTTGTTTTTCATATCGAGACAATATTTTTCACAATGCGATGTTAGAACAAGGTTGACCATGATTGACTTCCATATTGAGAGAATCTTTGTCACAATGTGACAATGGACCATGGTTGGTCACGGTTGATTTCAATATTGACAATATTTGTCACAATGC
Source organism: Pinus albicaulis (assembly GCA_034641835.2). NCBI lineage: Eukaryota > Viridiplantae > Streptophyta > Pinopsida > Pinales > Pinaceae > Pinus > Pinus albicaulis. The sequence continues at coordinate 217,310,761 of CM076579.1, forward strand.
GATGTTGGACCATGTTGACCATAGATGACCATGGTTGTCACAATGTGACATTGGAACATGAGACAATCTTTGTCATAATGCGATGTTGGACCATGGTGGACTATGGTTGACCATGGTTGATTTTCATATTCGGAACAATCTTTGTCACAACATGACTTTAGACCATGGTTGACCATTGTTGATTTTCATATTCATACAATCTTTGTCACAACATGACTTTGGACCATGTTTGACCATGATTGACCATGGTTGACCACAATTGACGAGGATTGGTTGTGGTTAGCCATGATTGATTTTCATATTAGAATAATCTTTGTCACAATGCAACATTTGACCATGCTTGACCATGTTTTACCATGATTGAACATGGTTGACCATGGCTTACTATGATTAACAAAATTTACTATAGTTTACCCCTAGTTGATTTTCATATTTGAAACAATATTTGTCACAATGCTGACATTGGATCATAGTTGACGGTGGTTGATGAGGATTGAACATGTTTTATTTTCATATTGAGACAATATTTGTCACAATGTGACATTGGACCACAATTTACCATGGTTGAACATGATTATAATCCCAAGAACAATATTTTCTTTTTGTAAGCTTGGTGGGACTACATATTCACATGTCCAATATATCACCCTCGATCGGGATGGGGAATTGAAGCGATGAATTCACATCAAGGAGTGTCTTAACAAAACACCCAATCATCATCTATCCAAGACCTCGTGGACAATACCAAGAAAAAATACTAGAATGATCTTAATTATTAATTATGTATATTAATTACTAAGTATTATTTAATAATATTTTTTAATAATTTATACTATTACTAATATTATTAATAATTAATTGTATTATTAACTCTTATTGATATTATTAAACTATTAAAAATAATAATGGAATTTATTACTTAATTCAAATATATTGCAATTCATTTAAATTTATTAAATGTATTAACATAAATTAAATTTATTCAATGAATATAATTTAAAGGTATTAAATTTCAGACTAAATATATTGAGTGAATTTTAGTTATATCAATTTAAGTTAATTAATTTGAGTCATGAGCAATTTTAGATCTGTGTATACATAATCTTTATATTTCTATCTTCTTTTGAGAAAAATATTTCCCACATTTTGTACTTTTGGTATTACTTGTTTTTTTTTCACCATCCTTCCTCTCTCTTTTTTTTACATTTATAATTAAACAAGTCCCCTTTAATGAAATCAATGCATTCAATAGATTTCAATCTACAAAATGCATTCAAAATCTATTCAATGCATTGATTTCAATCCATTGAAAGCTTAAACATATTGAAATCAATTTGCATCAATTTATGATGCAATGCATTCAAAGCTATTGAAATATTTTTCAATCTATTGAAATACATTCAATCTATGCAATCAATTGATGCATTCAAATCCATTGCATGAATTCAAATCTATTGAATACATTAATTTCAATCTATTGAATGCATTTAAAATCTACTGATTGAAACCTCTTTAATGAATTCAATAAATTGTAATCTATTCCAATGCATTAAAATCTATTGCAATCCATTGAAATATATTGCAATGCATTTGAATGCATTGCAATCCATTGAAATGTGTTCAATTTGTTCAATGCATTAAAAATATTTTGAATGCATTTAAAATCTATCCAATGCATTGATTGGAAATTGTTTAATACAATTTATTGAATGCATTCAATCTATTGCAATCTATTGAATGCATTCAAATTATTTAAATCTATTGCAATACATTCAATCTAAATCTATTACAGTCAATTAAATATATTAAAAATAAATTAATATTTTTAATAAATAATATTATTAATAATTAATTATACTTATTAATATTATTAATATCATTAATTATATTATTAATATTATTAATTCTTATCAATATTATTAATTTTTTTTAATCAAATTTATTACTTAATTCAAATCCATTGAATGTATTAGCATCAAATAAATTTATTCAATGAATTTAATTTAAAGATATTGAATTTAAGTTAAATCTATTGAGATAAGTTTTAGTTATATCAATTTAAGTTAATTAATCTGAGGCATGAGCAATCTTATATCCATGTATATATAACCTTTACATTTCTATTTTCTTTTGAGAAAATCTTTTGGACATTTATTTTTTCTTTTTGTTATTATTGTTTTCTTTCCACCATCCTTTTCCACTTTGATTTTTATTATTATTATTTATAATTAAACAAGTTTCTTTGAATGTAATCAATGCATTCAATAGATTGTAGTAGATTGAATGCACTGATTGCAATCCATTGAAAGATTCAATCTATTGGAATCTATTGCAATATTTTGCAATCTATTGAAAACTATTGAAATGCATTCAATCTAGATGCAATCAATTGATGCATTCAAATACATTGCATGAATTCAAATCTATTGAATGCATTAATTGCAATAAAATCTACTAAATGCATTGATTGCAACCTCTTTAATGAATTCAATTGCAATCTATTCCAATGCTTTAAAATCTATTGCAATCCATTGAAATCTATTGCAATGCATTCACTCTATTAAATGCATTGCAATATATTGAAATGTGATCAATCTGTTGAATGCATTAAAAATGCATTTCAAATATACTTTTGAATGTCTTTAAAAATCTATCCAATGCATTGATTGGAATTTGTTGAATAAAATCTATTTAATTAATTCAATCTATTACAATCTATTGAAAGCATTCAATATATTACAATATATTAAATGCATTCAATTTATGGAAATCTATGGAAATCCATTCAATATCAATCTATTACAATCAATTAAATCTATTAAAATTCGATTAACATCTTAAATTTGTTATTTTCAATTATTTTTAAACCAAATTTCCAAACAACTCATTAATAAATATAATAAAATTTAAACACATAAAATATTAATTTACAAATATAAATATTTTTTTAAATAACATTAAAATAAAACATATATTTTTTTTAATTAATTCACAAAATTTCACAAACTTTATATTCAAAACAAGTAATACAAATCTGAATAATTACATCCAAAGACTAGCAAGTTCATCCTATTTATTTTGCATAATACCCATAATTTTTTTTATTATAACACAAAGTACTACTTATTTATTTTTCATTTCATGATGTGAATACATTTTTAAAATATAGCCACATGATGCCATAAATTTTTGTTATAACATAATGTATTGCCTATTTGTTTTTCATTTCATGATGTGAATACATTTTTAAATTATAACCACATTGTAAATACGGTTACAAGGGTGTATTGAATTTTAACCAACTACCTAACCTTCCCCATTTTTCTTTGAATGAGTTTCTTAATTCGCTCCACTAGGCCCTCTCCATTAAAATAATAAAAAAACAATATAATTAAAATAATTATTATTTATACGAGTAGAAAATTAAATAACTACCATTAATATCTTATGTACTTCTTCAAATTAAAGAATTACAATTAGTAACCAAATCCATGGTTCTTATGGACATCACTATCTCATCCAACCGGTGTTAAACAAATATTGAAATAGAAAAATTCGAATCATCCAACCCGCTGTTAAACCAATAGTGAATAGAAAATCAACGAATGCTTAAGCCAAGAAATAAAAGTTAGGTTTTTACTATGCGAATCGCCTAGGTTGATTAGGTTTTTACTATGCCAATTGTTATCGTTTCAATCTACATGCATATCTTAAACCAACTTACTATTGAAGTTCGATAAAAATCATACCCCAAAGTGCATAAGTACAAAACTAATACATAAAGTAATACGGAAAGTATGAAACATGGTTTCATGTATTAAACCTACAAAAAAACTAATATATGAAGTAACACTAGTGTTATTATCAAAAATTGGCTTTTTTAATCATTTTTTTAATGAGATGGATGGATCGAAGTATACCATGTAACACCAATTTTACCATAGTAAAATTGATTTTATTATAAGAAATAATTTTTTATTTTTTATTTTTTTAAACTCGGAACGGATATGTATTTTATTTATTTGAAGAAGAAAAAGTGGGACTACGCCAAAGCGACCCCAATTACAATGCGATTATCCGTCATATACTACTTTCGAGTTACAACATTTTTCATGGAATTTGAAAGGAAATTTCATCATTTATAATTAATTTGCCCTTTCGGGAGAGAGCAACCTTTGTTCGCCATCTAATCTACTTCAGCTGTTCGAATCTCCGAGAATATGATAGAACTTGTAGGAGGCAAAGTCTAGCAAGACTTTCTTTGAGTCGCTCGAAATTTTATTGAGACTAGCATTCGTTTGAATAATTCCTACGAATTTAATTTTTTTATTAATATCTCACGAGTCTCAGAAGACTTGGAGGTCTTTTGACACCTTTGTCTCTTGCTATGTGGCATGCTTTGAGAAGGCGAGAATCTCTACTTGGTTGTTGGTTTTTCTGTCAGATACCCCAATAGAAGCAATCCCTTGTTGACCCGTCCGGGGAGTAGATGACCTCGCACTACACCAGACAACACCGGGTTTCCTTTGGAGGCCCCATCGAAGAAGATTGTGGTTAAAATTTTGCTTCCGCCACCAATTTTGGAATATATCATCGTAGTCTCTTTTACGCCATTCGGGGTTTCTTGTTTGAGGGGCAAGAAGATACTTTCGAGGATATGGCTCAAGGGGGGCCCAACCACCTCTTTTCTTTCGGGGAGTAGAAAAGAGTGTTCTTTAAAGTATTTTTGTCGGGCGACTTCAAGAGAAAGGATTTGGCTTTGGTTGCTACATACAAAGGGGCATCTTTGCAAGTCATTGAAAATCAGATCGTTACGGGCCAACCATAGCTGCCCGACAAACATGTTTGGGTATAGCTATCCAAACTTTGCGCCAAAAAAGATTTGATGGGGGATTCTATGAGGGTAGAAGTAACTCCAAGAGGCGAAAATCTCAGATTCAACGAGTTCGTGGAGGGACGAGTGATCTGGAGGTCTCGAAGAATAAGTCCCCACACTTCTTTGGTGAATATGCATTCCATGAATAAATGTTGGGCTATTTCAAGGTTACTTACGCATAGCTCACATCTATGTGGCCCATCGCTATGTTCCTTTTCACCGGATTATCTCCCATTAGCAGTTTGTTATGAACTAGGGTCCAGAAGAAGAAGTTCACTTTTGGTAAGGCTAGTGGTTCCCGGACTTGTTTCCAAAAAAGCCGGTGATTGGTTGTTGTTCCTTGAGGCTCGTAATGCTCTATAGCATGCTGCTGTAGTATATGTTCCTATCTAACCCCAACCCCGACTATCTTTCTTGGATCGATTTTTCAGGGGACGATTCCTCCGACAGATCCACTAAAGCATGTTTTTTTGTAGAGTTAATTGATCGGGGGACACCATGGAAGTCCCAGTCGTCCCAATCTCCATGACAATCCCATTTAGAGAGGTCATAAATACTGTTTATGCTTGCGCGTTCCGACCAGGCTTTAAGATCTGCGATTTCCTCATTTTCGACCAAAGGATCACGTCCCATAATTTCGATCGAAGCCATAGATTTGTGTGCTTTTCGTTGCCGGGTATTTTGTATACATATTTTTTAAAAAATCAATGCTTTTGCGGCATAGGCTCCATACCTACATGTAATTAATAGTGTTGTCACATTGCGAGGTTTACGAGTGGAGTTTTGTGGACGTATTTTTGTCCTTAGGATGGCGCGCTCGGATGATTGGGATCGTGGACCATCTTCCACAGAATCTTGCCTCCCGGTGCAAGATTAACTAGAGTGGGGTCGCGAATTTGCAATCCACCCTCGAGAGATCGATTTTTTAACCGGATCCCGAGTTTACTAAGTGCATTTTATTCTGATTTCGCTTCCCTCCTTGCCATAAAAAGTCTCGAAGGAGTTTAGAGATCTAGTCCATCACATTTCTTGGTGCTAAGAGGAATGCTTCTTGGTAGATTGGGAGAGCGGACAACAGAGATTTGATTAGAATGAATTTACCACCTTTTTGTTTAGCCATAAGCCTCCCCATGCTTTGAGATTTTTTGATTTGATTTTCTTGATGATTTCACTCCAAAGTGACCTCTTATTAACTCCATTTGAGATGGGGAGACCAAGATACTTGATCGTATCCCATTGGGCATGACCTTTGAACCCCAGGAGGTTGAAACGCTTGTGAGATCTTGTTGTTCTATGTTCCAACTATATACTTCGCTTTTTCCCTCATTGACTAAAGCACTCGAGGGCTCTGTAATAAATTTTAGAGAACAATGTCAAAGGCTTTGGAAATTCGGTGGAGGCACCTCAAGAAGGAGGGGAATCATCTGCGAAGAGAGCATGGTTCGAGAGGGGTCGGTGCTCAATGGAGGGTTTGCGACGAGAAGGGTTCCAACAATTATTTCAGATTGTGAGTTTTCGGACGAGGGAGTCCACCATCAAAATATACGGGAAGGGGGGAGAGAGGGGCATCCTGCCTAATTCCTCTCTAAGCTTGAAAAAAAATTGGCAGGGGCATCCCGTTGACTAGAGGGGCAATCTAAGGATTATCAATGCGGGGCTTTTATAAGGCTAACAAAGTGGGGTCAAGATGCCAAAGGAGAGGAGAAATTTGATGAGGAAAGAGCGGTTAACTCTATCGAATGCATTAGCCATATCTAGTTTTATCAACATTTCTTTCTCTTTCGTTGTTTGCTTGAATGAATTGTCTCTCGGACTTGAATAACATTCTCTGAGAATGTGCATGCCTTCAATGAATCCACCTTGAAAGTTGGAGATCAGCCTTTTGAAGCAGAGGCTTGATCCTATTTGCTAAAAGTTTGGCCGAAATTTTAAAAGAAGCATTACAAAGCGATATGGGCTTTCGAATCTTGCAAATGTTTCGGGATTGGATTCTTTAGGAATTAAGGCAAGGTAGGTGGAGTTGGTTCCTCCTCCTATCTTAGCTTTTTTCAAAAACCCTCTTATCATTTTTTGGAGATCGGTTTTGATGATATCCCAACAAGACTTGTAGAAATGAATTGTGAATCCATGCGGCGGGGGCCTTATTTGATTCCATGGATCGAATAACTTTGATGATTTCCTCCTCGAAAAATGGGGGTTGAAGAGGCATGTGTTGTCTTCGAGTGATGAGAAGAGGGATGTTTGAGAGGAGGTCGACGGTTTCCTCCTCATTGCCTTGGGTACCCTCCTTTGTATAGATTCTTGAAGTGGATTTCCTACGAGCTTCTTTGATCTGGGTGAACCCTTTGCGGACTTGGCCCTCGGTTGTTTTAATTTCTAATATGTGGTTCCTGGAGAGTCGTGCTCTATATTTTTCGGTGGAAGAAGGAGGTGTTCCGATCTCGTGCCTTTAGCCAAAAACTTACGGATTTGATTCTACAATACTCTTCTTCCATTCGAAAGGATCGGAAGGTGGAGCATTGGGCTTTTACTTCTTTTTCCGAAACTACTGTTGTGATGTCTTTGCTTTCCATTTTCACTTGCGGGGTACGCAGAGTACGTACATGCTTCTTTTCTTTGTGCTGGTTGGGAGTTAGGGACTGGTTTCCTTATCCATTACTTCGGGGCTTGCTTTGTGCCCTTGAGTTTTTTCTCCAGGACATAGCTTGAGGACCCTATGAAGGATTTGGCCCAAGTTGTCCTTGTTTCCGTGAAGCCTTCTCTCTCGATCCATAGAGGACTGAATCGGAATGGGATTGGGCCCCGGATCTTCTTCATCTTCCGGTAGAAGTTGCATGCGCTTGTGATGCGAGGTCGGTTTGGAAAGGATTTTAGTGATGATTATCTTCTTGTTCATCATCGGGGAGCTTTGCACGAGGAATCTGTCCCGGCAGGGCGAAATGTGGTTGATCCCAACTCTGTTATTGGACCAAGTGAAAAGACCTCGGACGAGATTGAAATCTAAGAGATCCCAAAGCTATGTGAGCTCTTCCCTTGTGGCCAACATAGGGGTCCTCTGCTACTATTTCCTCCCCTCTTCTCTTTTTCTTTCGGGACTATATAAAGATCCCACGGCGAGGATAATGTCTTCGGGGAATGTTGCTCTAAGAATGCTTTGAGAGAGAATTCTAGCATTCTCGTTTTTTCAAAATAAATGACGAGGGAACATAAAGATTCAAGAGAGAGATGGTCAACTTACATGCGCAATGTAGTCGACTCCGTGAAGATCCGGTGTTGGGTTTCATGTGATTTGTTTCAGCTGGAATAGATCTTCCGTCCAGAGAGTTTGCCGGCCGTCCGGAAGAGCCCCTTGAGCTTATCTGCTTTACCTGCACTTTTCTTCCATTTTGACTTGTTGATATCTAGAAGGGCTTGCCCTTCTATCTTTGGTCTCTTGGAGCATGAGAATTTTCGAGGGATCTATTTTCAAGAGGTCCTTAACTTCTTCGCACTTTTTGAGGGATTCCCCACGTCCTCTACAGTTCCAAGAGACGAGTCACATTATTTACCTAAGGGGGAGTTAGAGCCTCCCTTAGAAGGCCTTTTTATCGGTATTTCTTCCAATAGAAATCTCTATTGTGGACTGGCTTCCTTGTGTTTTAAGTCTTTTGGCCTCCTCTTCCCTCGCTTCTTTGCGGGATTTCCTTCTTGCCCTTCTTGAAGGGCGCTCGTAGGTTTCATCCTCACGAAGAGCCTGAGCTTCTTCGCAGAGTTTTTTCCTTGTGAATTATGCATATGAGGTATTGGAGGGTGCTACCTTGGGAGAGCTTCAATCTATATTGCTTCCCCTCCATATTTTTTGGGCGGGGAGATTTGCATGCATTCTATATTTTCACGACCTAGGTTTTGCCGGGATTGATCGCGAGCTTTCTATACCATTTGGGATTGCTTCCCTTTTCTTGGTTAGGGTTGGAACTACTTGGAGCTCCATTCATATTTCCTTTACCGTTGCCTTTTTTTTATGAGCATTTTTCGGGACTAGGGTCCATTGTCCACCGTTTTGTTTGTCCGAATGCTCCTCGGCCTTTTTTCGTGCAATGTTTTGCAAAAGTGTCCATGGCCATGGAAATGTACGCATTTGAAAGGAAGTTGTTCGTAATCCATTTCCTAGACATGCATCCACCCGGCTGACAGGTGAGCTTGGTGCTTCGCAACCCCTCTTCTAGATCCACTTCTACGCAGATGTAGGCACATGAATGCTGGGTCTTTTCTTGCGGCTTGGTCTATGTATTTTCCTAGAGCGTTGCCGATGATCTAAAGGGACTTTTGATTCCGGCAATGGAGGGGTAGATGGGGGAAGACGCACCCGCCAGGGACAACGAACGGACATCCAGAGTGGGATCGAAATCGGGCGACCATTTGTTTAGGTAAATTCCTTGCGGACCCACGAAGTATGGGCCATTCACGAAGATTAAACTTCGTCTTCAGGGCTCTCGAAGATGAATACGAAGAAGCCTTTTCCCACAAAATAGCTTTTAACGCCCTCTTTGGTCAATGGTGTCAGTTCCTTTGAATCCAGTCTTCTGCACCGACTTGGGAGAAGGCCAGAGGCTACGTGAGCGGCCTATGATACCTCTCTCGGCCCAGATTCGGGGCCGCTTTACATGTTACTTCTTCGGGGAGGGACAGCACGAAGGTATATAATCCATTTTCTTGATTAACTTCATGTTGATTAGCGGAGGAGGGCGCTTGATGCTTGCTCGCAATCATCGACTTGAATGCGAGAACCTGCGGGGTGGAATGACGGGGCCTCGCGGACTCCATGAGCGAAGAAGAGGGCGCAACTAGGGTTGTGCGAAGCGAGCGCAACGGCCACGGGGGCGCGCGGGCGAGCTCTCGGCAACCCTAAAGCATGCGCGATCGCTTGGAGGCGAGAGAATTTACCCTTTTGTCAAATAATTATTAAAATGATATTATAAGAAATAATTTAATAAACCATATTTTATTAAGTTATTTTTCGTTAAAACAAGAAACTCTATAAGGAATAATTGAATAAATCCTTATTTATTTAATTTTCCTCTATGAATTATCAATTAAACCATTATTTAAATAATGTTTGTGGCCACCCAATTATGAGAAATAATTAGATAAATCATTATTTTTCTTATTTTTCCCTAGGAATAATTAATTAAATCATTATTTAGTTATTATTCCTTGTTAAATTTGACTAAATCACCTAGGATTAATTAAAAAAATCATTATTTGTTTATTATTCTTTAACCACATTCTTGAAATGATAAATAAATAATTTATTTGTTTATTATTTATAAATAAAGGTATTTAACCAATTTAAGTACAGTTTCTCTCCAACAAAATATAATAAAATATTCCAAGAGGTTAAATCTAGATCTTGATTAATAATATTTTATTATTCACAATTATCGAGGATAACTCAATATTTTGTTATAAATAGGAGGATTTTTCCATTCATTCTTCACTTTGATCTTCTCATTGTCGCTATTATTTTCTTTTTCCATTTGCGCTCCCACTTGAGTTCAACACATGCTTTGGATTTTCTACACCATCGAGAGAGAGAAACTTCCGAAGTTGAAGCATTGATGACAACCAAGAACCCATCCCATTGAAGGGGACTGGTAACATATACTTGTTCCCATCAATAGGTGTTATAATATAAAATCATTTTTTAATCTTGTCTTGTCTGTTGGATACTTGGAGTTAATTTTTCATCAGTTATTACTATTTTTTACTATTTAGCTACTTTTACTGCATAGATCTGGGTTTTTGTAGGATTTTTTTTACCTGTCTATTGCAAATCTAAATGGTTAAGCAGCCATTTCTATTGTTAGGGTTATTTTTCACGCATATCTAAAGTAGGATCTTTTCGTACACTTGCGATAAGATTTTACACTAACAACTAGCACAACCACATTAATATATGTGGTTTGTGTATGCAGATAGATGTATGTCAATCAAATGCAGAACCACATTAGCAAATGTGATATATATATATATATATATATATATATATATATATATATATATATATATATATATATATATATATATATATATATGGTTAATTGTTAATTAAAATCATTAATTAATTGTTAAAAATCATTTTAAATTAATTATTTTTATTATTCATTAATTATTAAAATCATTTTAAATTATTTATTGTTACTAGTCATTAATCACCATTTGTTTTTTTGTAAAGTGGCATTCTATTCATATATTAATGGAACAAAAGATATAGAGATAAAATACGATCGTGCGAGAGGTAGTGAGGTGCCCAATAGATGGAAACCAACCCTCCCACCCTAGTATCTTAAGAGTTTTGATGATCATTGTTGGCAAAAAAAATAAAGAGTTATTCGGAAACAAAGTGCTAAGTCCCAAACTAGAGTAACAATAAAAAACCATAAAACCTATTAAGAGTTAGTTTCGGTTGGGATTTCCTCAATCCAGCAAGCATACGAGGAGAGGAGGGTGGCATTAGACGAGATCCGTTCCGTTGGGGGTGTGCATCTTGGCCTTGTTCATACTGTTGAATGTCTAGCTAAGGAGGGTGGTTGTCGGAGGTTGATTGGAGTTACGGGATAGTGTGACTATTGCGGCTCGCTCCCCCATCAGACGAAGAGTCCGCTCGATACCCTTCAAGGGGATCGGCGGTGCTGCCCAGTCTTGTGAGCTGAGTGGATGACGCTCTCATAACCCCCACAAATCTTAAACTATTGATGGGTCGATGTCTCAAGATGGTGGATTTGCGTCGGACCTTGCTACTAGGTTTGGCCAAGTCCTTATCCTCCTCTGAGCTTCTTTTAAGAATCCACAAGCGCGGCTCCCAAATTTCCTACGGTGAGGCCTTGAAGTAGCTCAACCTCTCACCTTCCCCAATTGGGAAAGAAATTTCCTTTTCATGAGCCATGGCATCCCTAATATGATGGAGTTTCCTTTGAGAATTAGTTTGTTGATGCGCTGCGTAGCTACCTTTTCCCGAGTGACCGGGAAAAGATATTTTTCATATTCAGATGCTTGAGTTTCTTCCATCTCGCTATGAAAATTTGTGGCATGGAAATTCTCCTCCTCCACGGTCGACCAATTCCTAGATGTGGCTAGGGATCACCTCAAAATTGTCCTAAAGATGCAAGGGGGTCATTATCTTCCTCACTATATCTGCTAGAGTCACTCTGCGCTCTTCGACCTCGTGCACTTGCTCGACGACATGCTTGTCGCACTCTAGGCATCTTGAATAGTGGAATCTAAACTAGATGGAGACGGAGCGAGGTGTTCCGGGGGAGAATGCTAGGTATAATGGCTAATGATCTTCGTGGTGATGCACCGAGAAGATTTAGTAGCTTATGGTGTACTCGGCGGTACCCATCGTAATGGCTCAAGCGTCTAGAGGTGACCTCCCTCGGATGGCATTCATGGAATTTAACGCCACGATCTTCATGTTGCATTTGGAATGAGGGCCTATATTATTACCTTCCTTTTAACCGATTTGTATCCTCTCTTTCACCATGCTTCCACGTGCTCTTGTTATGCATACCACTCCTCATAAATGAGGCGGTTGTCAATGTTAGACTGCTCACCCACATCCGGGGTTTTTAAGGTCCGACCTAGCTTGGATCATGCGGTGGTGCTTGAGGTTTGAATTGGGCCATTTGTCAAAGTATTGGGCGATGATCGGGTTTTGAACTTCCACTCCTTCATTGGCAAGCTTGTTGGCAACCATGATTGGCATGAATTTTGACGTAGTGGAAAGAGATAGTGCCTCATATGTTGATGAGGTTCTCGAGTTGTTGAGGTTGGATTATAGGCACCGGTACTTTGGAAGAGTTTGGAAGCCCCGGCTCCATATTGAATTACGGTAGCCGGATGGATGATGACTTTGGAATCTCCTTCTACTATCATAGGAAATAGATTTTTATGGTAGGAAATGTTGAGGCCACGAGTTAGGCCTTCAAGCTTGGCTACGTTATTGCTTTCCCATCCCAATGTATCATAGTATATTACGAGAATTCACACGTGTTCATTGCGAGGAAAAGGCCTCCATATATCACTTTACCTAGATTACCTTTGGAAGCACCATTAAATTTAAGTTTGAATATACCTTTGGGAGGGGCTCCAATGTTGCGAGACTAGACGGATTTATGAAATGGCTTGGGGTCGACTCTAGAGGATTCTATTTGGAAGGTTCCAACTTTACGAATGATACGTTCACGGGTGGAGGTTGGAAGATCCGCATGCATCGGTGTTCTCAAAGAGAGGGTCTCACATATGTTCAGAGAATAGTCATCCATATAATCTCTTTTTTGGTGTGTTTGACCTTTGAATATTCATTGATTGCGTTCTTTCCAAATCTCCCAAACTAAAAATCCTGGGATGAGCTGCGCAAATTACGTTGAGGAGATTTCTTTGAAAAGGGTCATTAGTCCAATGGTGGATAGACCAAACAATATCTCCATGGGCCCAATTTGTGCACACAGTTAATGATTGCTACCATGTTCCGAGTTTATCGAGAGAGGGTGCATTGATCCAAGATGTGATCCATCATTTACTGGGTTGTTCTTGTAGAGATGGAAAAATGAGGGACCACGGAACCCTGCGGCCAAGAAATTTTCCCAAGTGAGGATGTGCCTTTTCTTTGAGAAGCCGGAGGAACACCACCTTTGGCATGTTGGTCTTCCAAATGTTGTCCCAAATCTTGTATTTAATAAGATTTAGTCCGTTAAGAGTTAGATGATGAGCCTCTTTTAGTGTGAATCTTCCTGTCGGTTGATGCCCCCCATCATAAGATGTATTTTCCATCTCGTGCTTCTGATTTTCCTTTTGCAACTCGGAGCATAGGTTTTCCGGAATTTCTTCACTCTAGGTATCTAGCCGGGTGGTGGGATGCTTCTCAGGTTCTCATTGTCCTAGCGCTGATAAGGGTCCCAGAAGAAGCCCACCTTGTTGAGGTTGTGTTGAAGCCCTAGAAAATCTCCTGCTTCAAACACATCGGGGAAAACCACCCGGAGTCGGGACCTTAAGACAACTCCTTTTCCGTTTGGTATGGTGGCTCCGTGGATTTAAAGGACCGTTTCCTTGTAACTAAGTGGATTGGATTAGATGGGTGGAAATGGGACTAAATTAAGCAGTAAAACTATCTAATTTAAGCTAAATATTGGTAAAGAAATTCTAACACTAACTTGAGTAATTATATGTGAATACAACTTTAAGATTGTTCCAATTCAACAATAACCATGAAAATGTATTATTATTTAAATTGAAATGTGCGAGAAAAAATAAAGATAACTCGTTTAAGAAATTAAAACGAGAGTTGTATTAGCATATTGCATTCATCATTGTATACCATCTACATATAATTATGAAAAATAACGTTTCAATTATACTCGAAATGATATATAAAAGGAAGCGTTGTGAAAACAAATATATATAAATGATAGCAATTTTAAAACGATACCATAAGACAAAAGAAATCGGCGGTTTAAGGATAGAAATACCTCATTCATCCCGAAGACCTTCAAATTCAATGTGATACTCTAATCCGGTGAACTCTAATGCAAAATCAGATTCCAAGGTACAGAAATGCAACACTTCAAAGATAATTCCGCATGAAAATCACCGGATGTGATCCTTTTTTAAAAATATATAAGAGAATGGAGTACGAGAAATGCTATCTCCAAGTCAAAAAATATTAAGATCCGAGGACCCCTCTCTAAATGCATGAGAAGGGTTTCAAATACTACTTAACTAAATCTAAAAATAGTTTATTACAAAAATTAAGGGATTCGGTTCAATGACCGTCCTTTTTCCTAGGCTAAAATACAATGAAATAAAAACTAAATCTATCTATCTATGAACTTGATCTTTAAACTTGCGGGCATCTAGCATAGTTTTGAGAAGATGCGGTTGACCGACTTCGGAATTCAAGCTGATACGAAAGCAGAGTCGACAAGCGTAGGAGCAATCTTCTGCAGCAGCATTGATGATACAATTAAGCGCAGCGTGCTAAGCGTGTGGCTTCACCAAGTACATCCGAGTATGAGTCCCAATTCAATCTTGCTAGCCCTTGGATGGATTTTCTCTTTCTTCTCGCCTTTTTGCCTCCATTCTATTTGCGGTTGATTTTCTGTGGGAGATATCCTCGAACAGTTTCGGAATTAATTTAGCTTTGTGTAAATTATCATTTACACTGTCCAGTGAGAGTGTTTACATGCGTAGCCGCCTCCTCTGCTTGCCTTTTTACTTGCCTCGATTTGTGCATCCAGTTATTGAACAATATTTCTTTATGGTTTTCATTAACAATGGGTGCACCGGCTTACGCTTCTTAGTACGTCTTTTGCCATGCCGGATAATCATTTATCTTTTCATTAATCCAAATCATAATCATTTCGTAAATCTTACGACATGATTTGTGATTTTATCGCTCTCTTGGCACAAAGGAATTCCATTGCAAGATTTTTTTGCAGAAAAACTTCCTCTTGTTGCGGTAGTTGATTGTTCAAAGAGATAGTTTCTCGAAATGAATTGAAAGGCTTAGGATCATCTTTATGTCGATCTTGGATAATCTGTATTTGTTTTTCTTTATCGACGCAAGCTTTTTGATGTCTATTTGCATTTCTTGAAGTTGTTGTTGTAACTCTTCAAGTTTCAATTGTGCTTCCTTATTGGCTACACACTGCTGCAAATTCTTTGTTGCGAGCTTTACTGTTCTTATTTTTCATTCAACAAAAGTTGTATCTCAAATGCTTTATCAATTGTTGCGAAGCATAAGCTCTGTTATTTGAGATAACTTAGTGAGATTATGAGTAGGTTAGTACGAGATCTTTCCACAAAACATATACTTGTTACGCGTTAGCAATTGCACTTTCTAATTTTATCTTTTTCCTCTGTCTCTTCACTGCTCGCTTTGTATTTTGGGTTGTAGAATACATCCGGAGGAGGAATTTCCTCTACATTAAGTACAATTTCGGAGGAGGGTGTGATTGGTATGTGCTCGTCCTTGTGGCTTGTCGTTTGCTTCATTTCTGTGTTCAAAACTTTGGTTGTCCTGGACGAGGGCTGTACATTCTATCCTTCTACATTAATCAATTGGTTAAAGGTTTCCCATTCTTTGTCTAACTCAATGGTGACTGGCTGTTGCTGTACATTGGTTGGAGGAGGATTTGTCCGCTTTCGCAGTCCAAATTCTTTCGTTGAGTAAGTTCTTTTGATTCTTCGAATCTTTAATGGATTCTTCCATTTTTATCTTCCTTTTCATTAGACTTATTGGAATGTTTCGAATTTCTGTTAGATTTTGATTTAGATTTACTGTACTTGAGCGTCGTGAAGACTAACACTAGGAGTTTGCTCCCTTGCGGGCTCTAAGCGTAGATTGTCCAAAGGAATAGGAATGAGTCTTCTTTCTCTGTAAAGCTTGAATTCTTGAAATTCCTGCTGGAGATAACTGCGCTTGAGCTAAATTCAAAACTTCTTTGAATGAATTTCTTGCTTGGAACATATCATCAAAAGATCATTCCCCGGAAAATTCCCTTACTCGATTGCATTTGGTAAAATTCTTAACAATATCATGCGGTCGAATAACCTTCTTGAAAATTTGAACAGATGTAGACATGTAATGTTGCCTATCTCTTGGAATGCATGGCCAATATCAAACGGTGAAAATGTTCCACATTTTACGAAATTGTGGCCAAATGCCCTTTTTCTTCTCTTTTAAATCTTTTGTTATACCTTCCTGGCCACGAGTCGATAAGACGATTTCCCGAGCTACAAGTCTATACGGAACATATAGGGGTAAAACATGGGGAGAAGCATAACTTCCAAAAACCCTAATATAAGTGAATAATTCTTCTCCAAGCCATCTCGCGAGAGGAGAATATCAACCTACGTTTCGAGGATAACCTTTGGGGCATCCTTATTATACAATGTTCACGTACAATGACAGCATTATTCCATGACAAATTTGGTAAAAATGGGGGATAAACTTAGACTCCCATGTTCTTTATGGTACACATGAATGGGCAAAGGATCGTGGATAGTCCATTTCCAGCCCATCACGGGGAATTTAGAGACACAGTGAGATGGCGTCCATGACATATAAGAGATAAATAAAAAGGTGGATAAACTCGGCGAGAAACATTTCGTTTAGAGCCCAGGTAGTGAAAAATGGTGGTCGAGTCATTGGATAAATTTCAGCCCAATCTACAATTGTAGAGTTAACAACCGCATTCAACAAAGGAAGCCATTCAAGTAAGATCATATTTATGTCGGGGCTTTCCAAAAAGCACCATAACATAGCATCGGTGAAACAAATAAGGAGAGGTTAGTGAACCGTCTGTGTACATACCTTGTTTATTTTTTCTTCAATGGTTCACTTCTTTTGGTCCACTCCTTTGTGCATTCACGCCAAAATTTTGCATGTTCTCGGGAAAAATCTTCCATGAATTGTTTGTTGTAAGTCGCTTTGAGGTTACGGCAACTTATACATTAATCTCGGATCTTCTATGGTGAATGACCCGATTAGCTCTTCGGATGGAGTTTTTGAATTGCTCGTCTTGAAATATCGATCTTTGTCGAGCACCATCTTACCATGTACGTATATGGGAGAATCCTTGGACTTATGTCGTTATTCTACGTGCGAAATGAGCAAAGCCAAGTCTCTAAAGGGTTAGCTTAGACGTATTATCGGAACTCGCTTCAATATCATATTCTTACGGTGTTACCAGTTAGCTCTCTTTTCTCCTACTTCTTTTTGAATTAATAATTGCCTCACCTGCGAGAGAATGGGACAATGATTTTTGTATGTGTCTTCAGGAAAAGGTCCTAAATGTTTTCGATTGATTTAAACACGAGCAAAGGCTTGTTTTTCAACATTGCGAATAATTAAGATCAGTTCCTGCT
Source organism: Pinus albicaulis (assembly GCA_034641835.2). Taxonomy (NCBI): domain Eukaryota; kingdom Viridiplantae; phylum Streptophyta; class Pinopsida; order Pinales; family Pinaceae; genus Pinus; species Pinus albicaulis. The sequence goes on from CM076579.1 coordinate 217,328,543, forward strand.
GATTTGAGCTAAAGAAAAAAATTCAGGGATTTGATTTCTTGATCATTGAGTTGTGTTAAACGTGCTGTATAGAATGTTTCGATGGCGAGTATACAGAGTAAAATCTTTAGAAAAATCCGGGGGTATTCAATGCTTTGGTGCATTAATGATCGCTCGTTTGATTGAATCAAAAGCTTATTTTTCTTTATGCGCCCATTTGAATATTGAATTCTTCTTGATCATATTTTGCATAGGTAAAAAAATTAAAGAAAAAATCGGGAATAAATCTTTTTAACAAAATCGATCTGTCAAAAAATGATTGCATGGATTTTTTTGTTATGAGGTAAAGAAATATCGAAATTTCTTTCCTCTATCTCTGGATCAATATATATACCATCTTTTGACACAACAAATCCTAAGAGTTTTCCTTCATCTAAAGCAAAGGAAAGATTTCTTGGGATTTGAGGAAATACCAAACCTTCTACATCTTTCAAATATTTGTTTTAAATCAGTAGATGATTGGCTCTCTTTTTTGAAAATCTTGTTATGTCATCAAGATAAACAACAATTGATTTATTGATCAGACCTTTGAATGCTATATCCATGGCTCTTTTAAAAGTTTCTCATGCATTTATTAGACCAAAAGGCATTTTCACGAAAAGCATAAGTTCCCCATTTTTATTACGAAAGTTGTTTTCAATGCGATCATCCGGATGAACTAAAACTTGATTATAGCCGAAAATCCATCGAGAAAAGACATAATTTCAGAACCGGCTACTTTTTGAAATATACGTTCCATGGTTGGCAATGGGAAATTGTCTTTTAAACATGCCTTTATTTAAATTTCTGAAATCAATACGTGATTCTTATATCACCATTCTTCTTCCTTACAGTGTACCATATTGGAAACCCAATTGGAGTGCACGACTGGAAAAATGATTTTGGCTTTTTAAAAGTTTATTAAGTTCGATTTGATTTGACTTTTGAGATTTGGATGGATCTTTCTCAACTTCGTTGAGCAGGTTTAATATCAGGAAGCATTGGAACTGTATGTTGAATAATCGAAGTATCATACATTTTTAGATCATCACACTTCAAGAAAAAAACGTTTTTATATTTGTTCGAAATGAGTTTAATGAACGCATTCCTTTCTCCGGTGTTAAATTAGTCCTAAATTAACGTTTTGAGGTTTGGAATCGGAAACCAAGATTTACTAATTCAAACTTCAAAGTGGAACTTTGAAGTTTCGTATTAGTGACTTTCTTAGTCCTGTCTTTAATGTCATATAAATCCTCTAATTTAACAAACGATTTTGGAATGGGGTTTTCTCATTTCTTTGAAGCAATTTTGTAAATCATGATCATCTTCGATCAATCACTTTGCTCATCATATGATTTCTCGAAGTCCGTGAAATTTAGAATATCTTGATCATGATAGAATACTCTCAATTTGTAACATTATCCTGAGATGGATGTGACGAAAAAATCAATTCTACGAAAACCTATCAGGTCGTCAATCTTGAGCAGTAGGAGTTTAGATGCAACATTAGCTAACAAGTCGATTTGATGTATTCTAATTCCTAGGAATAAAAGAAATATTGAATGCTAAAAAATGAGTGGTGAGGTCTTGTACTAGGGTTTGATAGTGTTTAAGATGTCCGAAAGGCAATGAATAGTATTCCTAACTTGTTTAATGACAATTTCGGAATCACCAAAGACTTTCAAGTATTTAACATCTAACCCTATAGCTTTATAAAGTCCTTGAACCAAGGCTTCATATTACAACGGTATTGTTAGTACACTCAAATTATAATCTACATGACGAGCATGGTTTTCTCCCCATGCGGATCAATTAAGATGCATCCGGCTCCGACTCCATCACTAGACTTCGATCCATCAAAATATAACGACCAAACTATTTTATTGGCTTATCTACAATTACATCGAAATATTTACAATTCGGAAGAATCAGATTGTGAAAATTTTTCTATGCGAAAACAAAAGTATTTACGAGAAAAAGGTGATTGAGGAGCTTCGAAGTTTCGAAAGAAAATGATTCAGCGAGAATAACCTCCAAGAATATTGTTGTTGAATGCCACGGGTTCATTAGGTTGTTCGAATTCGGTGATGGTGTGCGTCATATGTTTTTTCTCGTTCAATTTTAATTTGATTTGGTTTCCCTTTGTAGGGGAGCCACATATGCGGAAATAATCGGTCGAGATATAACCATTAAGTTTTAACACTAGTCCACGCTCAAGATTAATCCATAGAATTCGGGAATATCGATAATCAAAATATCAATTCTTTGGACAATCCTAGGATCGAGCTAATGCGATAGTAACTAAATTGATTTCTCCTACCACTTGGACTTTAGAGCGATCCAAGCGAACGATATGAGCTGTTGATTTACGTGGTTCAATATTCAATTTAGCATAGACGAGTAAGGCATTATATTGGAGGAAGCTCAAAGGAATCAATCAAACAATTGTGCAGATTTTTATTGTACATCTCATAAGTCAAGAGAAAAGGAGGAGTTTGAGAATTTTATTTTTCCCCAATGAGCACGAGTATCGGTAGCATCTACCTTATACGGTGGCTTACTAGTTCCTCTCGTTGCTTTTGCAACTACCACCAGCTTGGTAAAGGAGAAATTGGTGTAGCATTTAATTCTTTCAATAACAACTGCTGGTGTTTTAGTTTGCTGAATTCATGTAAGGAAATATTAGCTTTGATCTTTTTCATGTCCTCGACAATGTTGTATTCCATAGATCAGACACTACTAAGTTTTCACTGTTGATGTAGGAAGAATTAGAAGAGGATGGTTGATTTTGAGCAGGTAATAGAGAAGTTTTATTTACAGGGGATTTGTCTTTGGTACTTGGAGTTGTAATTTTCTTTTTAGGAACTATTTGCACTGGTTTTGCTGTGGATTTACTCCTAGTACTTACAGGCATAACTTCTTCACTATCAGAATTAGGGAGAATAAAATCCACATTCCATTCAATTCATCTATTTCTTCATTTTCATTTTCTTCATCTGATACTATAGATATATCTTCTTCCTCTTCCTCTTCTTCTTCTTCTGCATTAGAAATTGCATTAGGAGGCTTAGATTCAACTTGTTTTCTTCTGAAATTTCAATGGTTTCTTGGTAGAAGTTTCCAGCCCACTTGTTTTTAATTTCAACTATTTCATTTGACATGGTTTTAAGAACTTTCTCGTAAACCTTTCCAAGGCCATATGGATCTTGGCTTTTTTCTTTGAATCATCTTTGTGTTTCTACTTTTGATTTCCTTTCCTCGACAGCATTTTTCTTTTCCAGAGAAGTTATACGTTTTTCTACTGCAATAGCTTCTTTCATATTCTCAAATGCATCGTAGGCATCTAAGGCCTCCTTTTCAGCCAAAAAACTGCGTGTGTTTTAGGGTACAGCAACATAGACTATTCAATTTCGACTTGTATACCCAAGCGGTGAATCTGTATGAATTTTTTTCAAGATTTTGTTGAATCTAGCATTGAATTCTTTAATGGGTTCCTTGGGTTCTATCTTCAAATTTGAAAGATCATTGAGTAAAGTTGCAATTGACCGGTCATCTCCAAATTTGGTCAAAAAATGATCTGCAAAAATGTCCCAACTCGTTATGGATCCTAATGGTAATGACAAGTACCATGATCTCTGCTACTCCTCGAAGAGTATAAGGAATAATTAAATTACAACATTCCCGTGTATGACTCTGCATTCAAAATTAACAGGCTTGATAAAGTTATTGATATGTTCTTCACTTTGAATGTTAAGATCCTGGCTAAATTGGAAGCCATTTTCAGGATTGTCTCGTAAATCATGTAAAGGTGCAAACTATGTTGATCGCCTTTAGCAGAACATATCTCTCGTGCTATTATTGGACAAGAACAACTATCGGAGGGATAATATAAAATGGTGGTGTTTGAATAGAAGTGGTTGGAATATATGATGTTGAGATTGATGAGGATTGAGGGGAAGATGTTTGTGGAGATGATATGGAAACAACTGTACTTTGTTGAGAAGGGATTTCGGGAACAGGTATTTGAATATTAGATGTTGAACTTATATCACTTACTGATTCTGATTGAGTTTTTCTTGTCTTGAATCTACTAGGTAAAGGGAATTTTTTTGGAGAAATACCAAGTTTTTCACTTTGAAGCCTAGTAAGAGGTTTTGAAGAAACAAATTTTGAAGTTACACTACCTTCATATATTTCAGACTCTTCTAGATATAATGAGAATCCTTTCAATTTATGAATTAAATCTTGAACTTCGGGAGACTCAGGATGTTGATTGTCTGAATGTTTTGAGATTTTGGTAGTGTGTGTCTGAATATTTTCTGCAATTTCTTCTCTAGGATTTTGAATTTCAGAAGAAATTGAAGAAGTTAATGAGGGTGTTTTGCTCTGCACTACTTGTGGATAGAGACGACGTTATCTATAGCTTAGGCTCCTCCTTCTAGCACCAAAAATGTTGAAGCCTAGAAAATCTCTGCTTCAAACATCGGGGAAAACCACCCGGTCGGGACCTTAAGGCAGCTCCTTTTCTGTTTGGTATGGTGGCTCCGACTGGATTTAAAGGACCAGTTTCCTTGTGACTAAATGGATTCGATTGGATGGATGGAAATGGGACTAAATTAACTAAAGTAAAACTATCTAATTTAAGCTAAATACTGGTAAAGAAATTCTAACACTAACCCGGGTAATTCTATGTGAATACAACTTAAGATTGTTCCAATTCAACAATAACCATGAAAATGTATTATTAATTGAATTGAAATATGCAGAAACAAATAAAGATAACTCTGTTTAAGAAATTAAACAGAGTTGTATTAACATATTGCATTCATCATTGTATACCATCTACATGTAATTATGAAAGATAACGTTTCAATTATACTCAGAAATGATATATAAAAGGAAGCGTTGTGAAAACAAATATACATATAAATGATAGCAATGTTAAAACAAATATCATAAGACAACAGAAATCAACAGTGAACAGATAGAAATACATTATTCATCTTGAGGAATTTCAAATGCAATCTGATATTCTTTCCAGTAACTCTAATGCAAAATCAAATTCCAAGGTACAGAAATGCAAATAATTTTAAAAAGATAATTCCATGAAAATCACTATGTGATCCTTTTTAAAAATATAAGAGAATGTATAATAAATGCTATCTCACAAGTCAAAAAATATTAAGATCCTATGACCTTCTAAATGCATGACATGGTTTAAATACTACTTAACTAAATCTAAAAATAGTTTATTACAAAAATTAAGGATTCGGTTCAATGACCGTCCTTTTCCTAGGCTAAAATACAGTTAAATTAAAACTAAATCTATCTATCTATGAACTTGATCTTTAAACTTCCAGGCATCTAGCATAGTTTTGAGAAGATGCGGTTGACCGACTTCGAAATTCAACTGTCCTGAAAAGACAGAGTCGGCAAGTGTAGGAGAAATCTTCTCTCTAGCATTGATGATACAATTAAGTGCACTGTGCTGACTATGTGGCTTCACCAAGTACATCTAGTATGAGTCCCAATTCAATCTTGTTAGCCCTTGGATATATTTTTCTCTTTCTTCTGCCTTTTGCCTCCATTCCTCGTTTTCACTGATTTTCCCCGTGGAGACATTCCATCAGCTTTCCGGAATTGTTAGCTTTTGTGTAAATTATCATTTACACAACCGAAGGAGAGTGCTTGTCACCGTAGCCGCTTGCCTCTCGCTGCCTTTTCTGCCCTTCTGATTTGTGCATCCGCTATTGAAAATGTCATTTCTTTATGGTTTTTACCACAATGGGCACCCGTCTTTTCTGCCTTCTTCTGTCTTTTGCCATGCCAGATAATCATTGATCTTTTCATTAATCAAATCATAATAATTTCGTAAATCTACGACATGATTTGTGATTTTATCGCTCTCTTGGCACAAAGAATTCCATTGCAAGATTTTTTGGCAAAAAACTTCCTCTTGTTGCAGTAGTTGATTGTTCAAAGAGATGGTTTCTGAAATGAATTCTGGAAGCTTAGGATCATCTTTATGCTGATCTTGGATAATCTGTATTTGTTTGTCTTTATCAGCCAAGCTTTTTTGATGTCCTATTTGCATTTATTGAAGTTGTTGTTGTAACTCTTCAAGTTTCAATTGTGCTTCCTTATTGGCCTGTACCTGTTGCAATTGCTGTTGCAGAGCTTTTACCTGTTCTTCTTTTTCATTCAACAAAAGTTGTATCTCAAATGCTTTATCAATTGTTGCAGAAGCATAAGCTCATGTTATTTGAGATAACTTAGTGAGATTATGAGTAGGTTCTGTGGCAGGATCTTTCCACAAAACATCTACTTGTTCTGCTTCAGTAGCAATTGCACTTTCTAATTTTCTCTTTTCCTCTGTCTCTTCACTACTGCTTTGTATTTTGGGCTGTAGAATACATCCAGAGGAGGAATGTCCTCTACATTAAGTACAATTTCAGAGGAGGGTGTGATTGGTAGGTGCTCTGTAACTGTGACTGTGCTGCTTGTTCCTGTGTTCAAAACTTTGGTTGTCTGGACAGGGGTCTGTACATTCTGTCCTTCTACATTAATCAATTGGTTAAAGGTTTCCCATTCTTTGTCTAACTCAATGGTGACTGTCTGTTGCTGTACATTGGTTGGAGGAGGATTTGTCTGTTGAGAAGTCAAAATTTGCTGTTGAGTAAGTTCTTTTTATTGTGCAGAATCTTTAATGGATTCTTCCATTTTATCTACCTTTTCATTAGACTTATTGGAATGTTCAGAATCTCTGTCAGATTTTGATTTAGATTTACCTGTACTTGAAATTCCTTTAAGACTAACACTAGGAGTTTGCTCCCTTGCGGGCTCTAAGCGTAGATTGTCCAAAGGAATAGGAATTAGTCTTCTTTCTCTGTAAAGCTTGAATTCCTGAAATTCCTCTGGAGATAGTTGTGCTTGAGCTGAATTCAAAACTTCTTTGAATGAATTTATTGCTTGGAACATATCATCAAAAAGATCCTGTTCCCCGGAAAATTCCCTTACTCTGATTGCATTGGTAAAATTCTTAACAATATCATCTGGGTCGAATAACCTTCTTGAAAATTTGAACAGCTGTAGACATGTAATGTTGCCTATCTCTTGGAATGCATGGCCAATATCAAACAGTGAAAATGTTCCACATTTTACAGGAAATTGTGGCCAAATGCCCTTTTTCTTCTCTTTTAAATCTTTTTTTATACCTCCCTGGCCACAGGTCTGATAAGCAATTTCCCGAGCTACAAGTCTATCTGGAACATATAGGGGTAAAACATGGGGAGAAGCATAACTTCCAAAAACCCTAATATAAGTGAACAATTCTTCTCCAAACCATCTCGCGACGGGGAGAATATCAACCTCTGTTTCTGAGAATAACCTTGGGGCATCCTTATTATACAATGTTCTATACAATGGCAGCATTATTCCATGACAAATTTGGTAAAAATGGGGGACAAACTTAGACTCCCATAGTTCTTTATGGTACACATGAATGGGCAAAGGATCGTGGATAGTCCATTTCCAGCCCATCACAGGGAATTTAGAGACATAGCAGATGGCGTCCATGACATAAGCAGATAAATAAAAAGGTGGATAAACCCGCTGAGAAACATTTCGTTTAGACCGGTAGTGAAAAATGGCAGTGGTCAAATTATCAGATAGAATTTTGGCCCAATCTACAATTGTAGAGTTAACGGTCACATTCAACAAAGGAATCCATTCAGGTAAGATCATATTTATGTCAGGCTTTCCAAAAAGCCTGCATAACATAGCAGCAGTGAAACAATAAGGAGAGGTTAGTGAACCCGTGCTGTACATACCTTGTTTATTTTTCTTCAATGGTTCACTTCTTTTGGTCCAGTCCTTTGTGCATTCTGCCAAATTTTCATGTTCTTTGGCAAATTCTTCCATAAATTGCTTGTTGTAAGTCGCCTGAGGTCCTGGCAACTTATACATTAATCTCAGATCTTCTATGGTGAATGACCCGATTAGCTCTTCAGATGGAGTCCTAAATTGCCTGTCTGAAATATCGGTGCTGTCCAGCACCCATCTCACCATGTTTGTATATGGGAGAATCCTTGGCCTTGCTGCTATTCTATGCATAAATGAGCAAGCCAAGTCTCTAAGGGTTGCTTCAGACGTATTACTGGAACCTGCTGTAGCTACAACTTTTATCACCACAGGGTTTTCATCTTCTAACAGATTATACATTCCTTCCCAAGTGGATATACCGGCATCCTTATTACAAGCGGTGTCTGCATACAGCGAAGCCATTTCTTTGTTTTCAGAACTCGAGCTTTTCTCCTTCTTACCCATAGTGTTTAGAGAAAGCTTTGCATAGACGTTTGCTCCTTCGTGCCTGCGTTTTACGAGTAAATGAGAGTAATGGCATAAGAAAGGTGATGAGACTGTTTTAAATGTGAAAGTGGATGAAATATAATATTTTAATCGTAAAACGACTTTCAATCGAAACACAATCTCATTTACATTTAATAATCAACCCAATCATTTAATTTAATCATTAAAGCGCATAACAGATTTGACATATGGGAAGATTGCCTTGGGATAGCGCGCCTACATGAATCTGCGACATTGCAATCTGCGATTTGCTGCGCAATATCGCAATATCGCAATGTCGCAATATCGCAAAATGAAGTCATCGCAGTTATGAAAATAGCGCAAAAGCGGAAATTGCGCAATAGCGCAAAAGCGCATATCGCAAAATCACAAAAGCGCATAATTGAAAAGAGCGCAAAAGATATTCATTAATCACTTCTGTTTTCTGCGCTATGCGATCTGCGACCAATGCGTTTTTTGTATAGGCTTTTAGGGTCGCATTATCGCAAAAGTGCAAAATCGCATTTTCTGTTTTATAAAAGAGATATACCATTTTGCTATGGATGCGCTATCTTGTTTAAAGAGAAATTTTATTATAATCTATCATAAACTTAAGTGTTTCTTAATATTCTTTCTAAGGGATTTCTATAAGTTTATGATAGAAAGCTTTATTTGAAAAGGCAAACAAATCCTAATTGATTTTTTGGATTTTTAACTAAGGGTCCTCATTTATTTAGTATTATTACTAATAATAAATAAAAAGGGGGGTTGTTGCTGGTCACAACAGGTTGGAGTGTTGCATATGCCTTTGCCGTTGAGGAAGATTGAAGAGGATGGAAATTTTTGACAACAATTGCCAAGAATCTTCCCAGAACCTAACACTTCTGTCATCTCTAATTTCCCAGAAACTGTGAAGTTGTATAAGGTGACGTTACATGTTTTTCGCATTCCAGATGAGGAAGCCATTGCAATCCATAATGAATCTAATGAGATCTTTTTGAGGCCATTCAGGAGTGTACTTTCTAGCCTAGAGGGTCACCCACGGAGTTTCGTGTTTTGTTAGCTAATTCCACCAAATATTTGAGCCTAAGACAACATTACTAGAGGTCTGGTCCCGCAGTCCCAACCCCCCCCAAATTTTTGGGGGTACAAACAGTCTCCCATTTCACAAGATCCCATTTCTTTTTATTCTTGTTTCCTCCCCAAAGAAATTGTCACTGCAAATTGTGGATAGCTTTGAGAACCCACTTGGGAGTTGCCAGGATGGAGAACAGGTAGAGGGGGATGGATTGGAGTACATATTTGATGATTAAAAGTCAGCCAGCGAGATTAAGCGATTGAAAGGTCCAAGATTCCAGTCTGCCTTGAAGTTTACCCAGGGGGTCCCACCAAGATGAGTGCTTGAGGGTTGTTTCTGTGAGGGGTGCTCCCAGGTATTTTGAAGGAAGGCTCACAATTGCGAAGCCAAGGATTCTTGCAATATTGCATTGGGTGATAGTACGGGTTTTGAAAAATAAGATTTGAGATTTTTCAAGATTAACCATGGTGCCAGAGGCTTTGGAGAATAGGGTGAGGGTGTGATTGAGACAAAGACATTCCTGGACTGAAGGTTGTCCCATGAGAAAATTTTCATCTATGAATTGCTGATGAATATGAGGTCCAGAATTGTGGAGAGAAAGGCCTCTTAAGCTTCCTTCGATAACAGTCACTTTGATAGATCGAATGAGGCCTTCTGCCACAAGAATGAAGAGGAAAGGTGAAAGCGGATCACCTTATCGAATGTCGCGCAAAGGGGAGAAGGTGTTAGTGGGTGAGCCATTGACCATGATTGAGAAGAAATCCAAGGAAATCAAGGAGGATATCCATTGGACCTAGGTCTCTGAAAAACCAAAAGTTGTAAGTACCTTTTTTATGTATTCCCAACTTAATTTATCGAATGCCTTAAATAGATCAATATTGAGGAGCATTCCAAGGATGCTTGTGACTTTGAGGGAGTAGATTATCTCATGGGCCATGATGATTCCATCCAAGATTTGAAGGCCTTCCACATATCTAGTTTTCTCGGGAAAAATAAGAAGGGATAGGAGAGGCTTGAGACGGTTCACCAAAATTTTTGAGACAATTTTGTAAATGACATTACAGAGTGAGATAAGAATGTACTTACTTGGACAGGCATCATTTTCTTCCTTTGTATGAGAGTGAGGCATGTGGAATTGAGGGCCGGGAGAATCCATGTGGAGTGTCTTGATTCCTCAAAAATTTCCAATATCTCTTCTTTGACGATGTCCCAACAGTGATGGAAGAAATTTGCGATAATCCATCTAGTCCGGGAGATTTTACATCTTGGAGCTGGGTGACCACAATATCCAGTTTCTACATATTTACTTGTCTCATGACGAGCTCATTCTTCTCCTAGGTGACTAGAGCTGGGATGTTTTGAGTTTTTTTTTTTTTATGGCTTCTGATTGATATGGTATGGGTTCCGTGAGGATCTCTTTGAAGTGGTCCATTAGATCTTTTGTGATTTCTTCATGATTTTCCACATGCGTGCCCTAGGTCATGTGGAGCGAGGAAATGTGATTGTGCATTCTATGTTGAATGGTAGACCTGTGAAATTATTTCATGTTTCTTACCCCATATTGAAGCCATTTGATGCATGATTTTTGGTGCCAGTAAATGACTTCCTACTGTCTTTTGGCTTCTAGCTTGAGGATCAATTACTTCTCCTGAAGGAGGGTGTCTTCAGAGTGGCCATCTGAGATGATGGTTTGTTGAAGCATTTCCATTTGTTGATCAAGTATCTGTTGATCTTGAAATATATTCCCAAAGGTGTTTTTGTTCCAGTATTTTAGCTTGTCTTTGAGAGCTTTGCATATTTGCTGGAAGCGGTGCATTTTGGATTTGCCCTGCATTCCCATGCCCAACCACCAAGTCTAAACCGTCTCCATAAATTCTGGATGGGTTAGCCAGAACTTCTCAAGCCATAAGTGTTTTATGGAGGCCTTACCTAGTTGGTCCCAGTGTAGGTCGATTGGCAAGTGATCAGATCCCACGAAGGGCATGATCATGGATATAAGAGCTCAACTCCCCCATGATGAAGTTTTATGTGACCCAAAATTGGTCCAGATGACAGGTGATTTGATTATTTCCTCCTCTTTTATTATTCTAGGTGTGTAGCCCATTCTTGGTGGTGATGTCCACCATATCATGTTCTTCGATGAAGTCTTTGAAGATTCTCGTGTCTGGTTTACTTCAGCTTCTGCCTCATTTTTTTCCCATGATTCTTTATCATATTGAAGTCACCCTGAAGTAGCGAGAGCTGATTTTGGATTTTATGTTTGAGCCAATTTAGGTGTTGGATTAATTCCATCTTTTGTTGTAGGAGTTGGGGGCCATAGACATTTGTAACAAAGCCTTTGATAGTGGTTCCTTCCATATGGAAGGAGGAAATGATGGTGTTTCTTGTGACTAGGAAATCGCTAAGGCTGATGAATCTAGGCTTCCAAGAGATCGTAAGGCCTCCAGATGCTCCGTTAGCATCCACCGATACTGTGAGGCTACCCTTCCAGAGTTTGGTCATCATCTTTTCCATGGAGGTGCTTGTGCTTTTGGTTTCATGAATCATAAGAATACTAGGCTTGTCAGCTGCTATTTTTCTATGAATCATTTGATGTTTAGAGGGGCTATTGATTTCCCTTATGTTCCAGGAGATAACCTTCATTAAGAACGTTTAATAGGGGAGAAGAACCAAGTTAGCTGGGAATATTTCCCGGACTCCACAAGGGTGTGTCCCACTATGATCAGTCTTTGTAGATCTATCTTTCTCCCTCTTTTTTTCTGTCTCTCTGTCCTTCTCTCCCCTCATGAAGGATTCATCTTTGAATGCCTAGGGCTGCTCTATCCAAAACTCAGGTGAGCATCTGGATTTCTCTTGGGGTGATGGAGCTGAAGGCCTTGCACTTGCATGCATCTTGCATACCTAGGATGTCCAGATCCCCAATATCAAAGTCTATGAGATCCTCTTCCATAGGGTCTTCCTCTCTTCCTTCATCCCCTTGGAGGGAGGGTATTTCCGATTGAGATTTGAGGGTTTGTTGATCTTTTCATTTTGCTTGAGGGAGGGCTAATTATGAGGGATCATTCTGAGCAGATCCTTGGGGTTCCAGAAAGAGAGGCGACTCCCCTTGGGATTTTTTTTAGCCATATATGTATTTTTTGGTTGCTTGCCCAAAATATCAAAACTATTGCTTGTGGAGGGAGGTATGTGTTGATTATTTACTGCATTTTTCTGACTTTGGCATTTTCTGTGGTGTACCTTTGTGAATCCTTCCACATCTGGTGCGATATTTGCTCTGGAGGTGTTGATATTCTGATTGAGGGGACATTCCCAGAACAAATTTCCATGTTTGTGACATTGTATGCATCTGAAGGGAACATGCTTTTAATCCATAGTTTTTATCCATTCAAAGTATTCATGTTGAATAGTGATTTATTCTGGCAGGGTTTTATCTATATTCATATAAATACATATGTGTGCACATGATGTATACTTGTTGATCCTTGTTTGATCTACAATCTTGATGAATTCTCTCAGCAGTCCCCCTATTTCCTGAAGAGTGAGTTCATCCCAGTAGTCCTGGGGTAGGGAATAGAGCCTGACCCATACAGGAGCCCATGAAATTTCTTCTTTGTCATGGTTAAAGCGTTCCACCCAGTTCCGAAGATAGAGACCCATTGAGTTGAAGAAATAGGGCCCTCTGTCCATGATTTGGTTTTTGTCCCGAAGACAGGTAAAAATGACAGTGAAGAAGTCTTTTAGGCCTAGCTAAAGATATATATGTCCTTTTGGCTTCCATCTAGCTGTTATCCATCCTCTGAGAGCTCGCTCAGTGAGCCAGATTCCAATAAATTTGCAGATTAGTGTGTGATCACACATGAACTGGATTTTGGCATTTATTCTCTATGATGGAATAACCAATCTGGGTCGATTTGTGCATTTGGGAATGAATTTAGAGGTTGCATGTGCCTCATTGACTTGTGGATCTAGATCTAACTGGGTCTCATCATTTCATGCTGCTGTGTATGTAGGGATTTCCTGACTTGCCATGTTTTCTTGATCACTGCGTGGAGCGACACCGAAGGATTGACCTTGGGAGAGGTCCTGGACCTCTCTCGTTGTGTCTGCCATAAGCCCTACAGAATAATCAGGGAACAATGTTGCATGAGGGCAGTGTTCGGTGGTGACAATGGCTGGAGAACTTTGCAAGGTCTCATGTGCATCAAAACCCTAACTCTCGGTCGTAATAGGTAGTGGTTCTTTTTCACAAGAAAATGAGTCATTAATCACTATTATTATTAATTAATATTATTAATAAATATTATTACTTTAATTTTTAATTAAAATTCATTTCATTATGAAATAATAATAATAATAATAAATTAATATTACTCAACAATATTAATTAAATTAATGATAATAATAAAATTATTGTTATTATTATTATAGAAATTAAATAATTTATTCATATTGAGTTAATTAATTAATATAGATAATACAAATGAATTAATTAAATATTATTAATATTCATTTTTTATTATATATATATATATATATATATATATATATATATATATATATATATATATATATATATATATATATATATATATATATATATAATATTTTTAGAATTCATGCTTCTCGCGGATCTGTATATAAAATTGGTAAAATTTTTTCGTAATAATCATATAATGGAACGTTGTTTGATGCTGCTTGAACCAAATTTTAAAATATGTGGTTCATATAAATATAATAATAAAAAATGAATATTAATAATATTTAATTAATTCATTTGTATTATCTATATTAATTAATTAACTAACTATATTAGAAAATAATGAATGAATTAATAATGATACTAATGTATTATTGTTAATATTAATATTAATATTATACATGATTAGCCATGATTGACAATGGTTGATTTTCATATTGATCATGATTGTCAATGGTTGACCATATTTGAACATGGTCAATTTTCATATTGAGACAATTTGTCACAATGGACCATAGTTGACCATGATTATAAACCCAAGGGATATATATTAGACCCTAAAATTAATAATATAAACCCTATGATTAATATTATACCCTAGGAATATGAACCCTTAGATTAATAAACCGAAGGGATTGATATTTTAAACCAAAGGGATATAAGTTGATAGACATATATCAATCACATGAACAACCACATTAATAAATGTCATATATAAACGTTGATAAGAATTTATCAACCACAATTATTATTATTTATTTATTAATATTAACATTAATAATTTTATTATTATTTATAATTTATATATTATCATTCTTATTATTATTATTATTATTATTATTATTATTATTATTTAGTACTCTAAAATAACCAATTAATAAATAATATAAATAATAATAACAATAATTAATAATTGTCAAGTCTCACTAGCACAACCGGTTGAGGATGGGCCTCATTAGTAAGGTGACCCAGGATCAAATCTCACGGGCAGTGGTAATGACCTGTGCTAGTGGAAGGAGACATGCTAAAAAATCCAGTCAGCTTAGGGCTAGTGTGGTCGAGGTCGGGTGTGATCGTTGGTTGACTTTGAGAGATTAGATACCCCTTGGTTGTGGTTTCTCAAGCCACAAGTTAATCCTGGAGGATCACAGACAACTTGACAAAATAATAATAATAATAATTATTAAAAATAATATAAATATTTATATTAATAATATTAATTTGTAATAAAAAATAATTATAAATATTAATAATATTAATAATTATTAATAAATGTGGTTGACCATGGTCGATTTTCATATTGAGACAATATTTGTCACAATGTGGTGTTGGACCATGGTTGACCATGAATGACCATGGTTGGTGATGGTTAACGATGGTTGAACATGGTTGATTTTTATATTGAGACAATATTTGTCACAATGTGACATTGGACCATGGTCGTCCATGGTTGACCATGATTATAAATCCAAGGGATTAATACTAAAACCCCAAGGGATTATAAACCCGAGAGAATATTATTAAACCCATGGGTTTAATATTATAAACTCGAGGGTTTAATATTACAAACCCAAGGTATATAAACCCTAATATAAATAGTACAAACCCTAAAATAAGCACGATTGGCCATCATTAACTATGGTTGATTTTCACATTGACACAATATTTATCAAAATGCAACATTGGACCATTGTTGATCATGATTGACTTTCATTTTTACACAATCGTTGTCACAATGCGACATTGGACTATGGTTGAGCATAGTTGACCATAGTTTTTTTTCATATTGAGACGATCTTTGTCACAATGCGGCGTTGGACCATGGTTTACCATAGATGACCATGGTTTTCATTATGTGACGTTGGACCAAGAGACAATCATCATCACATTATGACCATGATTGACCATGGCTTACCATGGTTGTTTTTCATATCAATACAATCTTTGTCACAATGCGACGTTGGACCATCGTTGACCATGATTGACTTCCATACTGAGAGAATATTTGTCACAATGTGACGATTGACCATTGTTGGCCATGGTTGATTTCAATATTGACAATACTTGTCACAATGTGATGTTGGACCATGTTGACCATGGATGACCATGGCTGTCACAATGTGACGTTGGAACATGAGACAATCTTTGTCATAATGTGGTGTTGGACCATGGTGGACCATGGCTGACCATGGTTGATTTTCATATTCAAACATTCTTTGTCACAACATGACGTTGGACCATGGTTGACCATTGTTGATTTTCATGTTCAGACTATCTGTCACAACATGACTTTGGACCATGGTTGACCATGATTGACCATGGTTGATTTTCATATTAACCATGGTTGACCATGATTGACTAGGATTATTCGTGGTTGGCCATGATTTATTTTCATATTAGAACAATCTTTATCACAAGGCAACATTTGACTATGATTGACTATGGTTTACCATGATTGAACATAGTTGACCATGGTTTACCCTAGTCAATTTTCATATTGAGACAACCTTTGTCACAATGTGACGTTGGACCATGGTTGATAGTGGTTGATGATGGTTGAATATGGTTGATTTTCATATTGAGACAATATTTGTAACAGTGTGACATTGGACCACGATTGACCATGATTATAATCCCAAGAAAAATATTAGAACAATTTTAGTTATTAATAAATTATTAATCATGTATATTAATTATTACGTATTAATTAATAATTATAATTTTTTTTTGTAAGCTAGGTAGGACTACATCTTCATGATCATGTCCAATACATATCACCCTGATCGGGGCGAGGAATTGAACCAGTGACTTCACATCAAGGAGTGTCTTAACATAGCACCCGATCAATGTCTATCTAAGACCTTGTGGACAATTAGTAGTTATAATTTTTATTATTAATTATTATTGTTATTCACTACGATTATTATTAATTAATAATAATATTAATAAGTATTAATATTGTTAATAATTAATAATATTTTTAATAATTAATACTATTACTCATATTTTTAATAATTAATAATCTTACTAATAGTATTAATTAATTATATTATGAATATTATTAAATATATTATTAATATTACTAATTTTTTTTAATGGAATTTATTACTTAGCTCAAATCTATCACAATATTTAAATCTATTGAATTTATTAAAATCAATTAAATTTATTCAATGAAAATAGTTTAAAGGTATTGAATTTAAGTTAAATTTATTGAGAGAATTTTAGTTATATCAATTTAAGTTAATTAATTTGAGTCATGCGCAAACTTATATCCATGTATACATTATCTTTACATTTCTATTTTCTTTTGAGAAATTATTTCTGACATATTTTTTCTTTTGTTATTATTTTCTTTTTTATTATTGGTTTCTTTCCAGCATTCTTTTCCCCCTTAGGTTTTTTTTTTTTAATACATTTATAATTAAACCATTCCTCTTGAATGCAATCAATGCATTCAATAGATTGGCATCAATATATTGCGGTAGATTGAATGCATTCAATAGATTGCAATCTATTTAATGCATTCAAAATCTATTAAATCTATTCCATGCATTGATTTCAATCTATTGAAAGCTTCAATCTATTGAAATCAATTGCAATGCATTCAATGCATTGAAATCTATTACAATGCATTCAAATATATTGCAATATTTTG
Organism: Pinus albicaulis; assembly: GCA_034641835.2. Classification (NCBI taxonomy): domain Eukaryota; kingdom Viridiplantae; phylum Streptophyta; class Pinopsida; order Pinales; family Pinaceae; genus Pinus; species Pinus albicaulis. The sequence goes on from CM076579.1 coordinate 217,346,120, forward strand.
CAATCTATTCAAATCTATTGAAATACATTCAATCTATGCAATCAATTGATACATTCAAATCCATTGCATGAATTCAAATATATTGAATGCGTTAATTTCAATCTATTGAATGTATTTAAAATCTATTGAATGAATTTAAAATCTTCTAAATTCATTGATTACAACGTGTTTAATGAATTCAATCAATTGCAATCTATTTGAATGAATTAAAATCTGTTGCAATCCATTGAAATCTATTGCAATGCATTTGAATGCATTGAAATCTATTACAATGCAATTGAATGCATTGCAATCTATTGAAATGTGTTCAATTTGTTCAATGTTTTTCAATCTATTCAATGCATTAAAAATATTTTGAATGCATTTAAAACATATCCAATTGATTGGAAGTTGTTGAATGCATTCAATCTATTGAAATCTATTGCAATTCATTCCATCTAAATCTATTTATATAGTCAATTAAATCTATTAAAATGATTTATATTTTTAATGATTTATATTATTAATAATTAATTATACTTATTAATATTATTAATTTTTTAATCAAATTTATTACTTAATTCAAATCTATTGAATGCATTAAGATCATTTAAATTTATTCAGTGAATTTAATTTAGAGGTATTGAATTTAAGTTAAATCTATTGACATAGTTTTAGTTATATCAATTTAAGTTAATTAATCTGATGTATGATCATTCAACAAATTGAATGCATTCAATATATTGCAATCTAATTAATGCCTTCAAAATCTATTAAATTCATCAATTACAATCCATTGAAAGTTTCAGTCTATTGAAATCAATTGCAATGCATTCAATGTATTGAAATATATTGCAATGCATTCAAATCCATTGCAATATTTTGCAATCTATTCAAATCTATTGAAATGCATTCAATATATACATTAAATCTATGCAATTAATTGATGCATTCAAATCCATTCCATGCATTCAAATCCTTTGGATGCATTGATTGCAACTTATTTAACAAATTCAATTGCAATCTATTCCAATGCTTTTAAATGTATTGCAATCTATTGAAATCTATTGCAATGAATTCACTCTATTCCAATGCATTTATTGTATTGAATGTGTTCAATATGTTCAATGTTTTTCAATCTATTCAACGCATTAAAAATCTTTTGATTGCATTTAGAATCTACTTTTGAATGCATTTAAAATCTACCTAATGCATTGATGGGAAGTTGTTGAATTCAATCTATTTAATGAATTCAATATATTACAATTTATTGAATGCATTAAATTTATTGCGATCTATTAAATGGATTCAATTTATTGAAATCTATGTCAATGTTTTCAATTCAATAGCAATATATTACACTCAATTAAATCTATTAAAATAAAAATATGTTGAAATTAGTAAAATCTAATAAAAATATGTTGAAACTAGTAAAATCTAATATTTATTGAATGCATTAGAATCTATAGAATCTATTAACATCAATTAAATCTATTCAATGAACTTAAATTAACTGAGCAATTAAATTTATTCAATAAATTTAAATTAATTGAATTTTAGTTAAATCTACTAAATAAATTTACATTTGTTAAATATATTTGAATACAAATAACATCTTAAATTTATTATTTTCAATCATTTTTAACCAAATTTCACATGTAATTTTTTTTTTTTTAAATAACATTAAATAAATCATTTTTTAGGATTAATTTACAAATTTTCACAAACTCTATATTCAAAACAAGTAATACGCATCTAAATAATTACAATAAGATTAATTTACAAAATTTCACAAACTTTATATTCAAAAGTAATACAAATCTGAATAATTACAACGAGGGGCTCACTAGTTCATCCTATTTATTTTGCATAATGTCATAATTATTCTTATTATAACACAATGTACTGCCTATTTATTTTTCATTTTATGATGTGAATACATTTTTAAATTATAACCACATTGTAAATACATTTACAACCACATTGTAAATACAGTTACAAGGGTGTATCGAAATTCAACCAACTACCGAACCTTCCAGATTTTTCTTTGAATGAGTTTCTTAATTTGCTTCACTCATCCTTTCCTTTCAATAGGCTCATTAAAATAATTAAAAACAAAAGAACTATAATAATAATTAATTATTATTTAGAGAGAAAAGAATTAAATAATTACTATTAATATCTTATCTACTTCTTAAAATTAAACTACTTCAAATTAAATAATTACAATTAGTAACTAACTTCATAATATGCAAACTTGGATTATAATACCTACTTAAAATTCCATTATTACAAATTCATCTGAACATCAATATCTTGACAAGCTAAACGCATGCTACCCAATCTATTTAATCAATAGCTTTATTATTATTGTAACAATAGTGTTTTTGTGCACATAATCACGAATAAATCTCTTTAATTAATCTCGTCAACAATGATAACAATATTTTTATACCTAAACCTAAATATTTGACTAAAATTAAACCTACAATTACATGGTTGCATGTATGGAACACTAGTCAACTACTCAATTAGTTGTTGCATTATACATTAACCTATTCATTATTGAGCATCCTCTTCTCTTCTCTTCTCTTCACCTGACAATGAAAAGGACCACAAACCAAAGCCCAAAAGTGAATGCCATTGGTATGATCCAATTATAAAATCTTTAAATATATTACATAATTTGAATGGATTGAAATTATATAAAACTATTAGAGAACAAAATTATCCATGAATTACTTTTTGAAATGTTAACTTCAACTGCAGAACGAGTACACCTGGAAAAGAGGCGGTGCAGAAGCACTTCACGGCTCTGCGAAAGTCGCTTTCCAATTTTGTTTTTACGATTTCAAGAACAACCACTTTCTATTTTTCTTATGAACAGTGATTTGGGCTTTTAAAGCCCTCACTGTTTAAACAGGCCGACCGTTCATTTTTTCTCTTAGCACAGGAATGAAAGTTTTTTTTTTTTTGTACGCGGCCAAGTTTTTTTTTTTAAGTTTGAATGGGGCCACGTCACAAGTGTTTCCCACCACAAATTTCTATATCGCAATCGCAAATCGCAACAGCCAAGGGTTTAAGTGTCTTGTTGATATGAAGCCATGTCGCAATGCGATGGTGCGATATCGCACATCGCATGTCGCAACAGAAAGGTCTCAACCTCCCTCCACACTTTTGTTTCACCGCAATGCGATGTGGTCCCTACCACAATCACAATCGCAACTTCTCAGACCACCGTTCCACCGCAATCACAGCAGTACCGCTGATGAGCCGATCGTCGATGCGCTACATCGCTCATCGCATTGGTTCGATATGTTATGTTCCGCCAGTCCATCGTCGATGCACCGATGCGATGTGGACCCCACGTCCATCGCTCATTGCACATCGCAAGGGAACAAGTCCCACAAACCTTTGTTCTGCCGATGCAGATAAGCGCTGTGGGCTCCACCAATCGTACAGATAATTTTTGGTTTGTTTTTTGTTGTCCACCGTGACCAAAAGTCTTTTAGACTTTGTTTTAAAAAAAAAATACATGCGGCAATGTTTTTGTTTTAATTTTAATATGTTTTATGTTTTAAAAATGTCGCGCTTCATATAAAAGAAAAATCCCGTAGGCTATTGTAAAAAAAACAGATAGAGACTGTGTGAGCCTGCAGGTAGAAAAGAAAAAGCACAGTGAAGAGAGACAGAAGAAGTTTTTTTTTAGCACTGCGTCTGAAGCAGTCTAGTGTAATCCATCTAGAAGAGGAAGAATCAATTTTTGTAATAGTTTTTTTTAGTTAATGAAATAGAGTCAGTTTTATGTCAATCTCTGTCCAGGAGAAGCAATTTTTTTTAATTCTCTGTGTTTGAAGGAGAGTATTATTCTCTCAATCCTTTGTTCTGGAATTATCAGAAATTCCAACATGGTATCAGAGCTAGTCCAGGCTCTTTGAAGGTGTCAAAGAAGCGGAAGGAAGGATTTTTTTTGTTGCAGCAGTTTCTCCAGCAGTGTGAAGGCTCAGCTAAAATCCAAGGTATTTCTCAAAATAGAGTTTGTGTTACTGTTTGAAGACAGTCAGTTTATTTAAAAATCACAGTCAAGATTTAAATCTAGTTCAGAGTGCTAGGCATGGCAGGAGCTAGCACAAGTATGAGTATTAGAAATACTCAGCTCCCACAGTTCAATGGGAAGAACTATGATTATTGGGCAATCACCATGAGAGCCCTGTTTGCCTCTCAAGACTTATGGGAACTTTTTGAGGATGGTTTTGAAGAACTACTAGATGAAAATGAGTTTAATGCCTTAACACGGGCAGAGAAGGACTTATTGAAGAGCAATAAGAAGAAGGACTCTAAAGCCCTCTTTTATCTCTATCAAGCAGTACATGAGAGTATGTTTCCAAGGATAGCAGCAGCTAAGAAATCCAAGGAAGCATGGGATACTCTCAAGACAGCCTATCAAGGTATGGAGAAAGTGAAGATAGCAAAACTACAAATGATGAAGAGAGATATTTTGAGACTCTCTACATGAAAGAGTCTGATAACATAGACTCATTATTCACACATGTGATTGGAATGGTCACATAGATAAGGTCTCATGGAGAGACACTTGAAGAAAGAAGGATTGTGGAGAAAGTTTTGAGGAGCTTACCCTCAAGGTTTGACATTATAGTCACCACCATAGAAGAGACAAAGGATCTCTCAAACTTTTTAGTTGATGAGCTTCATGTATCACTGATGACACATGAGAAAAGATTGGGTAGAAATGAAAACTCATATTTGGAACATGCCTTCAAGACCCAAATGTCCTTTGGAAAAGGAAGAGGTCAAGGTAGAGGAAACAAAATAGGAAGAGGTAGAAGCCAAAACAGAGGAGGAAGAAACAGCCCAAAAAATACTCAAGGAAGGGGCAACAAACAAAATCAGAACCAAGGCCAAAACAACAGCCAGAAAGGTGGACAAAAACATGCTCATGGACAAAGGTATGACAAATCTAATTTCCAGTGTCATTATTGTAAAAAATATGGGCATTATGCAAATGAACGTAGGAAGAAGCAGAATGATATGGGTAATAGACCCAGTGCAAATTTCACTAGAGAAAATATCAGCCAAGATAAATTGTTTTTAGCATGTAATATGGCTGAGGAAAAGAGTGAGGATTTATGGTTTCTAGATTTAGGATGTAGCAACCATATGACAGGAAAGATTTCTATGTTTTCTATGTTAGATGAAAATGTGAAGTCTCAAGTCACATTGGGAACAAACAGTAAGGTTTTTGTCACGGGAAACGTCATAGTAAATGTCTTGACAAAGAAGGGAGAAAAGAAGATCATATCTCATGTATATTATGTACCAAGTATGAAATCTAATTTGTTAAGCATTGGGAAGCTCATTCAAAAGGGCTACAATGTTTTCTTTGAAGATGATGTATGCACCATAGCAAACAATTTATTGCTGAAATAAGGATGACAAGGAACAGAATGTTCCCTCTCAGGATGAGGGCAGATTTGAAGAATGGAGAAGAAATGACAACAGTGACACAAGAGGCTTTCCAAAGAGAAACAAAAGATGACAATTGGTTATGGCATTTGATATTTGGACATCTCAACTTTGGAGGTCTTAATTTGTTACATAGGAAGGAATGGTAAGAGGATTACCATTGATTGAGAAACTGGACAACCTATGTGAAGGTTGTATCTTGGGTAAACAACACCGAGAAAGTTTTCCATTAGGGAAAAACATAAGGGCAAAGGCACCCTTAGAAATTGTCTACTCAGATTTATGTGGACCAATGCAAACACCATCACTTGCAAGCAGCCACCATATGTTAACTTTAATTGATGATTTTACAAGAAAAACTTGGGTTTACTTTTTAAAAAATAAAAGTGAAGTGTTTGAAAAATTCTCCAATTTTAAAGCACTTGTGGAGAAACAAAGTGGGCAGCATATCAAGGTCAAGAAGGACTGATAGAGGAGGTGAGTACATCTCTAAATAATTTCTGCATTTTTTGCAGAGAAAATGGCATACACAAGAAATTTATAGCAAGGTACACTCTGCAACAAAATGGAGTTGCCGAAAGGAAAAATAGGACAATCATGGATATGGTAAGGAGTATGCTAAAGGCAAAACATTTGCCAAATGATTATTGGGCTAAAAATGTACATTGTGCAGCATATGTACTAAATAGATGCCCAAAAAAAGCAGTGATGAATAAAGTTCCGGAAGAAGCATGGAGTGGGATAAAACAAGGAGTCACCCACATGAAATTTTTTGGTTCTGTGGCTTATGCACACATTCCAGATCAGCTAAGGAAGAAGTTGGAAAGAAAGGGGGAGAAATGCATTTTTATTGGATATATTGAGGAATCCAAAGCTTATAGGTTGTATAACCCATCCACCAAGAAATTTATTGTGAGCAGAGATGTTCAGTTTATTGAAGAAGAAGCTTGGGATGGAAGCATTGAGAAAATAGTCAATGTAAAGAACTGTTTGTCTCATGATGAAAATGAGGATGATATGGCTAATATACATCCATCATTAGTACCACTACCTCCACCAACACAAGGACAACAAGGGACACCACAAGCTGGAGTAAGAACACCCTTGAGAAGTAATGAGAGTGTTTCTCCAAGCACACCACAAGGAGCTGATTTGAGTGCTTCTTCAAGCACATGTACACCAAATGAAAGTGGAACAAGATTTAGAAATATGAATGACATTTATGAACAAGAGGCAGCAAATGAAGGTATTAACTCTTTATTTGCTTTATATTGTCATGTAGATGATCCTATTCATTTTGAAGAAGTTATAAAAGATAGAAAATGGATAGATGCTATGGATGAAGACATTAATGCCATAGAAAGAAATAAAACATGGGATTTGGTTGAACTCCCAAAAGGTAAGGAAGTCATTGGAGTGAAATGGGTCTACAAGACCAAGAGTAATGCTGAAGGTAAGATTTTGAGCACAAGGCCAGACTTGTTGTCAAAGGGTATAAGCAGCAACATGGAAGAGACTATGAGGAAACATTTGCATTGGTTGCAAGAATGGAAACAGTAAGAGAAGTGTTGTCTATTGCAGCACAACACAAATTGAAGGTTCATCAAATGGATGTAAAATCAGCATTCCTAAATGGAGTATTGATGGAAGAGGTTTATGTTGAACAACCTATAGGCTATGAGAAAAAGGGCCAAGAGCACAAAGTTTGCAGATTGAAGAAATCTCTTTATGGGCTGAAGCAAGCACCAAGAACATGGTACAGTAGGATAGATTCCTATCTACTGGAAAATGGGTTTGAAAAGTGTGAAGGAGAACCCACATTATACATCAAGGAGAAAGATGGTAAGATGCTGATTTTTGTCTTATATGTTGATGATGTGATCTTCACAGGTAATGATGATTACCTCATTGAAAATTTTAAAAAGGTCATGAAATATGAATTTGAGATGACTGATATGAGCTTGCTAAAATAATTCTTAGGAATAGAAGTAGAGAAAAATGAAAATAAGATTTTTATTTCTCAAGCTAAGTATGTAAACAAAGTTTTGGAAAGATTTAACATGCAGGATTGCAAGGCAGAAACAACACCCATAGTAATCAAATTAAAGCTCAGCAAAGAGGACAACAACAAGGATTTTGATCCTAGCTTGTACAAGAGCATAGTTGGCAGCCTTATGTATTTGACTGCAACTAGGCCTGATATAATGCATGTTGTTCATTTAATTTCAAAATTCATGGAGTGGCCAAAAGAAACACATTGGCAGGCAACAATAAGAATTCTGAGGTATGTGAAAGGAACTAAAAAGTATGGAATTTTATATACTACAAAAAATTCTGAGTTAATTGGATACACTGAGAGTGAATGGGCTGGAAGTGTAGATGATCAGAAAAGCACATCCGGTTATGTTTTTCATATGGGTTCGGAGCTATTTCATGGGCTTCTAAAAATCAGCCTATTGTAGCATTGTCTACAGTAGAGACAGAGTATGTGACAGCTACAGCAGTAGTGTGTCAAGCAGTGTGGATGAGAAGAATGTTGAGAAGTTTATGTCAAGAACAGGTAAAAGGAACAGTGATTTATTGTGACAATAGCTCAGCCATAGCATTGTCAAAGAATTATGTGTTTCACAAAAGAACAAAGCACATAGATGCTAAGTTTCACTACATTAGGGAGCTAGTGAACAATGGAGAAATTATTTTAAAACATTGCAGAACTCAGGAACAATTTGCAGATATAATGACAAAGGCATTAGGGCAAAAAAGCTTTGAATATTTGAGAAAATGCATGGGTATGACAGATAAACCAGCAGTTGAACTTAAGGGGGAGTGTTGAAATGTTAACTTCAACTGCAGAACAAGTACACCTGGAAAAGAGGAGGTGCAGAAGCACTTCACGGCTCTGCAACAACCGCTTTCCAATTTTGTTTTTACTATTTCAAGAAAAATCGCTTTCTATTTTTCTTATGAATAGTCATTCGGGCTTTTAAAGCCCTCACTATTTAAACAAGCCGATTGCTCATTTTTTCTCTTAACACAGGAACCAAAGTTTTTTTTTTGTTGGCGGCCAAGTTTTTTTTTAGTTTGAATGGGGCCATGTCACAAGTGGTCCCCACCACAAATTTCTATATCGCAATCACAAATCGCAGCAGCTGGGGGTTTAAGTTTCTTGTTGATATAAAGCCATGTCGCGATGCGATGGTGCAATATCGCACATTGCATGTCGCAACATACAGGTCTCAGCCTCCCTCCGCACTTTTGTTTCACCGCAATGCAATGTGGTCCCTACTGCAATCGCAATCGCAACTTCGCATACCACTGTTCCATCGCAATCACAGCAGTACCACCGATGAGCCGATCGCCGATGCACTACATCACTCATCGCTCATCGCATTGGTTTAATATGTTATGTTTTGCCGGTCCATTGCCGATGCACCGATGCGATGTGGACTCCACGTCCATTGCTTATCGCACATCTCAAGGGAACAAGTCCCACAAACCTTTGTTCCATCGATGCCGATATGCACTGTGGGCTCCACTGATCGTACACATAATTTTTGGTTTGTTTTTTTGTTGTCCGCCGCGACCAAAAGTATTTTAGACTTTGTTTTAAAAAAAAAACATTCGGAAATGTTTTTGTTTTAATTTTAATATGTTTTATGTTTTAAAAACACCGCGCTTCATATAAAAGAAAAAGCCCGTAGGCTATTGTAAAAAAAATAGACAGAGACTGCGTGAGCCCACAGGTAGAAAAGAAAAAGCTCAGTGAAGAGAGATAGAAGAAGTTTTTTTTGAGCGCCGCATCTGAAGCAGTCTAGTGTAATCCCTCTAGAAGAGGAAGAATCAATTTTTGTAATAGTTTTTTTTAGTTAATGAAATAGAGTCAGTTTTCTATCAATCTCTGTCCAGCAGAAGCAGTATTTTTTAATTCTATGTGTTTGAAGGAGAGTATTATTCTCTCAGTCCTTTGTTTTGGAATTATCAGAAATTCCAACATTACTTGTTGTGAAAACTGTTGGTGGTGTTTCATATCCAAAGTGATTGTTTTTTTCATGTGGTTAGAGATTAATTATGTGGTGATCAACCAGATTATGAAATGGAATCATATTACAAAGAACGATAATGGATTTTATAAAACCCAAAAATAAAAAATAAAAATATTTACTATAGCTTTTCTTCGTAAATCCATGGTTCTGATGGACATAGCTATCTCATCCAACCCGGTGTTAAACCAATAGTGAATAGAAAATCATCGAATGCTTAAGCCAAGAAACAAAAGTTACAAGTTTTTACTATGCGAATAGTCCAGGTTGATTAGGTTTTTACTATGCCATTTGTTATCGTTTCAATCTAAATGCATATCTTAAACCAACGTACTATTGAAGTTCGATAAAAATAATACCCAAAGTGCATAAGTACAAAACTAATACATAAAGTAATACAGAGAGTGAAACATTACTGCATGTATGAAACATTAAAAACTAATACACACAGTAACATTAATGATTGGGCTTCCATAGGATCGCCTTTTAAGGATGAAGTTATGAGGTTTTTACACTTCTTCGGTTAGAAAGTCAAAAGAGAAAAGGCACAATAACACAAATAATTTACATAAAAAAAATATGTTTTTTTATTAATTTTCAATTTTTTTCTCTTGCTCTGAATAAAATGAACCCGGTGACTCTTGACATGCACATACTTACCAAACTCATCTATCACATAACTTCGAATTACTCAACTATCACTTAATTGAATCTCTAACTCACTCACCAAATTCATCTATAGACTTACTCAATGCTTACTTAATTGATTGTCTAACTCTTCATGTGGGAGTTAATTAACTAGTTTAACACTTCTAGCCACACAAGATCTTCAATATCGATGTCTGCTTTGTCTTTCCTCCCTATCAAACCACACATCCATAGAAATACATTTCTATTAACCAGTTTCTTATATAGTAATTTAATTAAAGTTTTTGAAGGAAGAAAAGAAGCCATTAGAGCTTACCCTTAACTCAAAAGTCCACTAGGGTAAGGATACACACGGTAGTATACGACCCATCCTCTCTATAAGGCGAAGCTAGAACATCCAACACTGTAAAAAATGTTACTACAGTGAAAGAATGTATGCTTCCCTCTATTGTTGGATATAATACAGATGATTTGCAGCCTTGCTAAAGATCCTGAGTTATTTATCTATGCCCTATAGCTTTATTTTTTTCTAGCATTTTCTTTTCCATTTCTCTTATATCCATTTTGCTTTCTTATTTTCCATTTCTCATATCTCCAGTGCCTGCGTGGAAAACCCAATTCCCCCTACAAAAAATACAATGAATAAGTATGAATATAATACCTAGACACCATAATGGAACTCACCTCGTATTATTCTATATTGTTTGAGTTATCAGGAGGGACATATTCAGAACCCTTCATATTATAATCTTGTTTCAAACTCAATCTTTTCAATGGGTTTGAGAAAAAATTACCATAATACTAGGACACCAGAATAGATCTCACCTGGTATTATTGCAATGTGTTCTAGTTATCAGGAGGGAGATGTTAGGAACCCTTATCATTATAATCACCCCTCAAAATCCATCATTTCAATGAGTATAACATGTTGGAAATAATCCCAACCACTACTACGAATAAAGTCTAGCAGTAACCCACACTTCATTTAATTTTTGTGTAGGGAAGGACAAAGCCCAGGTTTTCAAATTTTGGAGGCGTTTCACGCAAAATCTAGAAAATAGAGTACCCGACTTTTTCTTTGAGTTATTTTCTACCCACTATCGTTGACTTACCTTTTGCCCACATACCACAGCCCACAAGTTTTAAGGTTTACCCCTTAAGTGCTTTGCCAAAACTTATTTCCCCGCTGATGTGATCTAGTGGGACCCTCAACCTTATCTCACTACAAACCGCCACAAACCTTTGTATTTTTCTTTATTCCTTACCTTTCGCATTTCGCACTTACCATTGTTTACGACTTCACATCCCACACTTCGTACAATTTAGCATTTACCTTTAAGCACCCACACCAAACCTTACGATGTTGTAATGCGACATCATCATTGCACATTGCAAAACTTAGATTTCACATTTCACACAACTAAACTTTTAGCGTGCCCGCACTTCACACATTTTATGTTTTATTCTTTTTGACTGCCCGCAACTTCACACTTCGCACATCTTAGGACTTACCTTTTAGCCGCCCACAAGTTATGTTATTTGAGTTGTGATGCAATCGCAATCACATGTGGTAAGCTCAGGAGGATAGCACACATAAACGCCCGCAAAGTAAATGATTTAAGTTGCGATGTGATAAGTTCCATCACACATCGCAATCACAATAAATTAAGGTTTTCCCATATCATTCAATGTTAGAAGTTAAAATTACTGATTTGTGATGGAGGGCAGGGATGAGATGTGGTTTTTTAGCTGAAACCTATAATATTTCAAGTTCGGGATTTTGTGTTTTGTACATTGTTTTCATGTAGAAACAACAAATCAGAGCAGAAGGACTATTGGTTGTTACCCGTCCATTCCTGTATTAAATTGCCTTAAATTTTCAGGCTTCAGCCATTTTTTATTAAAGCAATGTATTTTTCATATGTTCATTGAGATGAATGAATAGAGAAGAGTTGAATAAATAGAAAAAAAATTCCTCTCCTATGTTCTCTGTCTGTTTGTGTGAATTTTATTTCTGCATATTTTCATTTCTATGTGTTGCAGGGGAAACACATCCCTTGTTTGATTTATTCATAATTTCCAACATGGTATCAGAGTAGTTATAGGCTCTCAGTGAAAGAAAGTGTTCTTTACTGAAGAAGATAAAAGGTAATTTGAGAAGAGAATTCTCCAGCAGTGAGAAGGTTTTGTTTACACAGTCAAGATGGTAGCAGCAGGCACAAGCCTGAATAATCCCCAACTACCACAGTTCAATGGAAATAATTATGATTATTGGGCTATTACAATGAAGGCCATGTTTTCTTCACAAGATATTCGGGAGCTGGTGGAAAATGGTTTCCAAGAACCAGCAGATGCAGCAGCATATAATTATTTAACACAAGCAGAAAGAGATTTGTTGAGGAACAATAAGAAGAAGGACTCCAAAGCCCTCTTCTATATTTTCCAAGCAGTACATGAGAGTATTTTCCCAAGGGTTGCAGCAGCAACGAAGTCCAAGGAGGCATGGGATACCCTCAAGACAGCCTATCAAGGCATGGCAAAGGTGAAGACAACAAAACTTCAAATGTTGAGAAGATATTTTGAAACTCTTTTTATGAAAGAGTCTGGTAATATAGACTCATTATTTACACACTTGATTGGGTTGGTTACCCAAATTAGGTCTCATGGAGAGACACTTGAAGAAAAGAGAATAGTTGAGACAGTCTTAAGAATTCTACCATCAAGGTTTGATGCCATAGTAGTGGCCATTAAAGAGATAAAGGATCTCTCATAGTTTTCAGTGGATGAGCTTCATGCATCACTGAAGTCTCATGAGAACAGACTGAACAGCGCAAAAAAATCCTCATTGGATCATGCATTTAAGACAAAATTTCTTTTGGTCAAGGTAGAGGTCAAGGAAGATCAAACTACCGAGGAAGAGGAAGAAGGAGCCTCTGCAAGCACAAGTGGAAGGGGCAACAATCTGAATCCAAGCCAAGGCTCAAGCTAGAATCAAGCACAAGGACAGAGGTATGATAAATCTCATGTCCAATGTCATTATTCCAAAAAGTATGGTCATTATGAAAATGAATGTAGAAAGAAGCAAAATGACTGGGTAGTAAACCTAGTGTAATTTTCAAAAAATAAAATTGGAACTATGGTAGTGTGCTTTTAGCTTGTAATGTAGCACAAGAAAAAAAAGAAGATGTATGGTTCTTAGATTCAGTGTGTAGTAAGCATATGACTGTAGACATAGCAATGCTTTCCTATCTAGATGAGAGTGTAAAATCTGAAGTAACAATGGGGATTGATAGCAAGGTCTATGTCATGGTAAAAGGAAGACTAAACATACTAACAAAGAAGGGAGAGCAAAAATTTGTGCCAGATATCTATTATGTCCCTGGCCTGAAATGTAACCTTTGAAGCATTGGAAAGCTCATGCAAAAGGGCTACAATGTGTTTTTTAAATATGATGTGTGCATAATCATGGATAAACCTCCAAGTAGACAGCTCATTGAAAAAGTTGATATGACAAGCAATAGAATGTTTCCTCTCAAGATCAGATCAGACTTGAAGGAAGGAGGTGTTGTAGCCAGGGAAAATTTTAGGGGCGAATTTTAGCCCAAGGGAAAAATTTAAGGGATTTTAGATTTTAGAGGGGCCAATTTTTTATATAAAACATATTTTGTATAGTTTTATATAATTAGCCCCAAAATTATTTTAAAAATAATTAATTATTATGATTTAGCCCAAAAAAATAAGGGCACATAAAACCTGAAAAGCTGGATTTTCCTCCGCATTTACTAATTTGGATGGGTTTGGGTTGTATTCGCCCCCAATATCTCAGATTCCGAGGTAGGGGTTGCTACAAATAATCTGGATCTTCTTGATTTTCCTGTCATGGAAGTATATAAAAGAGTAGTTTCGATCTTAGGCGCCAGTGGGGTTATGGATACCCTCGATAATCATATCAACAAGTCAGGCTGGTGCTGCAGCAATATATATGTCAATGGGTTCTTTGGAGATAGGGATTTTGATCTAGATACCTGGATTAAACGCCTAATTTCAATAGCTTCAATGTTTAATGGAACTGATAATGTTATGGGAATGAGCCTGGGAAATGAATTGTGAGGTTCAAAGAAAAACCAAAATGATTGGTACACATTCATGTAGAAAGAAGCCGAGGCAGTACACAGAATAAACCCTAAAGTGCTCGTTATAATCTCAGGCTTAAGCATGACAGTATAAGATCAGGCGTCGACTAGGTAATGATCCCCTGTGCTGCGCTGCCTGCGTATTGTGTGTGGCCGCTGAAGGTTGTGGTTTCAAGGATTCAAGTCGGACCTGTGGATGTATTGGAGTCCGGTGCCTCCACCGGGACTATGCTCAATTTTGGGTATGAAGCTCGGAATAAAATACAACTTGGAGGGGATAGCAATCTGAACATTTTGAAGGTTAGGGAAGCATGAATTTTAATGTGGTTTAACATCTTCGTTATTAGTGCAGTACTAAAATGGGAAATATACAAGAAAGTTACTGATTACAGTTTGTGAAAACTTCCATCATGTGAATTTTTTTTTAACATAGCTTAGTTTATATCATCCTGGGTTTGTCTTACACAAAATTAATTGCAACTGTATATTGAAAATATACCTCTTTTCAATTGAAGTGTTGTTGATCCCAGTTATTTTTTTTAATCTGTTATAGTACTTATGGTTGAGTTCAGTCTAAATGTTCATTTTGGTCATACTTTTTTTATCCATAATGTATCATGGCTTGGGCTAGCTTCTCTGACAACTAGATTTCGACATCCATTATTTTTTCATTCACAGTTATTTACTGATATGAAGTGTACCTCTTTTCCAATGATTTGTGTCAGTGTGTTTAATACATTGTTTGATACATGCAACATTTTGGTTTTATTCCTATATGAATTTATTTTCTGCTGAGCAAGCTACCAAGCACTGTTTTTACTTCCTAGGGGATCTAAGTGATTTCCTTTGTCTTTGTTTTTCTAAGAAATATTTTATTTTCAAAAATTTGTGCTTTGTACTTCAAGGCATTCTTTTGCTTTTTTGATGGCAGGATAATCTTTTTTTCTTCTAGGCAGTCCTTAGATATATATATTTTTTAATTGTTTTGTTTATGGGAGGGGCTATATGCTTTTTACTTCAAGGCATTCTTTGGCAATGTGGAATGTATCATTTTCACTCGTTTCTTTGTTGTAGTTTATTGTGTATCTTGAATTATGTTAGAGTTTCAGGTGGGCTGTGAAAGTGATAAGAATGTGATTTCTTTTATACTTGTCCTTGGGGGAAGCTCTTCTTCCTTCTTGAAGGCTCTTGCGTTGATGTTCTCTTGTTTTCAAATAAAATTTTAGTTTAAAGATAATTTACTAGACAATTTATTTGTTGAAAATTGAAATCAACAAGTTTTGTTCAATGTAGGTTAATACTGTTTGGTAGAGTTTTCTTAGTGATATATCAGTATGTTGCAATAATGCAATTTTTATCTAGTTAGAGTGGCTTTAGTAAATATAATTGTTGTATGGTTCTTCTATGTGTTTTGGGGATGGGAATGATTGCATGTGCCTTTTTGGTATTTGTATGGGAAAATTTGCTCCCTGAAATAATTAATGTGGAAGTGGTTGCCACGGTTTTGTTAAACTCCAGGTGGTGATTTAAAATTTATGATTTCTTTGAAGAATGGTTTTATGAGAGATCAAACATAGTATAATGGGTCATTTCTTTCCTTTTAATACCAACAGGGTAGTGTCATACATTTTACTACCAGAGTGCAGGGTGTCCCTCAGCTGACTGCGAAAGCGTAGGGAAAGCTTAAGGCAGGTCGACTACAAAAAAAGTAGTTTTGAGTATCCTTTAGCTGACTATGATAGGGTGGGATGTTATTTTGGCTGGCAATGAAAGTGTGGGGTGTTCTTCCCTTCCTTTGATTTCCAAAGTGTGGGTTGTGCTTCTGATGGCTGTCAATGTGTAGGGTGTTGTACAAAGAAACTTGTATTTTGGAGTCTTGTTTGTCAAGTAGTTTGATTTTTTTTATTTTATCTAGAAGTACTGAAAAATATTGTAAATCATGAAGTTAGAAAAGATGATTTGGATGGTCATCATTAATTTCAAGTGTTGTTATTTTTCATTCTTACTTTAACTCCCACTTTCCACTTCACGACACAAGAATAATTATGAGAACGACAATGAGAATATATGTTATTCCCTTGCCGAGTGGGGAGCCCTGGTTCTCTCCGCTGCAGATCCTGTTCAAAAGACCCATCTCTCCCACTACGCATATAAACATTGGTGCAATGAAAAAATCCCCATGGGAATAACCAAGCCCCCCGAAAATCCCTCACGTCCAGACAAACCGGAGCTTGTATGTATATATACAATTCTCTTCCTTCTCATCTTGAAATTTTTATAATTTCATTACTCTCAGAAGAGTATTTTGCGGCCCTGCCAGTGGGAGATCCATCAACTTTTAACGTGTATTTTACGGTGCATTTGGGAGCATCCATGAGAGCAGCTAATTTGATTCAAACAACCCAATCCAACAAAAGAATGAGTTTGTGCAGAAATATTGGTTTTGATTATAAGAACAGGGTTCAGACATATACTCATGTTCTTATCGTGGCTTGGGAGTTCTATACTCTGGACTCTGAACTAGCACTAGCAGTAGCAATAACTCGCTTATAATTGAGAGAGCCCTAATAGATTGCCTCTCCCTCCCTTTCAAGCTCCGAGGAAGGTGTTAGCAGAAAAAAATCATAGAGAGCCTATATGAAGAGATATTTCATGTTAATGTTGTTCAACCTACCCTTTAAAGTGTTTTCTTCATGTTCTTCTCGCAGGAGCTGATTGGGAGATATACAATCTGTATATGCTTACAATTTTTGCTTCCTTTTGGGAGTCTATGATTAAATTTTATTTTTTTGGGGAGTCTAAATTGGATGTAAAAATTATGGGTATTGATGATGAATGCATTTACCTCAAAGGTGACAATAACTAGGACTAGTCTGAAGCAAAGCCAAACTTGTATATTAGATTATACATGAGCGCAGGTGAGGTCCGAAGATTTTTTCTTCAACAGTCTCACCTGACTCAGGAGCATATTATGCAAAATATTTTGGACCAAGTCGAGTATATATATATTACATTTGTGTCTCTGTAAGATGTATAAATATCCAAACCTGTTAACCTCGTATAGCTTGTCCTCCAATGAGTGCTAAAGAGCGAGTGATATTTTTAATGGACACAAAATTTCAAACTTCTAAAGTATTTTTCTTTTTACTTTGCATTGGAGGCATAACAGTAAGGGCATCAAAAAGTTTTCTTCTTTCTCTTCTTGTTATGATTCATAAAAGCTTGCTTATGCTCATTATCATTAGGTCTCCTATAATTGAAATTTAGCTCTATGTTTTGAAGCAACCTTGTCTTCATGCTATATGATGTAAGTTTAGAATGGCAACAATACTTCTGACAATATAAGCATGACAGTATAAGACAAATGCATCCAAATAGCCAGTCCTTGACTAAGACATTTTTAGCTGCATTTTGTCACTAGTAATATCCTGTCTGCAATAGAATTTGACATTGATTCTTTTATTAAGTCTTTTTACATTTCAATCCACTATACTTGGATTTGTAGGCAAACAGACTGATCACAAATATGGCTGAATTAACTATTCTTTTTAGTATATTAACGACCTCCAAATTACATTCCATCAGGCCAATATATGTCTCCACACAATCCTGATGAGGGTCATATCTAACTGGTTGGAGGGTGTAGCAGTGGGAAAGTTCACGTCAGCAGGTTGCACTGCATCCCCTTTTTGAAAATTCTAATAAAAATTTTGGTGGACAAGCATCAATGAAAACAATCTGGACCACCAAAGTAAATAAGAGCATATCTCCAATAAAAGACTTCAAAGGTTCTCAACCCCTTGCTACACCTAGAAATTTTTCAGCATCCCAGACATTGGTAGATTCAAGTGGTGGAAATAGTGACAAATTCAACTTTGACCTAGCTAATCAGCACAGTGATGTAAGGATGCTAGCAAAAATTGTCTTTTCAAGTCATGGAGGGGAGGTTTCTTTTGCTTTTCGGCATGGCGATGTTCATTTATTCTCTGGCAGTAGCTTTAATCTCATAGATTACTACTGTGCCACAGTTGGGGTTTCTATTTCCCTACCAACTTTCTCTTCTACTAGCTATTTCCTAGCCTCTGTTTGGCATGATAACAACAAGGATTGCACTGTACTAAATATTCTACATATTCTACCTCCTGCTAGTCAAAGTAATCAAGGGAAAGGTAATGCAGTTGCCTGGGAACGAACTATAGCAGACAGGTATGAAGTTGATTTTTCTTGTCATCTTGTTGCATCTCTGTATTTATATTGTGGTTAATTTCGCTGGCCTACAGTTTGATTATTCTTATCCATTACTAGATTTTGGTGGGGCCTCTCAGTTGGAGTTTATTGGTGGGATGCTGTTGGTTGTGCACAAAGTGCAGCTGAAGATGACATAGGTAGAATTAATGTACATTGTCAAAATGAAATGAGTTATGTGTTGGTGAATTAAGTGACGATGGGAAGCCTCTTATGTTAACACTCCTTTGTGACTCATTTCTATTCATTCAAACTGAAAAATGGGAGGAATACTCATAGACTACTATATTATAAATCCAAGTAGAATTTTTGATGCAAATTTTGTTTCTGCAATTGGAATACGTGTTCAAAGGTCCCCATCTGTGGTTTGAACCTGTTTGATAACAATTTTAAAATGAGTTTTTGGCATCTCTTGATTCCAAGGACATAGGTGGAAATTTGGTTGAACATATTACATCACAGTGTTCCTCTTTTCATGGTTAGTTCATATAGATGTTTTGTATATTATGTTGGTAACACATGGTACAATTGTTTTGGAAGGATATTAGGCAATAATATGATCTCCCCAATCATCCCTTGTTCAAGATAAATGGAGCTAAGTTTTCCTATCAACAAATTTTAAGATTAACATTGACCAGAGTATGAAGCTATAGATATGACATTCACAATAGAGATATCCATTACTTTGTGGAAGAACGTTCACACGGTGCGCCTAAGGGAGACAGTTGTGTCAGAGTATTTCTAAGCAAATATATTAATCTCCAAAATTATTTAAGATGGGGCATTCAAGTCTTTGGCAAATCTGTTGATAAGCGCTCCTATGGTGCTTTTAGGAAATGGGATATCAATTGCATGACAAGTTGTTACATTTTGGTAACATGTCATAAGTTTATTTATTTGTTGGCATTATGTTCAACAATTATCAACCAAATATATACATTTTCCATAAATGCATATAGGTTGAAAAATGGGTCGAGAATCTATGAAATTGGTTGATGATGGCTTGGAATATAGAGACCTGCAATTTATTTTTGAAGCTTATCATCTGCCCATGCATGCTCGATCAGGAGCTGATGGAGATATTTGTAGAATGGAACAGAGGATGATTAGGGTAGTGGAGAAATGGACCAAGAAAAGACACGAAGGGTCCATATATTTCACCAAAGACCAAGATCAAGAGTGGAGATAATATTATTTCATTCTCATGAGCTAGGAAGAAGTTTTTGCGTTAGTGGACTCGAGGCCAAAATTTTAAGGATTAAAAATGCTTCGCAGATTGTTGACAGAGTATCTCAACTGTACATATACTCATTATAAATGTAATTTCCTACATCATACATGAAGTAACCAGAAATTTCCTTGGAGTTATCTTTGTTTTATCTAACGAAATGGTTTATTCAAGATTTGTTATAGCTTTTGTGGCCATGGTTACTCACGGATCTCTTGTTCTAGTATTGAAATGTTGTGAAGCATATAAGTTCATGAGAGAGTTCAACTGGATTCTATTTTCTCAAATGATGAGTTGAACATGATGATGAAATTTTCTTTAGAAATTGAATACTTTGAGAAAACAAGGTTCTTTTAACCCCATCTTCATAATAGACCTTGGAGATCGGGTAAAACGACTAACACTCCCAAAGTTTATCACCCTTATTGAAAAGGTGTTTTTTTATGCCAACACGACTTCAAAAGGGTGAAGTAGGACAAGTTACACAATCACACAGGCCTGAGTATGATAAAAAAATTCATTTCTTATCTCAAAGTGTAAGTGATGATGGGAAGCCTCTTATGTTAACAAACCTTTGTGACTCATTTTTATTCATTCAAACTACAAAATGGGAGGAATACTCACAGACTACTATATTATAAATCGAAGTAGAAATTTTGATGCAAATGTTGTTTTTGCAATTGGAATATGTTTTCAAAGGTCCCCATATGTGGTTTGAACCTGTTTGATAACAACTTGAAAATGAGTTTTTGGCATCTATTGATTCCAAGGACGTAGATGGAAATTTGGTTGAACTTATTACATCACAGTTTTCCTCTTTTCATGGTTAGTTTGTATAGATGTTTTGTATATTATGTTGGTAACACATGGTAAAATTGTTCTTGTTCTAGTATTGAAATGTTGTGAAGCATATAAGTTCATGAGAGAGTTCAACTGGATTTTATTTTCTCAAATGATGAGTTAAACATGATGATGGAATTTGCTTTATAAATTGAATACTTTGAGAAAACTAGGTTGTTTTAACCCCATATTCATAATAGAACTTGGATATCGGGTCAAACGACTAACACTCCCAAATTTTATCACCCTTATTAAAAAGGTGTTTTTTTATGCCAACACGACTTCAAAAGGGTGAAGTAAGACAAGTTACACAATCACACAGGCCTGAGTATGATCAAAAAATTCATTTCTTATCTCAAATCGTAAGTGATGATGGGGAGCCTCTTATGTTAACAAACCTTTGTGACTCATTTGTATTCATTCAAACTAAAAAATGGGAAGAATAATCATAGACTACTATATTATAAATCCAAGTAAAAATTTTGATGCAAATGTTGTTTCTGCAATTGGAATATGTGTTCAAAGGTCCCCATCTATGGTTTGAACTTGTTTGATAACAACTTGAAAATTATTTTTTGGAATCTATTGATTCCAAGGACGTAGGTGGAAATTTGGTTGAACATATTACATCACAGTGTTCCTCTTTTCATGGTCAGTTCATATAGATGTTTTGTATATTATGTTGGTAACACGTGGTACAATTGTTCTTGTTCTAGTATTGAAATGTTGTGAAGCATATAATTTCATGAGAGATTTCAACTAGATTTTATTTTCTCAAATGATGAGTTGAACATGATGATGGAATTTTCTTTAGAAATTGAATACTTTGAGAAAAATAGGTTGTTTTAACCCCATCTTCATAATAGACCTTGGAGATTGGGTCAAACGACTAACATTCCAAAAGTTTATCACCCTTATTAAAAAGGTGTTTGTTTATGCCAACACGACTTCAAAAGGGTGACGTAGAATAGGTTACACAATCACACAGGCCTGAGTATGATCAAAAAATTCATTTCTTATATCAAAGCGTAAGTGATGATGGGAAGCCTCTTATGTTAACAAACCTTTGCGACTCATTTTTATTCATTCAAACTGCAAAATGGGAGGAATACTCACAGACTACTATATTATAAATTCAAGTAGAAATTCTGATGAAAATGTTGTTTCTGCAATTGGAATATGTGTTCAAAGGTCCCCATCTGTGGTTTGAACTTGTTTGATAACAACTTGAAAATGATTTTTTGGCATCTATTGATTCCAAGGACGTAGGTGGAAATTTGGTTGAACATATAACATCACAGTGCTCCTATTTTCATGGTCAGTTCATATATATGTTTTGTATATTATGTTGGTAACACATGGTACAATTGTTTTTGAAGGATATTAGGCAACAATACGATCTCCCCAATCATCCCTTTTTCAAGATAAATGGAGCTAAGTTTTCCTATCAACAAATTTTAATATTAACATTGATCAGAGTATGAATCTACAGATATGACATTGACAATAGAGATATCCATTTCTTTGTGGAAGAATTCTTACACAGTGCGGCTAAGGGAGAAAGTTGTGTCAGAGTATTTCTAAGAAAATATATTAATCTCCAAAATTATTTAAGATGGGGCATTCATGTCTTTGGAAAACGTGTTGATAAGCGCTCCTATGGTGCTTTTAGGAAATGGGATATCAAGTGCATGACAAGTTGTTACATTTTGGTAACATGTCATAAGTTTATTTATTTGTTGGCACTATGTTCAACAATTATCAACTAGATATATACATTTTCCATAAATGCATATAGGTTGACAAATGGGTTGAGAATTTATGAAATTGGTTGATGATGGCTTTGAATATAGAGATGGAATAGTCTGGAATTGCCACCATGGAGTCACTGCAATGTCTTGGTGCACAATTTTGAGCCCCACAATACCTGAAATTTCAATTCAGAATAAATCATAACCTAAGAATTTGGAATTGGAAATATGAACAATGCCTGAAATTTCAATTCAGAAGAAATATAGTTTCAATCAAGATACCCAATTCTGTAATCATGCAGTCAATGCTATTGTTGTTGTTGAACGGAAAATGATTTGGAAGAAGCCCTGGAAAACTTGTGTAATGCAAAATGTGTGCAAGGAATATATCCTATGTCTGGCCCATGGTCATATCAGTGAAACACAAAAAAATTTCAGGGGTTTTCACATTACAATCCCCTAGCCAATTAAATGATTCAGAATTTCACTGTTGGAAGTCAATAATATCCTTACTTTTATCATTAGGGTTCATGTACTAATCACAACTATTTTGGGAAGAAATTGAACTGAAAGGAATTTCGGGTGACAAAACAGGATTCTCTCCTACATTGGGACGATTACACTCATTTTTGAAGGCCTTACCAACTTTTGAATTCCAGAAACCCTTAGAGCGATTACCGATAAATTTTATGTGGATTGTTGTGAATTTAAAGAGGATTTTGCTTACCATTATCTTCATGAGTTTAGGGAATGCAGGGACTCGAACTTGGGTTTGACATTTTTTAGGGCTTTGTACAAGACTTGACACATTATTTTAATGGAAGCGGTAGCAACAAGAAAAGATAGCAGAAATTCAAAAGCAATGTGTTTGTGCTGCTATTCTCGCACTGTCTCTATTTATTCATGTGTAGTTGTAGTCCGGAATGGGATGTTGATTTCAAACCAGAGATGATGATGATGATTAGGTTCTACACATGCAAGTCCTACAACAAGAAGTTTTCTTCATTTCAATCTCTGGGCGGCCACAGGGCAAGGTGTCACTACAAGTCCAAGTCCATCTTTCCCACACTGCAAACTGATGGGGGTTTCAAAGAAGAAGTAGTTCATTGGTCCATCAATGGGCCATCTGTTGAGACTTATAAGTAGAGTTTGTGCACTGAGAATAAGAAAGTTAGGGTGCATGAATGCCCTGTGTGTCACATAAGTTTTCCATCTGGCCAATCTTTGGGCAATCTGGTGAAGCTTTGGGCGGTCACAAGAGGACTCATTCTACTCCCCCTGCTACTGATATGCACAATTATACAAGACATTTAACAACTGAGCAGCAGCAATTTTCACCTCCAAGTAGAACCGAGACGTTGGATCTGAACGTGCCTGCTGAAAATGCAAATGATTGTACTCAATTGTAGCATAGTTCTGCAATTTCTATCAATTTAGGTGCAGATTCTACCAGTGAATGTGAGAAATGAGGCATTACACATATGAAAAAAAAGCTGGTAGAAATTATGCTTCACCATTTTCCAGCAGCAATGAGGTGCAAACATTGTAACAGTTGTGCCTCTTTGAGAATGTACAAGTGAAGGGGCGCCCAATGCCCCCGCCTCGGCATTTTCTCTTATAATGTAGGCACCTCACACAAGTTTCATAGCCATTTAAATTCCTTGTTTCTTAGAATATTTTGTAACAGAAACATACCCATAACTAAATAACTATGTTTTCTTTTCATCTAAGGGTTGAAGATGTTTTAATCATCTAACATATAATCTAAAGGTTTCAGATTATGACACAATGCACACAGGAGAGTTGTTTTCAAATAATGATGCCTTATGGCATAATTATTTTATTAATTTATGTGTTCAAACTTCACTGTTGACTAGAATTTTAATCGTGCTTTCCCTCCTTTTAGAACTAGAAGGTGTAATGAGTAGTGAGCACATGACTTGAAGATGGGCTTTTTATTTCAACACACATCTATACGTGCTCACTGGTCATAAAATGTGGTCATTGGTGTATAATAAAGTTAAGTTCCATAAGCTATAACGTTACTAAGTTTCTTCACTATTTTATAGATCATTACACGTCAAACCGACTTTACGCCTTGAATGACATTGCATTCAACATTGTGCACAAGTATGATTTACATGTATCAATCAAAACTATGATTGTATCTATATTTGATAATGCAAGGTTAATACATCATACAATAAATAGGAGTGATATGGCTATGAAGTTCAATATGAAATAATCTATTGATTGCTACTATTACTATTATATAAGGGGTGCTCTTCCAATGGCCATTTATTAGCTATGTGAAGAAGGCTTTGTGGAATTTGTATTTACTATAATATTATGTATAGATAAGTTGCAGACAACTAAGTAGAATTTGGTAGGAAGTTTGGAGTATGTGTAATTCATAATGATATTGTCTTCTCTTCATTGATGACTTTTCAATGTGTGAGTTTTGACCTAAGCCATTGCATTATCAATGTGTCAAGGCTCAAAACTCGACCTATATGTCAACTACTTCTTATGATTGTTCCTAGGAACACGAATCCTAATTTTTGAAGGTTTAAAATTTATCACAATTTTTCTCTATTGTGGTTCAATTTGTGGAGGTTATCTCAAAATTTATTTAAGGTACCATGGATCTAAATTTCTTATGAAATTTCAACACTATAACAAACTTTGGTGCAAATTGTTGATCAATTCTCACCTAGTTAGGGTTATAGATGTTAATGAAAATTTTGTGTGCATGCATGAGAGTTGGGTGCAAATGCTCAATGTTGTGTAGCATTAGTGTGATAAATATGGGATAGTGCAAAGCATATTTTTGAAGATTAGTCTAAGTTGAATCGTATCTAATCAACTCAGTCAAGTTAATTGTTGGTTGAACGGTTAATTGTTGGTCAATGGACAGAAGATCTTGCAGGCCCAAATACCAAAGGGAAAAATGGAGCCCAACATGGGGTTCTCTTTGTAATTATAGTCCACCACTGCTATTTTCCATGCTTCCTCAAACTCCTCTCCAACCTCAATATCAGTGCTAGTAGTAGCGTGAGCAACAACACTACGCTTAGTAGAACTAGAACGCATTTTACAAACTACACGAGAGCTACTTCCCTCACGAGTCACCATGTTCCATGCTTGGTCTCAATGGTTCACTTCCTTCAACTCCTGGTTCAACTACCATATCTTCATTGGAACCAACACCCCGAACTCCACTAGGCAACAATTCGCCATTTTGTACTAGTGATTCGCCATTTGTACTGGTGATTCACCATGATTTTACAAGATAATATAATCTTGTGAGAGCTTGGCCAAAAAATTATATATAAATATTATATTATTAATACAATTGCCTTCCATTTTTCCTATGTATCATGGTGATTCACCCATTTATTATACATATAAATTTAGGGGGGTTCTTAAAATTTTCCCTGGTTGCAGCAGCTGTCACACAAGAAATATTTCAAGAAGAAGTGAAAGATGAGAACTGGTTATGGCATTTGAGATTTGGACATCTCAATTTCGGAGGTTTGAATTTGTTGCATAGAAAAGGCATGGTAAAGGGATTACCACTCATAGAGAAACCATATAGCCTATGTGAAGGTTGCATCTTGGGCAAACAACACAGAGAACCATTTCCAGCGAGAAAGAGTATAAGGGAAAAGACACCTTTGGAGAATTTCCACTCAGATTTATGTGGACCAATGAAAACACCATCATTAGCTGGCAGTCATTATATTTTGACATTTATAGATGATTACACAGGGAAGACATGGGTCTATTTCCTAAAACAGAAAAGTGAAGCGTTTGAACAGTTCTACCACTTCAAAGCTCTTATTGAGAAGAAAAGTGGACACTACATAAAAGTGTTGAGAACTGACTGAGGTGAAGAATATGTCTCCAAATACTTCCTACATTTTTGCAGGGAACATGGAATACCCAAGCAGTTTACCACAAGGTATACACCTCAGCAAAATGGTGTAGCATAAAGAAAGAATAGGACCATCATGGACATGGTAAGAAGTATGTTGAAAGCAAAACATTTTCCAAATGAGTATTGGGAAGAAGTTGTCTCTTGTGAATCTTATATTATTAATAAATGTCTAAACAAAACTGTTATGAATAGAGTTCCATAAGAAGCATGGAGTGGAACAAATAAATTTGTCACTCACATGAGAGTGTTTGGATGTGTGGCATATGCACGTGTCCCAGATCAGTTAAGGAAGAAGATGGATAGAAAGGGGGAGAAGTGTATATTTCTTGGATACAATGATGAATCCAAGGCTTACAAGCTCTATAATACATCAACCAAGAAAGTAATCATCATCAAATATGTTCAATTCATAGAAGAAGAAGCTTTGGATGGAATTTTAGAGAAGATAGTAAATGTGAAGACATGTATGTCTCATGAAGAGAAAGAGGAATGGACTATAGAAAGCAACTCCTCAACGGTGGCTCCTCCTCTACCTACACAAGCTCAACAGAGCACACCACAAGCAAGCAATAGAACAACATTGAGAAACCAAGGAAGTGCTTTTCCAAGCACACCACATGGATCAAAAACTCCCTCGATTTCAAGTGAAACTCCAAGCACATCTTTAGCAAATACAAGAAGACCAAGATTCAAAAATTTAAGTGAAATTTATGAGAAAGAAGAAGTTGATAATAATGTTGGTCTAAATTATTTATTTTCATTATTTTTTCATGTTGATGACCCAATCCATTTTGAAGATTCAGTCAAGGAAGAGAAGTTGATTGAAGCAATGAATGAATATATAGGAGAAATAGAAAGGAATGACACATGGGAGTTAGTGGACCTCCCACAAGGAAACGAAGTTATTGGAGTGAAATGGGTCTATAAGACCAAGAGAAACATTGAAGGCAAGATAGAAAGGCAAAAAGAAAGGCTAGTTGTCAAAGGCTACAAGAAGCAGCAAGGAAGAGACTATGAGGAAACCTTTGCACCAGTTGCAAGGATGGAGACAGTGTGGACAGTGTTGTTTATAGCAGCACAACAAAAATGGAAAGTTTATCAAATGGACGTGAAATCAACATTCTTGAATGGAGTGTTGAAAGAGGAGGTGTATGTTGAAAAACCTGTTGGCTATGAGATAGAAGACCAAGAAAACAAGGTGTGTAAGCTGCAGAAATCTATTTATGGGCTGAAGCAAGCACCACAACCATGGTACAACAGGATTGATGCTTACCTGATGGACAATGGGTTTGACAAGTGTGATGGTGAACCCACACTCTACATCAAAGAAAATGACAGTAAAATAGTTATTTTTGTTTTGTATGTAGATGATTTAATTTTTACAGGAAATGATGTTTCTCTCATTGTTGATTTTAAAGCAATCATGAAAAGTGAGTTTGAAATGACTGACTCGGGTTTGTTAAGATATTTTTTGGGCATAGAAGTAAAGCAAACGGAAAAGGGAATTTTTATCTCCCAAGAAAATTATGTTGCACAAGTTTTAAAGAGGTTGAATATGCATAATAGCAAGCCATCATCAAATCCAACTGTCATGGGGTTGAAATTGAGCAAGGAATATTGCAACAAGAATATCAATTCGACATTGTACAAAAGCATGGTTGACATTCTAATGTATTTCACTACAACTAGGCCTGATATAATGTATGCAGTAAGGTTGATATCCAGATTCATGGAGACACCCAAGGAGACACATTGGCAAGCAGCCAAGGGAATTTTAAGGTATGTAAATGGAAGAAAGGAGTATGGTGTTCTATACTCCAAAATTGATGATTTTGAGTTGATTGGTTACACTGACAATGATTGGGTTGGAAGTGTTGATGACAGAAAGAGCACATCAGGGTATGTTTTTCATTTGGGATCAGGAGCCATTTCATGGACTTCCAAGAAGTAGCCAATAGTTTCATTATCAACAGCAGAAGTTGAATATGTAGTAGCAACATCAGCAACATGTCAAGCAGTTTGGATGAGAAGGATGATGAGAGATTTATGCAATGAGCAAGACAAAGGAGCCACAATTTTTTGTGATAACAGTTTAGCAATTGCATTGTCAAAGAATTTTGTTTTCCACATGAGAACAAAGAATATTGATGCCAAATACCATTTCATTAGGGAATTAGTTTAAAATGGTGAAATTGTGTTGCAGCATTGCAGGTCAGAGGAACAATTTGGAGATATCCTCACAAAGTCATTGGGACATAAAATTTTTGTTTATCTCAAAAAATGTCTAGGAATGATTGATGGCAGCAATTGTGATTAAGGGGGAGTGTTGGAAATAATCCCAACCACCGCCATGAATAAAGTCTGGCAGCAGCCCACACTTCATTGAATTTTTGTGCAGGGAAGGACAAATCCCAGGTTTTCAAATTCGGAGGTGTTTCACACAAAATCCAGAAAACAGAATACCTGGCCTTTTCTTTGCGTTATTTCTTACCCACTTCTGTTGACTTACCTTTTTCCTGCATACTGCAGCTTGCAAGTTTTAAGGTCTACCCCTTAAGTGATTCAATGAAACTTATTTCCCCGCCAATGTGATCTGGTGGGACCCTCAACCTTACCTCATTACAAATTGCCACAAACCTTTGTATTTCTCTTCATTCCTTACCTTTCACATTTCGCACTTACCATTGTTTACCACGTCACAGCCCGCACTTCGCACAGTTTATAATTTACCTTTAAGCACCCGCACCAAACCTTGTGATGTTACGATGGGACATCGTCATCGCACATCGCAAAACTTAGATTTCGTATTTCACACAACTTACCATTTAATGCGCCCGCACTTTGCACATTTTATGTTTTGTCTTTTTTGACCGCCTGCAACTTCGCACTTCACACATCTCAGGACTTACCTTTTAGCCACCCACAAGTTATGTTATTTGAGTTGCGATGTGATCGCAATCACATGTGGCAAGCTCAGGGGGATAGCGCACACGAGCGCCCACAAGCTCATGAGGATAGCACCCGCAAAGTAAAAGATTTAAGTTGCAATGCAATAAGTGCCATCGCACATCGCAATCGCAAAAACTTAAGGTTTTCTCGTATCTCACAATGTTAAAAGTTAAAATTGACAATTTGCGATGGAGGGCGCGGATGTGATGTGGTTTCGCAACCAAAACCTATAATATTTAAAGTCCGGGCTTTTGTGTTTTGTACGTTGTTTTCGTGTAGAAACAACAAATAAGACTGAAATGACATTTGGTTGTTACCCATCCATTCTTATATTGAATTGGCTTAAATTTTCAAGCTTCGACCATTTTGTATTAAAGCAATGAATTTTTCATATGTTAAGTGAAATGAATTAACAGTCTGTGTGAATTTTATTTCCTCATATTTTCATTTCTTCATGTTGTGGGGGAAACGCATCACTTATTTGATTTATTCATAATTTCCAACATAACAAACATCTACTATAATAATAACAATGTACATCATCCACAGCTTTTGAATAAGGTGAACTCTCAAACTCCATCATTTCAATGAGTATAACAAACATGTACTATAATAATAACAATCTACATCCTCCACGGCTTTTGGAGAAGGTGAACTGGTCTATCATAGTGGACAATTAATGTATGTCTCTCCAAGCCCAAGAGAATGGAATAACCAGTGGAAGATGAGAATGGAAAGGAAGCCCCATGATATTACAGGCGGAAGAAGAAGCAGTGAAT
Source organism: Pinus albicaulis (assembly GCA_034641835.2). NCBI lineage: Eukaryota > Viridiplantae > Streptophyta > Pinopsida > Pinales > Pinaceae > Pinus > Pinus albicaulis. Next base: position 217,376,136 of record CM076579.1, read on the forward strand.
ATCCCCCTTCCATTACTAACCAGTTCCATGTTACCAGGTGATGGGTTATAGTCGAGGTGGTGGCTCTTCCACGATGTTCCATCCATTACCATTGAGCAAATTAAAAATTAAAAATATTTTTTCATCCCATCGCTTAGTTGTCCCTCATGCTATAACCATTGATCTGGACTAAAAAGAAGAATATGCCCAGCATATTTTCTGTACATGCAATCATCCTAATCCTAATCTTCATTTAAAAAAAAAAATCAAACACATGTAGTTGCATATATATAAGTCTATCTGCTAATAAACATAATTTTTAAATTATAACATGACTCTTTTATAACTAATTTTCATGACTCTTATCATTTGAGAAATTGCACATAGATAAACCCAACTTGGCCATTATATAAAAGGAATATAAAGTAATACAGTGATAATGACCATCCTCAGATACAACAACGAAAGAGATTAATAATGCATCATCATATTCCATAACTTAAATTGAAAACAAAGACCTAAACATTGTCTCAGGTCATAATTATCTTATTTTAAGAATACTTGTTTTGTTTTATCTTTTCTGTTACACAATTTACTTAACCAAACACAATTTACTTAACCAAAATCCTAATGCACAAACCCATACATTTCCATTCAAGATTGATTATTTCCATTCACTATTATAATTAATAATAATCGTGCAAAGTCATCAAAAATATATGAATGAGTATCTAAGTCTCACTTCACTATATGTCAATGCATGAAATATATGTATAGTATAATCTTCATTTCACAATGCTAAAGGTCACACCACTCAACTATAAAATTCAAATAAATATGTCTGGACTATGACCAAAAATTTCTAATCCTTTATTTAACCACTTTTCTAATAATTTATTTTACAACAATATATGAGACTATCTCGTGTTAAATTCATCCCAGATGTGATAAGGAAGAATCAAGGATAATGAATAGTAAAGAAGGTTTCTTAGATTTCACTATCCCTTATCTCTTTTATATTTCATAAGGTATTTAAATTGTTCTATAGAATATATTCATATTATGGAACCTAAAAGATCATTTTACAATTCAGTATGATAGATATATAATTTTGTCTATGCTCAACTTAAACTTAATTTGGAGTTGAAATGTATAGATTTGTGCATTGGGATTTTGGTTAAATAAACTTAATTTGGAGTTGAAATGTATGGATTTGTGCATTGGGATTTTGGTTAAATAAATTGTGCAACGACATAGATAAAACAAGTATTCCTAAAATAAGATTATTATGACCTGAGACAATGTTTAGCTTTTGTTTTCAATTTATGGAATATGTTAATGCATTATTAATCTCTCGGTTGTGGTATCTAAGGAGGTCATTATCACTGTATTACTTTATATTCTTTTGTTTATGATGACCATGTTCGGTTTATTTATGTGCAATTTTTCAAATAATAAGAGTTATGAAAATTAGTTATAAAAGTCATGTTATAAAATTTAAAAAAAATAACTACTATACATTTATTTTATAATATATTATAAATCTATAGATAAAATTTGATCTCTCAACTTTTGATAAATCGATTATAATAGATCTTTATACCCAAAATAAACATCACTAATATATCAATCAATAAAAGATAATAACCTTCAAATCATAATGATATATGGGTTTCCACGACTATGATTTGTCCTACATTAAATTCTTCGTTAATTATTTAAAAATAACCAACAGATTCAACCATTCAGAATTTTCATGCTATGACAATTCGAACTCAGTCGTGACATCAGTAGGAATAATCTGTGAATCTTATGAGGACGACTTAGGTTCTATTGCGTCTCAATAATAACATTAAGAGCAGCTGATGGACCGGTGGAATACGTCCGTGAAAGAAATAGACAGGAGGTCGAGGGTGAGACATGGGAAAATGGCATTAACGACTATGGAAAAATGGTATTAACGACTAAGGATGTGGCATGTAAACTTTGCAACTGAAAAATGAGACCTTTTCTTAATTGAGAGGTCGTGGAATATAGAATTAGACGAAGAATATTTGATAGTTGTAAAATCCTGATCATCCAAATTATTTTTGAAGTTACTCAAACCCAATTCCAATAGACCACCCCTTAAGCATAGATATGAAAAACAGAAACATCCAGCCTACCCTCAATCAAACAACGAGACATGGGCAGCCCAAGCGTTTAGAATATGAAACTTTTGTTTATGACTCGGCGGGGCCGCGTTAATGTTTATGATGCTCAACAACACAGACGTTTTTGTGATAACACAACTTTGCACAACTTTGCAAAAAAAAAATGTGGAGTTATTGGTTTGTGGGCTATCCCGGTTGACCTTGTTATCCATTCCACTTGTTCTATCTCAATATTGGTGACTATTATCAACTTCAACGTTTAGATGTTTTTCTCGTTATTCTACCTTCATTTCAATGACCACGTATTATGTCATCAATACAACTATCAGAAGTTCTTGGCAAGGTGGCATTCAGCGCTCATATCCCATGGGTAGGTTTGAATGTTCCTTCTACGTAGCTGCTCCTCCCTTCACATTGTGTGCATGCATGTTATATGGATAATTAGTTATGGACATTATTATATAAGTGAGTGAGTGTGTTATGAGATGGTCAAAAGGAAAAAAAATGGTGCGTTATGAAAAGGAAAATGTAGAATTAATTAGATACAAATGTGTTTTATGAGAAGTTGAAAATAAAAATAAAAAATAATAATGTCAATTATTATACAAGTGTGTTATGAGAGGATGAAAAGAAAAAAAGGAAAAGGAAATATATTTTATATAAAGGAAACATTTTTATATAATTAGGTTAATAATGATGTCAAGAGAAAATTTGTAAGGGTTAAATTTTTTTACGATCTAATTTTTCTTTTTTTTAAATGGAAATTTTTTATTTTTTTTAAATCTTTACATCAAATTATATAAGACCAGACTATATTCATTTTAATCTCGGATCTATCAAGGGCTGACAGGGATCAAATCTCTTGAAGTGAAAACCTCTTTTTTTAGTGCAAAACTCAAGGAAAGGTTTGCACCTTGAGAGATTTGATCACTCTCGCTTGATAGATCTGGGGTTAAGATGGATATAGGTTGGATATTTAATAATATTTAATTTATATATATCTATATGTGTGTGTGTGTGTGTCTTTCTTATTCCCCCTCTCTATCTCACCTCCTAAACGTACAAATTCTCTCTCGCTCCATATCTCTCTTCCTCTCTCTCTCTTTCTCCTCTCCCTCTTCCCTCCCGCTCTCCTCTCTCCTCACTCTCTCTCCATATCTCTCTTATCACTCCCTCTCTCTCCACATTTCTCCCTCTATGTCTTTATTCTCCCCTCCCTCTCCTTCCCCCACCAACTCCATCTCTCTCTCTCCTTCTCTCTATTGAGTCCTCTCTCTCTTCCTTCCTCTCTATGTCTTACTCTCCTACCTCCATTTGTCTCTCCAACCCCCAAAATTATCTCTCTATTCCCTCTAACTCTCTCACTATCTCCCTCCCTCTTTCCTTCTTTCTCTCCCCCCCATATCTGTGTCTCCCTCTCTCTTTGTTCCCCTTCTCTCCCTATCTCTTTCCTCTCTCTTCCCTCTTCTCTCCCTCACTCTTTAACCATCTCTCCCTTGTCACTCCATCTTTTTCTCCACATCTATCTCTCTATGTATTTATTTTTTCCTCTCTATCTCTCTCTCTCTCTCTCAAGCATTGCCACTATCTATGTCACGCCCCCAAGTCCGTTCACCTTGTTTGCGGGTCATGTGGCACCGACTAAATATTCACACTTGATTTTTTTCATCATATTTTCCAGACTACGCCTCTAAATATTATTACTTGTTCTTATTTTCATTTAAACATTATGTATGCAGAATAAACATAACAACAATAGTAAAATTCATGCACGAGACCAAACCATAAATAAGAATTTCAATTTTATATTATCTTGTATAAAATTAGATTACAATACATTTTCAAGCAGCACTTAGCTTAAAACTTGTTTTCTGCAATAATATCATAATCGTGCATGTCATGACCCAATTTCACGCTTTTCCTGCACACGGTAACCCAACCTGCACGCGCGTTAGAGTCTGCCCGAGGTCGCTGCACAACTCAGTCGATTCTGCACGACCCTTGGGTCACTTCACGCCCAACTACGCAGAGACAATCCACCCATTGTGTTAACCCGAAAGCTCCATGGTCTGCATGTGCTCTGCCTTTGTCTATCACCTGCCTGATCTGCACAGTCCACTCTGGTTCACCCGAAGCTGCCCGTTCTAGTTACATGAGTTTCCTGTGTTACGGGTGCATTCTGCCAAGTTCACGCAAGCCACACGGTGTTGCATCCCACCCTTCGCACTGTTAACTCGTTGTTGTATTCCACCGAATGTTCAATGATCCTCCCATGTCTTGCCCGACCTTCATTTATATGGTGCGACCTCCACACAGTTATATCGTTTGGGTGGGGCTCATTCTATGGCCAATCCAACTCTTTTTGCACAACAGCCCTACTTTCTCAACATCGGCCCAACAATAATGTTCATCCACCCATTCATTTAAAGTCACCACGGTTGCCACTCTAAAAAATTAGAATAGTTTTTCTTGTCACTCACTTGGTTTGTCCTCTTGGATGTGCACCTCCATCATGTCCTGCCCACACTTGGTAAGTCTAACCGTTCGTCGTGTTGACCGGGAGTGCACTCACCTAGCCGCTCGCTACATGAGTCTCTTGAGCACGCTCACCGCTATGATCATCTTTCACACGTCTTGGAGTGTGCTTGCCCATCATGCCACCATCGCACATTTTGAGCGCGTCCACTTGTACTCGATTATGTGCGCTTGTGTTGGGCAATGTCGACTCGGGGCCCTGACATCCTCCCCCACCATGAGTCATTGTTGTCCTCAAAAATCCTATCAACCTCATCAACTAATCATCAAACTCCGCAATCTCCTTTTCTATATCCACATTGAATGCTTTGTCTCCCAACTACTCTCCTTCGACGCATCCTACCATTTAACGAAGAATTCCCTTCGTATTGCACTCCCAACACTTGTAGTACGAAGGTCAAGGATCTTCTCCAAAACCAAGTTTGGCCTATACACTATCATATTTGGCCCCCTTGGTGGTGCTTTCCACTTAGGGTTATCATATTCGAGTCTACATTTCTTCAGTTGACTAATATGGAACACATGATGTTTTGAACGCATGTGGTTCAGAATCTCCAACTCATATGCAACATCCCCAACTTGTTTCTTAATCTAGAATGGCCCTTCATATTTCCTCGTCAAAGATCTTGTAGTCCCCTTAGGTGGTTGAAATTGATCTCTGGTGATCCTTGGAATAACCATGTCTTTGGCATTGAAGTGCGGATCGCTCCTATCCTTGTATGCCCATTTCTTCATCCTCCATGCAACATCATTTAGGTGTACCCATGCTAACTCCAAGGCCTCCTCCCATGCTGTCAAGAATCTCCTCGCATGTGGACTCCTCATAAAACCTCTTGGTAGCACTGTGTGTGGAGCAACTAGCATCTATCCTTTGACCAACTCAAATGGACTATACCTGGTTGTGGAACTCTTCTGCAATTTACAGCTAAACTGAGATATATCCAAGAGTTCAGGCCAATTCTTCTGATCAGTCGTCACATAATATCGCAAGTAGTCATATAAAAATGCGTTGATCCATTCAATATTCCCATTTATCTATGAATTGTAACTCAAACTCTGCAGCAAATCTATCCCAAATAGCTTGAACAATGTGTCCCAAAACTTCTCTATAAAGCATGGATCTCTATCAAACAAAATACTCAAAGGTACTCCCCAATACTTTAGAACATGTTTGAAGAATAACTCAACAGTCTTCTCGGCCCCACACAGTATATTCGTTGGAACGAAGATGGCATACTTGGAAAAACGGTCAACAACAACCATGTTCCCATTAAACCCCTACACTTGTGGTAACTGAGTGATGAAGTCCATTGAGGCACTCATCCATGGTCTCTCTCAAATTGGAAAAGGCTACAACAAACCCCCTGTCTTTAAGTATCCAATTTTTCATGTTGACAAATGATGCACGTATGTACATACTCCTCTACATCCTATCTCATCCTCTCCCAAAAGTACCCCCTCTCCAACAATGCCAAAGAACGATGATGCCCTGGGTGGTCAGCCCATGGTGAGTCATGGCACTCCTTCAAGAGGTGCCTCCTAATTCCAAATGACTTCAGAATGTAAATCCGGTTCCCATAGAACAAGAGTCCATCTCGTAAGAAAAACTTACGTGTCTTCCCTTCCTTCACCTTCTTCAGAATTCTCTTCACCTAAATATATGTCTCCACACTAGCTCGAAGTCTACTCTACATCTCATTGGTCATGTTGACTCTACTCCTCGTTCTCTCATATCGGTCTTCTTCCTTCGCAAGTGCTGCTAACTATCTCTTCCTACTGAGGGCATCTGCAACAACATTGATTCTACCCGACATGTACTCAAGAGTCATGTCAAACTCCGCTAAGAAGTCTTTCCAACGAGCCTGATTCGCTAACAGCTTCAGTTTTGATGAAAAATAACTCGCTACAATGTTGTCCGTATTGACAACAAAAGTCTTCCCAATCAAGTTATTCCTCCATACCTGAAAACAATGAATGCTAGCTTTCATCTCCTTCTCATAGACCGGATACCACTGCTCTCTATCTTGCAACTTTTGACTCTCATAAGTCATTAGATGCCCATCCTACAATAGATCCCCTCCAATTGCAAAATTTGATGCATCAATGTCGACCTCAAATGGTATCTCAAAATCAGGTAGCCTCAGTATCGGTGTTGTCACCATCCTTATCTTTAATTCTTCAAATGTTTCACAATAGTTCTTTGTCCAATTCCATTGGTTTTACTTATTTAAAATTTTTTTCAGTGGTGCATTTATCTTGGAATACCCTTCTAGAAAATTTTGTTGGTAGTTATTCATCCCCAAGAAAATTCTCATATCATGGACATTCTTTTGTTTAGCCCAATCCTCAATCACATGCACTCTGTTCAACTCCATCCATATGTGACCTTGACCCACAATGTGTCAAAGGAACAGAATCTCAGTTTGATCAAACATACACTTTGACTTATTCAAGTACAACCGATTTATCCTCAGTGCCTCAAATACCAAATCCAAGTGCCTCTTATGATCCTCCATGTTATCACTGAAAATCACGATGTTATCCAAGTATACAACAACAAATGTATTAAGGTATGGATGGAGTACATCATTCATCAATGTGCAGAACATGGTAGGAGCATTGCACAACCCAAATGGCATGACAAGAAAGTAAAAACTCTTGTATCTCGTCACTATTGTGGTCTTCTTCTCGTCCCCCTTGGCTATCCACACCTAATAATATCCATGTCTCAAGTCCATCTTTGAAAACACTCAGGCTTTCGCAAGCTTGTCGAAATAATCTATGGCAATTGGAAAAGGACACATGTTCTTTATTGTCTACTTATTTAGTGCATGATAACCACAACACATCCTCAATTCATTTGTATCTTTCTTCCTCTAGAACAATACTAGAGCACCATACGGGGACCTTGAAGGTCATATGAAATCTGCCTCGAATAACTCCTTCAGCTGCTTCTTCAACTCCTCCAACTCCAGCCCTAAAAATTGATAAGGAGCTTTGGTTGGGGGTTGCTTCCCTTGCTCTAGCTTGATGATATGGTCCACTGCATGCCTCAGTGGTAGTACTTTTTCTAGATCATGAGGCAGAAGATCTACATATTGCTCCAATACATCAGAAATCTCGGTTAGAATAGACATCCCCACTCCATCATCATCCTCAACTCCTCGAATGACTATCACAAATGTCTCGATCTCAGGGTATTTCATCACCCTACTCATACTTATTGAAGAAACTGTGAAAATTTCTGAATCCTTATTTTAGAAATCCTACTGCATAAATTAGATTTACTTCTCCTACTTTTGTTTTTAATTTAACAAGTTATTTTACTAAATATTCAAAAAACATTCAAAGTAAACAAACTATAGCCTACACATACATACATATCAAGTACTAAATAATTAAGAACATTCAACAAAGGAAACACAAGATTTTTCAGACAAATGTCCCTAGAAAAACCCAATGCGGGAAAACCAGTGCAATAACTTTTGAGGGTTTTATTATTATGCAGAATTTTGAATACAATCTAGGGTACCAGTAGTGTTTTATCCAACAACGAAAATCCTGGAAGATATACCTCTATCTCTGGAGACAGAAAATATGGTTGATTCAGTTGAGGATGAAGAACCCCACAGGTGCCTACGCAGTCACTGTGTCACCCTTCAGTGTGGATGCAGCACCCCTTCTAGATATGTTGAATACAATCCCTTTCTAGCCCACTAAAACCCCAGCGCTGCCCTTCCCAGCTCTGCGTCAGCCCCTCTTCGCATGTGTTACACTTCTATGACTGTGTCAGCCTATGCGCTGGCTCTACGTGAGTCTAGGTAGGTTTGCATCACCCCTACTGGGCCTATGTTGCCTCTGCATCAACCCTCCTAGATTTTGCTACCGCGCCCCATGATTTCGACTTAGCTCAAGTGCTTCCGCTATGTGTGTATTCTCTAACTGACCCCAAGCCTTCCTTTAATAATTTTCTCGTTGAACAATCAACCATCGTGATCTAATCTCTAATCAATGGCTAATATTAGAAAAGACTTGATCCTTGTCACTTAGAGAATTCTCACCCACATGTTTAAATTAATTCCCTTTAATTATTTAATTTCCCTAAGTTAGACTTAGGGACTCCATTAAAATAATTAATTATTGGAATAACTTAAGTTCCAGGTGGAATTTATCTAAACGATTTCTGGGTCTTGGAGATCTTATGTGTTCTAGCCCCTCCACAAAGTTTCGGTGCTATAGAACATTTGTTTCTCCCCAAAAAGAAACACTCACTATTAGCGAGGAATGTGCTCTAGCAACACTTCAATCCAGAAGCATTACTATGATCCATGGCATCAGTCCCCTACGTTGCTCATGCTCGACTGCTACCCTTTATCCACTATGTTGCTTCCTTCTGTATTGCTGCCCATGACTCTACCACAGTCACTACCTCATCTGTACTGCATCTCCCTCTCAAATGTCACATCATGCTACCTATATCACTGCCACTCATAACTGTTGCACTGCAACTCAGTTGATGAGAGTTAAAAAATTGAAGGAAATCACCCAAAATCCTAATAGACAAGTCAGTCTGGTTGAATCTCGATCTAAAACACCCTCTGCTACTAATATGTGTTGTCCCTCTAGTCCCTCTATGTTTTTGCTGCTCTACACTGCGTAAGCACTTCCTCTATGCTACTAAGATCCCATCAGCCTTTGCATTGTTGCTTCTACGCTATTGTTGCCTCTGATTTACGCTACTCCAGTATTTAGTGTCCTAGCACTGCCAATGTGCCTCCATAATCTCTACACCAACTGACTCTAGTCATCCTACTACTCTCATTAAGGGCTCCTGTAGCTCGTATGTGATCCAAGAGTTTGGGCACCTCAAGGATCTTTCCCTCTCTCTGTAGTTCAATAGAACTATAGATCAATGTCGCCCCACCTATTTTCTCGAGGCACATGAGCACTCATGACCAAATTATCATCACTACCATCATCCCCCTTGGCTGCTGCAACCTTATAATCTAAATCTTCCTTGCCCTTCTTCTTATGAGGACAAGTAGTGGTGAAATGTCCCAATTCACCACATCTTAAGCACCAGAACTTAGAAAGTTATATCTTCTTCTTCCCTCAATTTTGTTGTTGTCCCTTAGATGTGAGAGCCGCATCTTCCTCCTCTTCCTTCTGTTAGCCCTTTGTAATTTGCAAGATTTGCAAGAACAAAAGATAGAGGACCACATCAAACCACTTTGGAGTCCAGGAATTAGCCTTCCTAGACTCAGAGAGGGCTCCCTCTGTTATTATGATTTATCTTGATAATTCCAAATGTTGATATTAGGCTAGTTATAGAGATAAAGAGGGTTATTTGCTTGATTTTGTGGTTGGATGAGCAGGTCTACAGGGACTATTCCATTGGGCTATGGAATCAAAGGCTGTATTGACACATCAAAATTCAAGAGCATCACAGGGCAAGATAACTGTGCTGATTGGATATTTAGAGCTATATGAATTATGAGGTGAATGAAATAGTAAGGTTCAATAGTGACTAAAGATTAGCTAAGAATTCTTTAATTAGACTTCAGCAGAAAACATTCAAATTGTAAATGCAGACAGAATTAAGGTGCTCCAAAAGTAAATGTTAATCTAAAATTTCTTATTTACAATTAGATGAACATATGCACAACAGGGAAAACAACGAAAACATTTAAAACAGAGAAGTAACACATCACAATTTTGACACGGCTCAAGAATCATGTAAACGGTCTTTGATTATTGATGTCCAGCTCCAAAATTACAGTGCTCCAATATAGTAGTTCTTACAATGCAGGGGCTAACAATATCGAACCCTTCATAATAGAAATTCAAGAAGTATTTAACTAAAACTTGAGACAGTTGCCCTAATATACTTTGGAAAACTTCATTAATTACAAAAAAACTGAAATTAAACAAGTGTGGCCATGCAAGGCCCAAGAAAAGAAAATCTCTGACAAAACACTACCTGTAGAATTAATTTTGGTAACTCTTCAAGAACCTAAAAACTTTGATGGCTCTTCAAAAGATCAAAAGTAGGCTTTGAGGGTGGCATGTGATGATCCCGAAGAGGCAACGAATGATGGCTCTGACATCTAGCCCTTCTTTTCAAAATATTAGGGTTTGTAATTAAGTCTGGTGTAGGGCTAGCCACTTTACATTGATTAGTGACTGTGCCAATGAGTTTGCTACATTTTTCCGTTTCTTCCGTTATAACATAAAATGTTTGCAAAAATTCTTTTCTGGACTCAACCCTTGTTGTCTTTTTGCTACCCAAGCCCTTTCAAGTGTGTTTAACCCTTTTTCAAAGAAAAACAGCATAAAAACTCATTTACCTGGACTTGAAAATGTTTAGATTTTATCTTGGAGCCCATCGCATCGCATTTCGCAAGTTTTCCAATTTACGATATAAGAAAAGGAATCGGCGATGCGATGCAAAGTGGGAGGTGACGTGGAGGGAAGGTGGGACGAAATGCATCGCAATCACAAATATTTAAGATGAAGCAATAGAGGTAAACTCAAAAATATGTGAAATGCGAAGCACGGGGAGAAAGGAGGTGACGTGGAGGGAAGGTGGGATCGACCGCATCGCAATTATCACAAATATTTAACATGAAGCAATAGAGGTAAACTCTAAGTGATGCGAAGTGCGAAGCGCATGGAGAAAGGAGGTGATGTAGAGGGAAGGTGGGACCTGACCATAGCTCACAGATCAAAATTTAAATTTTTTTTATAAGCACCAGAGGTTAACTACTAAAACATGTGAAATGTGATTTGCGTTTTCGAAGGAGGATGGAGCCCACTACATTGGCAGAGTTATAAAGCGGCGAATGATTTCAGCAGTAAGGTAATGTTTATGATTTTTCATATGATATGTCAATGTATTTCAATGTATTTCAAACGGTTGTGAAGTGGGGGGCAGAGCTGTTGTAGTGGGGCCAACCACATCGCAAGTTAAAAAAAATACATTGCGGACATTTCAAATGGTAAGTTAAAAACAATGTGATGTGATATCGCACATCGATGATCATAGGTTTTAAAGTTTGGCAGAATGGAATAAGTTGTAATTTGTGAAATGTGATGGATTGTGAGGGAAGGGTGACGTTTCAGGGAGAATGGCCCCACTTTAATCGAAATCAGGGAATAGGGAAAATCAGAGGTAAAACAATGATATAGCGGTGAAAACGGAAAAGTATAAGGATAAAGAGGAAAGGTGGAGAAAGGTAAAGTTTAATGATTTTTTAATGGAAATGGAATGAAAAGGAAATGTGGTGGGTGAATGGGTCCCACTTCATCGCATATCACATTTCGCCATCTTTACCATTTACCCTTGCACCAATCCTAAAAAACTTTTGATCTGCGATTGCAATTGAATCTCCGTCATTGAATTTTGCTCAGATACAACGGTTCTCACTGCTCCCTTGATTTGGTTTTTCGACCTTATTTCTTTGGTTATGACTGTTCGTTTCTTATTTGTTCATGGAATACTTTGACTTGTTCACTTATTTTCCCACGTTCATGACTCCGCCTTTGCTATTTTTCTACCTTAACTGCTTCTCTGTTGCCTTTGTCTTCGTTAATGGTCCAATGCTGCTCCTTGCCTCTTTGTTGCTTTCTCTACCTTAATTGTTTCCTTTGATTCTTTGTTTGGAAAATATTTTGAATATTGACATCTATGTACATTATGAAAAATTTGCAAAGAGAAAATAATCAGCCACCTGGTGATACTATGAAATACAGGGGTTTAACAGTGGCTCTAGCTGGGGATGGAAACTCCTTCAGGAGGTGTCAAGAACATCGTAGACTAGTGGCTTGATCCATTGGCCTGATCCAAACCCTACAACCTGATCTACTACAACTTTTGTGGCTGAAACATTCAAGCTAAAATCAACACTCTCTGTAAACTGAAGTCTAGAACACACTTGATCTTGAGACTGAAAAGTAACCTGAAACTGAAAACTAAAAAAATGCTCAAAGTATTGAGCTCATCTGTACACCTACCTACCCAATCTACAATTCTAATCATTTTTCTTCATTATTGGATGCATTTAGACTTGCGGACCTTGACCTCATTTTTTTTTTTGAATTTCTAACCTATTACCTATCCCTTATTTCTCCTATTGGTTCAGATTAGGCTATTGAACCAATGTCATTTTCTACCTAGCTGCTGATAAGCCAAGATTAAATGGTTTGGAAAATCTTCATTTTCTAACCTATCAGCAGAAAATTCAAAATTGTACAACCATGCTTAGACTGTATGCTTGCACAAAAAATATTTTCAATAGTGTTGGCACTTTGATTTGCCACACTTTCAAAAATATTCATTTTTTTTGTGGGGATTTCTTTTTCCTTTATTTATTTATTTATTTTCTTATTAGACTAGGCTTATGGCCTTTACTTTGGGCTTCAACCTTGTCCAATGGATTTTTGAAAATTGTAGGAATATGGTATTTACAATGATGAAAGTTTAATTTGAGTTTTTTAGCAGAAATAATGTTTTAGCATCCTACCATTGACAAGACCTCCAAATAGCTCTGTTCCATCCATCTCTTGTAAGAAAAATGCATTATCTCCTCTAAAAGAATGAATAATGTATGGGCCTTTCCATATATTGTCGAACTTGCCATGCTTATCTTTATATTCTCTTCTAGAATCCAATTTCAGCACTTTATCTCCAATATTGAAATCATTTACTTTTGTTCTTTTTCCAAAAATCTTCTTCATATTTTCTTGCACCACCTGAGTTATGTTGTACACCTCTTCTCTGGATTACTACAGCTGAATGGTCTGCCTTATTCTTCTTTGTACATCATTTCTTCAGCCTACACTTCTTGAATGAGTTTCATGGCTGGCACTCCTAAGGATGTTGGGAAAAATGCATCCATTCCATAGACTAACTAGTATGGTGACATGCCAATTGATTTCTTAGTTGTCAATCTGTTAGCCCACAATGCATGCACCAATTTGTTATTCCAGGACTTCTTGTTTTCTTCCAGAAACTTTTTGATCATTTTTACTAGGATCTTGTTGGAGGACTTAGCTATTCCATTACCTTGAGGGTAATAAGATGTTGAATGCCCCAAATAAATGTTATATCTATGGCAAAAATCCACCATCTTTTTGGACTTAAAAGCAACAACATTATCCATAATTATTTTCCTAGAACAACCGAATCTGGACAGGATGTTGGCTTCAAGGAATTTGATAATCACTGAGCCAGTAGTATTTCTATAAGGAATGGCCTCTATCCATTTGGTAAAATAGTTTGTAGTAGTAAGAATCCATTTATGTTGGGAAGAGGAGGAAGGGTGGATTTCTCCAATTAACTCTAAACCTCGTTGCTGGAAAGGAGCTTCAACAGAGATTGGTTGTAAAGGCAGAGGCAACACCTTTCTTTTTCCCTCAAAATTTGGCATTTATGACAAGTAGCTGCCATTTTTTGGATATATGGGAAGAGAGTAGGCCAATAGAAACCAACCCTAAGGATTTTGTTAGCAGTGGTTTTCCAGTAGAGATGACCTCCAAAATCCCCTTCATGAAATTCATGCATAACCCTATCTGCATCTTCTTCAAGCAAAATTTAAGCAATATGCCCCTAGAATCTTTCCAGTACAAAACATTTTCTAGGATGCATAATCTTACAACTTTCAATTTCAAGAATCTAGCTTTTGTTTTGGATAAACTAGTAGGAGCATTTAAATAAAATAGAACATATAGTATATCTGGGTACCAGGGAGAATTTAGGAATACTTCCTCAATAGCTGGAGTCACCAGCTCCTCTTGTTCATCCAGTGAATGAATCATGTTAATATCTAGTGCTTGAAAATTTGTTTCAGCCATCAATTTGGCTAATCTGTGTCCCTTGATTAGTTTGGTGGGTCTGATCTCTAAATCATACTCCAAGATGACAACAATCCACTTGCCTCTTTTTCCATAAAGATCTTGTGTTAGGATGTCTTTGAAAAATGTATTGGGCACAAATGCAATGATGTGTGAATGCAAAATGTAAAATCTGAAATCCTTCAATGCTTTTATCAAGGAAAGAGCCTGATTTTCCATGATATTGTACTTCAAAGGTGCATCTCTTAAAGCTTGGCTGAAAAATTATATAGGCTTCTCTTGTCCATCTTTATTTTTCTACATCAATAGAGCAGCAATTGTGTGCATTGATGCAAAGGAAAAAATGATGAAATCCTTGGTGAAATTAGGGTTGGTTAGAACCGGTGCTGTAGTGAGTGCCTGCTTCACCAAGTCAAAGGATTGTTTAGCCTCTATGGTCCACTTGACTCCTGAATCTATTTTGAGCATGTTGGTGATATTCCTCAAGATTTCTACAAGGTTTGGTATAAACCTCCTCAAAAAATTTATCTTTTCAATGAAGGATTGCAGTTCCTTGATGTTTATGGGATGGATAATTTTCAGTATGCCCTTAATCATGTTGGGGTCAATCTTGATCCATTATTCAGATATGATGTGTCCTAGAAGCTTTCCTTCTTCAATACCAAATAATTATTTCTAAGGATTCAAAGATAGACCAAACCTTCTGCATTTTTTAAAAAATCTTCTCAAATGGGCCAAATGTTCTTCATCAGTTTTTGAATATACTGTAATATCATCAAGATATATCACAATGAAAAGACCAATTTCTTCTGAAAAATAAATATCCATTGCTCATTGAAAAGTGGCACCAACATTTATTAATCCAAAGGGAATTTTTACATACATGAAGGTTCCCCAGGTAGTAAAAGTTGTTTTGTGTTGATCATCTTGATGCACCAGCACTTGATTTTACCCTGAAAAGCCATCTAGTAGAGAGATTCTTTTGGAGCCCACTACCTTTTGCAATATGTGGTCCATCTTTGGTAAAGGGCAGTTGTCCTTAAGAGATGTTGTATTTAGATTTCTGAAGTCAATGCAGAGTCTGATCTCATTTGTATGCTTTCTCACAGGTACAATATTAGAAACCCATTCGGAGTACCTGATTAGGACTATTATCTTAGCATCATACATTTTCTTGATATCCTTCTCAACTAGAGGCATTTGGAAAGGATTTATCCTACATAGTTTCTATTTGAAAGGCTTTTGGTTCTCCTTGACTGGGATTTTGTGCTAGATAATATAAGTATCATGAGATTTCAGGTCTTCATAACTCCAATCAAACACATCAATAAACTCTTTGAACAAAGAAATGTATTTTTGCTTTATGGATGATGGTAGTGTCTTTGATAACTTTACCATTTTGGGCTCATGCTCACTACCCAGATTGCACTCCTTAATATTTTCTTCTGTAGATTCCATTTTTGGTTTTCTAGCCACATCATTGAAATCAAATAGTTCCTCCATAGGGACAAGTCCTCTAGGAAAGATGTTGTCTCTAAATTGCAATACTTCAAATTCCTCCTTTTCTGGATCTTTATGCATCTATGTCCTACATTGATCTTCATTTGCTGAAAAATTAACTTTAGAATTGTGAGGGGACTCCTCCCTACACATTTTATCTCTAGTGGAACAGTCTTCTTCACAGTCTAGGTCCAAATTGGAATCTTCAAAATCACCCTTATATTGTAGGAAATTCTCAATATGTTTTTCATCTCCAAAGACTTGTCAATATCTCATATTGTCAGGAAATGTTGGACGGTGTTTAACTTGCATTGTATACTGTTTGTTGGGATGAGGTAATTGACAAGTGTTGGCTGAAAATGCTAACCCATTAGCTAGGATATTCTGATTCCTTGGAACTGCAGCAAGGTCATATTCTTCAAATGTTTTCAGGAGGTCAAGGGAAAAATTCATGTAAGCTCTCAATATGGGATGATCAGCTAAATATTCTCCCATGATTTATTTAATGACCAGCTCAAAATCCCCATGAAAATATATTCTTTTGGCTCCTAGTTTCTTTAGTAGTTGTAAACCCAAAAGGAGTGCCTCATATTCTACTATATTGTTGGTAAACTGAAAGTTTAGCTTGTAATAATTCCCTTTTGTGTAGTTATTTCAATATTGCATACCTTTCCACAAGAACCATCAAAACTCATGCTCCAAAAAGGTTCATTTTCAGACTTGTGTTGCACAATTTCCATTTGTTCTGATTGTTCTCTCTTATGGTCTTCTTCTTCCCCAGCTATTTGTTCATTAATATTTTCATCATTGTAAAGAATAAATGAATCAAAGTCAGAGTGGACAAAGTAAAGGGGGTAGTTATGAGGCTTTTCCTGACTACTCACAATGTATTTCATTAGAGTCTCCCTATACAATATCAGGTGTTGGCCAAAAAATGGTATGGTAGCATAAGTCATATCCATTTGGAGGGTGCCTGAAATCTTGGCTCCCCATGAGCATGATAAAATCATACCATATTTTGGGGGGATGTCAGCCACCACTATATACATCACTAGACTCTTGGCTAGTATCTGGGCTAAAGTAATATAGAGATCTTTAATGAGGCCTAGAAATTTAACTTTGCTAGAGTCAAATGAGTACAGGTCTTTGTAGGGTCTAGTTATCTCCAGACCAAGTTTCTCCATGATTTCCTTAGGCATGAGATTATGAGATGCACCCGAGTCTACCATGGCATTATGGATTATTTTATCATGAACATTCAAACTAAAATAAAATGGGGTAATGCCTCCCTCCTAGAATTTACCCTCTACTTATAGCCAAACAAAATTTTAGGTTTGTCATAATTTAGATTGATAGTGTTATTAATTTCTCCTATGTTTAGCGCTTTTAGGACTTGGGACCTATATACATCCTGGTTCACCAATTTAGTGAAAGGGACAGAGATTTTTATTTTGGAAATTTCATTCTCAATATTGATTGGTGTCTGTGTCTTTGGAAGATTTGAATCAGTCTTCTACAAAACTATTTTTACAGCAACTTTAGATTGTTTAATTGCACTAGGGATATCATCTGGAACAATTTTACTAGGGATGACTGATGGTCTACTAGTGATGCTTTCTAGATCATTATTTCCAGCTATTTTAGTACTTTTATTTGAAATCTCTATTGTTTTCTTGGGATCAGCTTCAGGGGCCTTTGTAACAAAGTTTTCATAATTATTTCTCTTGGGAATATCCGAATTTTTCTTGCTTCGAAGGTTATATTATTTGTGCACCTCCATGATGGCATTCTCGAATCCTTGTTTATAATCTTCAGACTATTTAAATTCTACTTTACTTTGAGTCAAAGAAAACAAATCTTGTTCTTCTTCAGTCAGGAAAACAATATCTTCATTATTAATTCCCATCAGGTTAATTTGACTTTCTTCTAGTTCTTCAACCACCCCCTCATCTTCATCAGCATTATTTTCTTGGAATGGAGGCCTAATTTTTTGTTCAGGTCCTCTATGTTCTCTCTATATTATTTGAGGGGGGTTTCTTCTAAAGTTTTGGTTTCATTTTGAGGAGTTGGTTGATTTTCCCTAGGTACAACTCTCTCATTCAATTTGATCCTCTCCATCATTCTCTCCATGGTTCTCACCAAGCTATCAATCTTAGCATCAGATGTGGAGGTTGCAGGCTCTTCCCTAATAGTGACTCTCTTCTCATTTCTCATTCTAGCCCATTTTGCAATCGGGTTTGCTTCCACACTTACTGCACCTCTCTGCATGTCTTCCAATGTAGCAAGATCTTTTTCTCTGAGCTAATAAGACATCTCTGGGTCGAAACCATCTGAAAATTTCATTAGGGCTAAACCTTGTGGGGGTTTCATGTGAGGAGGGAGGGCATTGTATACATTGTTGAACCTGGTACAGTAATCTTGGATACTCTCTCCAACATTTCTCTTGATGTTTTCATATTCTTACAAGATTTGGAGAGGATTTTTCTTAACTTCCCATTTATTTATGAACAGCTAGTGCAGGGCAGGGAGGTCATGGACACTATTCGGGGTCAAGCCCTTGAACCATTTTTTTGCTTCTCCCCTCGACTTTGAGAAACAATTCTCAATTAAATAGTTTCATCCTCTATCTCTTGGTACTCAAAAGCGTCATTCATTTTGTCCACATGTTGTTGAGAAGTTTCAAGACCAGTTCCATCAAAATGTGGGATTTTGGATTGATAATTATGTGGCATAGAAACCATAGGTTCTGGTAGCACTAATGGAGCATACCAGGTTTCCATGATTGGTGGTGGGGGAACCCAAGGAGGGTTCATAAAAGGAGGGTTGACCAAGGGAGGTGGAGGGTTAAATAGAGGAAGCACTAGAAAATTTGGCGGAAATTCCGACGGCCAATTCATCGCTATTCCGACACATAGTCGTCGCAAGAGCGACAGTTCGAGGGCAGGCAAAATGTGGTTTACCATACCATCGTAGTTCTGACGCAATTAAAAAGTGTCGCACTATCAACACTTTTTCCGTCACATCCAAACAAGCGTCACTCTTCCGACCTTTCCCAATCTGTCGCACTTCCGACCTTTGTAAACTGTCGCACTTCTGACGAAATGTGGTCCGACATTTTGAAAGTCGCTCTTCTGACGTCTGTAAACTCTCACAATTATGACGAAATGTGGTCCGACGTTTTTAACGTTGCTCTTCTGACGTTTGTAAACTTTCGCAATTCCGACGCAGTGTGGTCCGACGTTTTGGACGTCGCTCTTCCGACGGTTGTAAATTGCCACAATTCCCACGAAATGTGGTCCGACGTTTTGGACGTCGCTCTTTTGACGTTTGTAAACTGTCGCAATTCCGACGAAATGTGGTCCGACGTTTTGAACGTCGCTCATCTGACGTTTTTATACTGTCACGCTTCCGACGTTTCTAATCTGTCACAATGTTGACGCTTACAAGGGTCGGTATAGCGACAGCAGGTTCAATTTTTAAAAAAAAAATGAAACTTTAAAAGAGGAAAAACGTTGTTTTGAATATATTATATGAAGTAAAACAGTCCATGAAGTCATTACATTTTCACATCTGAAGATTGGAACCCAAATATCCATCTAGAAAAGTGGAAGTCCCACCCCAGAAAATGATAGAAAAATACCCTATGTCACATACAGGGACATGATATAAAACCCAGTAACGGTCCACATGGAGATTATCGACAATCTGAGAAAGCATCCAAATATGCCCAAGGCATCTATAAGAAAGTGAAATAGCAGTATGTAGAATAGTAAAGCAACAGATAGAGTATCGATGTCCATTGTTCCAAATACAAATTAAAGTACCCAAAATCCTTGAACAGAGAAAAACGCTAATCATGTGAGGAGTGTGATATGTCCAAAATATAAAAAGACCATCAGACCATATCAATAAACCAACAACATGGACCAACATCGCTAGTTTTGAAGGCAGAGTGATAAACATTAATCATTTTTTTTCATAAGAGAAAAAACGTTGTTTTGAATATATTATATGAAGTAAAACAGTCCATGAAGTCATTACATTTTCACATCTAAAGATTGGAACCCAAATATCCATCCAGAAAAGTGGAAGTCCCACCCCAGACAGTGATATAAAAATACCCCATGTCACATACAGGGACTTGATATAAAACCCAGTAACGGTCCACATGGAGATTATCGACAATCTGAGAAAGCTAACTGAAAGCATCCAAACATGTCCGAGGCATCTATAAAATATGCCCGAGGCACTATAAGAAAGTGAAATAGCAAAGATGTAGAATAGTAAACAAATAAGAGAAAGTACCGACGTCCATTTTCCAAATACAAATTAAAGTACCCAAAATCCTTGAACAGAGAAAACGCTAATCATGTGAGGAGAGTGTGATATGTCCCAAATATAAAAGACCATGAGACCATATCAATAAACTGTAAAGAACATAGACCACTCCTTTGCTAGTTTCCAGTAGCTCTCCAGTGATAAACATTAATCATTTTTTTTTTCACAAGAGAAAAACGATGTTTTGAATATATTATATGAAGTAAAACAGTCCATGAAGTCATTACATTTTCACATCTGAAGATTGGAACCCAAATATCCATCCAGAAAAGTGGAAGTCCCTCCCCAGACAATGATAGAAAAATACCCCATGTCACATATAGGGACATGATATAAAATCTAGTAACGGTCCACATGGAGATTATCGACAATCTGAGAAAGCATCCAAACATGCCCGAGGCATCTATAAGAAAGTGAAATAGCAGTATGTAGAATAGTAAAGCAACAGATAGAGTACCGACGTCCATTGTTCCAAATACAAATTAAAGTACCCAAAATCCTTGAACAAATAAAAACGCTAATCATGTGAGGAGTGTGATATGTCCAAAATATAAAAAGACCATCAGACCATATCAATAAACCAGCAACATAGACCAGCATCGCTAGTTTTGAAGGCAGAGTGATAAACATTAATCATTTTTTTTTCACAAGAGAAAAAACGTTGTTTTGAATATATTATATGAAGTAAAAAAGTCCATGAAAAACGCTAGAAAGTGAAGATATTATATGAAGTAAAACAGTCCATGAAAGTGAAATAGCAGTATGTAGAATAGTAAAGCAACAGATAGAGTACCGACGTCCATTGTTCCAAATACAAATTAAAGTACCCAAAATCCTTGAACAGAGAAAAACGCTAATCATGTGAGGAGTGTGATATGTCCAAATATAAAAAGACCATCAGACCATATCAATAAACTAGCAACATAGACCAGCATAGCTAGTTTTGAAGGCAGAGTGATAAACATTAATCATTTTTTTTTCACAAGAGAAAAAACGTTGTTTTGAATATATTATATGAAGTAAAATAGTCCATGAAGTCATTACATTTTCACATCCGAAGATTGGAACCCAAATATCCATCCAGAAAAGTGGAAGTCCCACCCCAGACAATGATAGAAAAATACCCCATGTCACATACAGGGACATGATATAAAACCCAGTAACGGTCCACATGGAGATTATCGACAATCTGAGAAAGCATCCAAATATGCCCGAGGCATCTATAAGAAAGTGAAATAATAGTATGTAGAATAGTAAAGCAACAGATAGAGTACCGACGTCCATTGTTCCAAATACAAATTAAAGTACCCAAAATCCTTGAACAGAGAAAAACGCTAATCATGTGAGGAGTGTGATATGTCCAAAATATAAAAAAGACCATCAGACCATATCAATAAACCAGCAACATAGACCAACATCGCTAGTTTTGAAGGTAGAGTGATAAACATTAATCATTTTTTTTTTCACAAGAGAAAAAACGATGTTTTCAATATATTGTATGAAGTAAAACAGTCCATGAAGTCATTACATTTTCACATCTGAAGATTGGAACCCAAATATCCATCCAGAAAAGTGGAAGTCCCACCCCAGACAATGATAGAAAAATACCCCATGTCACATACAGGGACATGATATAAAACCCAGTAACGGTCCACATGGAGATTATCGACAATCCGAGAAAGCATCCAAATATGCCCGAGGCATCTATAAGAAAGTGAAATAGCAATATGTAGAATAGTAAAGCAACAGATAGAGTACCGACGTCCATTGTTCCAAATACAAATTAAAGTACCCAAAATCCTCGAACAGAGAAAAACGCTAATCATGTGAGGAGTGTGATATGTCCAAAATATAAAAAGACCATCAGACCATATCAATAAACCAGCAACATAGACCAGCATCGCTAGTTTTGAAGGCAGAATGATAAACATTAATCATTTTTTTTTCAGAAGAGAGAAAATGCTATTTTGAATATATTATATGAAGTAAAACAGTCCATGAAGTCATTACATTTTCACATCTGAAGATTGGAACCCAAATATCCATCCAGAAAAGTGGAAGTCCCACTCCAGACAATGATAGAAAAATACCCCATGTCACATACAGGGACATGATATAAAATCCAGTAACGGTCCACATGGAGATTATCGAAAATCTGAGAAAGCATTCAAATATGCCCGAGGAATCTATAAGAAAGTGAAATAGTAGTATGTAGAACAGTAAAGCAACAGATAGAGTACCGACGTCCATTGTTCCAAATACAAATTAAAGTACCCAAAATCCTTGAACAGATCAAGAAAAACGCTAATCATGTGAGAATTCAAAGTAAAGTTAATCTATTTACATTGCGAATAAAATTACACCGAAGTCAAAAACATTGCCTGGCCATACTCATGGCAAATTTGTCATCAAAAAATCAAAAAATTAAGAAGACTGCCCTCATACGGGGAAACCATTCTTGAACGTTTAATTTACAGAATTCAAAAATATTACTTAAAGGTCCAACACAGTAAAATAAACTAAAAGCAGCCCAATTAACTGGGCCTGCTAAGCAAGAAAAACAAATTAACCAAACTAATCCTCCGCTGGTTCCTCCACGATTCGGTACCATCCTTCGGAAGGTCCAGGATCGCTAGGTGCTACCTCCACATGCATGCCACGGCTCCTCTCCTGAAGGCCCGAATGCTGGCCGGCATTTTCCGAGCTCAGACCCGCCGGACGGGTGCATTCTTCCTCCGTTTGGGCCTCCTCGCGGAAGACCACAGTGACTACAGCTGTGATTCGCGGGCGGTTGAGAGTGCAATCAAAGGAAAATTGCGTAGTGCGCGTCGTGGGAGAAGGTGAACTAGCGGTGGGGAAGCCAGGAGCAGTGGAATCCATTTGGTGGCCAGATGCTACAAGCCGACCCCGCCCACTCCTAGGATTTGGATATCGACCTAAGTAATAATCACTGGACTGGCCGGAAGTCATCTCTGTTGAGGTGCCGGGAGGGAGCGCGGCTGATCGACCCCTAGTGCTCCCCCACGGCAACGCATCCCATGACGCACGCGAGGCATGGGGTGCAATCTCGTGCGCAAGGCACAGGAGACGAAGAAGCGTAATTCCAATTAACAGAGGAAGCGTACGTATATTTAACCGAGAGAAATGGAAATATGCGCAAAGTCTAGGCAGAAGTTCCGCCGGCCACTTCTCCTTATCGTCACGCTACTGCATACAGTAATTCAAAGAACCGTTCTCGTTCGAAAACCATGGCTAAACGCCATTTTTTATGTCGACCCGTCTGC